>JARHVA010002324.1:92500-227500 GCA_037957365.1 Torreya grandis
GAATAAACACATTTCAATTTGGGTTAAAAATTGTTGCATTTCATTCCTGCTTGAATGCATATTTATCTCACTTAGTAATTAAAAATGCATTATGAATAAATCACAGTGCACAAATGTTACACAACCAGATCACATTCACATCAAATCAAATACTTAAACATACCTAAGACAAGGCCCATCTAGGATTTCATCACCTAGCAGATACCTTACCGTTCCTGGCGATCCTACTTGGATTTGACCACCAAGAGGAAGACCCACTCTGTTCTCTAGCAGAGTATAAACTATAGGCAAATTATATATTGGCTAAGTGGCCCAGCTCAGCTCTAGGTTTGTGAAGTGAAGGGAGCAAGCCCCAGCACTAGGGCATGTACTAAGCCTAACACATATTTTTGAGCACCATAACTAACCTGAAACCAACATTAGACTTCCTCTTTAGGACTCTTTCTAAAATCCCAATTCCCAAATAGATTCTTCTAAGGCATAAGCCACCACGACTCTAAAATTTATTCTTAGGAATTTAACGTTTATAGGTTGCTTTCCATCATCTATTTTTCTGGTCTTATCTAATTTTTTGAGCTGGTAAGTTCGCATCATTCTGAGCTTCAAAAATAACTCAAAATTTCTCCTTTATTCCAAAAACTTTTAGTTTTCTGAGTTTCTGGAAATACACAGACACTGACATCAGTTTTTCCACTGACGTCAGCAACTTATCTTCACCAACATCAATTTTTCCACTGATGTTGACAACATATACTCATCGTAATCAATTTTTCCATTGACGTCAGTCATTGTCAACAAATTTTCTTTCCAAACAGCAAGCTTAAAACCTAACTTTTTTTTGCTGTTAAACTTAACTTCTAGTCTCCTAAAATTGAAACATACAGTTTGGAACCTGAACCCATTTCACCTTAAATGGCTTTGACACGTAGTCAAACCAAAACTCTTGTTGACCACGTGAGTCAACAACCACTTCCACCTTCACCCTTCATACCAAGTCCCCTAATGGAGTATACTTCAAACACTAAGCGTACTCCTATCCAACCAACCCACAATCAACCTACAATCATTCTCAAAGGAGATCAAGACTTTGAGAGATTCCTTGACCTCAACATCAAGGCTCTCCAACACTATCTCACAAGAAGCCAAACATGAGATCCTTTAGGCAATCTTATTTATGGGATGCCAACTTCCCTAGTTGAAATGGAAACAATATCGATCGCGTCTGCTAGTTGCTATGACCACTCAGGCCATTGCCTCAACTAATAACCCAACCATGGCCAATGTTCAAAATTTGGCCTCCCTTTTTATTTCTAGACCTACCTCCATCGGGGTTTTTGTACCCCCTCAACCATAAACAATGCAACCAAGTTCTACACCTTTCCAGAACTTGATTGTCTCTATCCCACCCACTCTTACACCCATAAATACAAGAGTGACTACCTATCCTTTTACTAGTGTCACCACCACTCAACCACCCTTGGTAGCACCTAGTAAAGTTGTGCCCTCTAGTTTCATGGCACAAGCCCCCTTGACCTCAACATCAGTCCCTATGACAAACTACCAATATGTTGTGCCTATACAAATGCAACCTAGTACATCATACACCCCTCCCAATGCCTTTTAAGTACCCTACAACCTAGGGGGTGCCCCTCCTACCAATCCATCAGCCGATCTAATTAAGATGCTAATGGATAAGATGTCCAAACTTGAGACATCCATTTCAGGTTCGAGGAGCATTCTTTCATATGAACAAATCTATAATGAACCTATTCACCCTTTGGTCCCTATTAGACCATATCCTAGCCAGTGGGAACTCCTAAAATTTTCTCATTTTTAGAGTAAAGAGGATCCACAACAACATTTATGAGCATTTAGACACGCTTGCTACCTCATAACCCATGATGATGCATTATTACTTCGCACATTTCCCATGTTACTTTCTGGTGCCGCCCTTGATTGGTATAGTTCTATTACCAGTCACTCTCTCTTTACCTTCACTGAACTAGATCAGCTATTCCTCCACCACTTCTCAATCAACATCACTAAAAAGATCTCCATCACAAACCTATATTCTATTAGACAATTTGACAATGAATCAATAGCTGACTTCGTTGCCCATTGGAGAGGTTTAATCGACCAACTCTCCTTTTCACTACCTCAACCTAAGCTCATTGAGCTCTTTTCATGATCATGTGCCAAGCACATCTCATCTACTTTGTGGGTCCAAACATTCTGCACATTTGACGAAGCTTTCACCATGGCCTGAAAGCTTAAACTCCGTGCGGTCGAAGAAGATAAAGTCAAATTGCGTAGTAAAAATACCAATGCAAAATCCAATGACCCTTCTTCCAAACCTTCTTCCCACTCTAAGTCCAAGGGATTGGCAAATGTTGTGGTACTTAGATCATCATCTTCTACCACTACTAACCAATCTGAACCCTCCACATCACAAAACATCACAAGACAATTTCAACAATGGTATATATAGCATCAATATACTCTAATAGGAGAATCATATGCTTTCGTGTTGGATAAACTAGTCAAGCAGGGAGTCCTCAACCTACCTCAAATTTGACCACCCCAATTTGACCCCTCAAAATCCATCCTTGCATGGTATAGGGAAAATGACTTTTGTAATTATCACCATGTCAAAGGTCATGACATAGAAAATTGTAAAACCTTCAAAAACATTGTTCAAGACATGTTAGACAAAGGGGATCTTGTTTTGGATAACCCAAATGCACCGGCTAACCAAAAAATGGATGTCTTTAGATAACCATTCCCTAACCATCCCCCTAGTCAAAACAATGTTCAGACCATGGTTGATGACCCTCAAGAGCGCAACATACACATGGTCGACATGGTTTCTCCTTTTATTCCTAACCAACCTCTCCCACAGTATAAAGAGGTTAGTCAACTTATTTATCCACCATAGGTAGAAGAACCTTCTTCTCCTATTTGTCCTCCATAGATGGAAGATAGTCCTCCATCTACCCCCCTTTCACACATAGGAGAGTCTACTTTAAACTCTCCCATATTGAAGGATGCTTTGATGGTACCAACGTTGGTAACCCCGACCTCATCCTTCCTATTACCAATAGAGGATCATACTTTCCATGCCCCTAGACCACATGTAGAAGCCATGATCACCCCTACGCTCTATCCTCTCAAAGAGCCACATTCTCCAATCCCTTCTCCACCGAGAGAAGAACTTGTCCCTTCACCTACTTCGGCTGAGGAAGATTCGGTGATGGTTTTCTCTTGCCTTTGGCCCAAGATTGTTGCATCTAACATGTTTCCACTCTCATGATCACCCAAATCCTCTAAAATACTGATTGTAAGACCTCACGTGACATCACCTAAACCATTTTCTTGATTGGTAAAAAACATAGAATTTCTCCATTCTAGGAACCTAAAACATGAGGCACTATGGGAGTGACTTAAGGCTCCTTATTTTATACATCCCACTTCGACTGCCAACCCTTTCATGACAAATCATCTCAAAGTCTCTAATAAGAATTGGGCTTCTACTTCTAAATCTTTAGAAGCTCAACCATCCACACCTAAACCCAAACCCTCACAGGCATCTATCATGCCAAAATAGATTAAATCTCTTGGTGTTCACCCCGTATCAAACTTCACTCACCCACAAGTGAAGGTAGACTTAAACCTCCCCCCACACAATAGTGGTCCTCACACCAAACTAAAGAAGCCTACTAAACCACACCAAAGAACTCCTCCCCCACCATCACCGTTACCCTCTATTTTGGGTCCACACCCTTCTACTTTAATAGGAGTGCTCCCAACTCCAACACCTAAAAAAAACAAACTACCTCCATTACTCCCTTTACTTGGAAAAAACATACCTCCTCCAAAAAATCCAACACCTCTCACCATGAAAGTGCCATCTACACGTGTGGTCACACCACCAAACAAAAAGGTGGTATGAAAAACTCCTCCTATAACTCCTAAATAGAAGTTGTCAACCCCTACTGCAACAAAACATGCAAACCCATTAGTGGGTTCCTATGCTTTGCTATTACATCAATTGTTGTAGTCTTCAAGCATCACTCTCCCACCCATTAAGCCATACCAACCTCTCAGACCAAAACCATCTTGGTTTGATGACACTCAAATCTGTGCGTATCATCACACACCTAGACATGACACTAAGCGTTGTTGTGCTCTTAAAGTTGTCATTCATCAACACTTGAAAAAGGACACCCTTCTCATTAAGGATCCTCTTAACCACCCTTTCAACAAACCACCAACACCATTCCATGCTTCCCAAACATCCTCACCTAAATTGGGTTCTCAATGCAAGACTATGGTCCCTCTACCACCTTCGCCCCCTTTGTTCAAAATCAACACTATCAATGTGGCCACCAGGTCATAAACCATTAAGGATAAAGGAAAAGAGAAGGTTTCTATCCCTTGGACATATCCATTCGTCAAGCCCTCTCCACCACCAAAACCCAAGATTTCAATCTTGGGCACATCCCAACCAAAATCTTTGAAGCTAATTCGTGACTCCATGGTGAAACAATTTCACCAAACACCTATGAAGAAATCTTTGTATGACCTAATACGAAGCTCTCCACAACATCAACAAGCCTTAATCAAAGCTTTATAGGCAATGGAGGGCCAACCTGAAGACCCCCAACCATTGGCTACTTTAGTCAAATCATTACCAACCATTGCCTCCATCACCTTCAGTGATTATGAGATTCCTGTCTACAACATGGAAGATTAGGGTACCACCCTCTTAAACTAAGTCTGTCAGGAAAAAGCTTTGTAGGATGCATCCTCGCATCGCACTCCTTTTCAAAGAGGAGCTTCAACGCCTTCTCTCCATTTCATTTATCCAACTCATTGATTATCTGCAATGGGTGTCAAACATTATCCCTATCACAAATGCAATTGGGGGAATTCGACTTTGTACTGACTATTGCGACCTCAACCAAGCATCAACCAAGCATCAACCAACTTCTTAACCAACTTCATGTCCAAACACCAACCAACTTCACATCCAAGACCACATCAACCATGCCTACAACAAGAATCTAAAAGAATGAGATTACAAATTGAAAATCTCATCCTTAAAGAAAACCAACACATGACCAATATGGAAAGAAGCAAACAAGGAAAGTTTGCTCCTAATTGGCTCGAACCTTACATAATAACGCACAAGTATGGATCAGGGACTTATAGTCTATCTTCTCTTGAAGGCTGGCCAGAACTTGAGCCCCTTAATGCCTTACATCTGTGACCATTCTACTGTTAATCAAGTAATCATTCACTTGATGTTTAACTTGAGCTTGTCCCTTGAACAACCCATGTCATCCTCATTCCTATTCCTTTCAACACTTTTTCCCATAAATATTAGTTAACCCTTTTTGCATTAATGCTTTGTCTTAATAAAAAAGAAACCCTTAAACCTCTATAGTCTTGTCCATGACTAAAAGTTTAGTCAACAAAACAAATATAAAATTGGGATGCCTAAAAAAGGTCATAAATTATAAATGTAGACTACTCCCTTGAAGGACAACTGCATAATTGCTGTAACTAATAGACTGCTCCCTTGAAGGATAACTATTCACATACATTTAAACATACAAATCAAGATATAGACCACTCCCTAAAAAAATAGCTATGCCTAAATTTTGATACAAACAACACCTTTTTAGAAGCTTTCCACATCGATCAGCTTCAATATGACCACAAAACAAAACAACATCCCCAAGTAGACTTCTCGCATTGATCAGTCTACCAAAAAAAAAATTGACTGACAAACTATTAAGTCATGGACTTGCCTATAGTCATTCTTAGGGTCACCTATAAAAGGGGCAAAGTAATCTTTGCTAAAAAGGGTTACGCTATCCTCACATATCACATAATCAAACCTATTACCCCAACATACTAAAGGGATTTTGAGCTCACTTAATGTTAAGTGATGCGAGTACTTCTCTAACACTAATTAATGGTCAATGACATAATGCATGAACAGGGCTTTTGTTTCCAAAAACCCCTATCTATGCTATCATTATAGTCCTTGTCAATGAAAGAGCAACACGCCTTTCACTTCTTACTTGACTTCATCACATGCCCATAACAAACCAAACCAAACCATTTTCTAACCACTAACATAACCTCATGATTTATTTAATACAAATACCAATTTGTGTTATATAATTATTATAGACCATTCACATTAGTTTATATGGAAAACAATACACATGAAAACTATCAACCCAACATAATTTATGTCAAGCACATACCATCAACAATTTGGAAACCTGCTAAAGCATAAATAAACTCATTTCATTTTTGGCATACACCATCACTAATATGGAAAATTGCTAAGGATGAAAAACCATAGAACCAATGTTATAGAATACACCATCACACAATATGGAAAAGGCTATAACATCATTATTCATTTCATTCTTAGCATACACCATCACTAATATAGAAAATTGCTAGGGATGAAAAACCATATAACCAATGTTATAGAATACACCATCACATAATATGGAAATTCTGTAACATCATCATACATTCATCATTTCAAGCATGTACCATCACACATATGGGAAATGCTAACAACACTAACAAGACCAATACAACCTATCAACCTCTTTAACTCTCTTCTTCCCTTTTGGGGAGAACTACATTGGCCTGAGGCCCTTAAAACTAGGGCTATGTAGGCAACACTCAGTTGACATGGAGTCTTTTGAGGTTAGCTCGGCCATTCGTTCATTCATCTACCTGATGGACCAACCATATAACCTTTAACCATGACCTAACCTAGTCAAACCCAGTCCATACCTACTCTTCTTCCCTTTTGGGGAGAACTACATTGGCTTGAGGCCCTTAAAATAGGGGCTATATAGGCAGCACTCAGTTGACATAAAGTCTTCTGAGGTTAGCTCAGCCATTTGTTTGTTCATCTACCTGATGGACAAACCATATAACCTTTAACCATGACTTAACCTAGTCCAAAACCATGGACCAACTATCTAAACTAGTCCAAAATCATAACTAAACAACCAACCCTCATAATAGAAGTTAGCTTAGACTCCTTATGGGACACATTAGAGATCATATACATCTCCCTAATCACAACAAACTACACTTGAGATCACTTATATCTCAACCCAACTTGACCAACGACCTTGGAGATTGTGACTATCTCCTTAGACCATGACCACTTTCAAGATAACTTTGCCTTGGTTATTTTTATTGCATGCATGCTACCTCATGAATAGTTAGCGAATTGTATGTAACCCACATTACGACCCTCACACCTATTATCGGATCACACCCAAGTAGATCCCCAATATTTGTGACATTTTCATGTTTTCCAGGAGCACTTCTTAAGCCCCAAATACTTGGAACATGATGACCATTGGAGATACACCTTTGATCGATCTAACCCAATCAACTATGACCAAAAAGTTAGGGATCGGTTAGTTTGATTTTAGTGCTCCTCGACCTTGCCTACAATAATTTGAGCTACCTAACATGTGAAGTGGTATATGTGTAATCTCAACTATTATAACGTTCACTCTCCAACTTCACCATACCCATCCACTACCTATCAAATTGGCAACTGATTTCAAATTCCCTTCTCTTAATTCCCACTTTGAGGGGGAATACCTCATCCCATACCTAGGGCAAACAACATCTATTTTTGTCTTGTAGTTCATCAGAAAACCAACAAGACAAAAAGGGGCAAATATAGACACCAATATTGTTTCGACCCCCCCTTGGTCCACTTTTAAACACTTACACACCTTATTAATTTAAAATAAACTACTTATTTTAAATTAATGACATCACCGTAGACACCTCACCTTGGACACCTCACCATGACACCTCACCTAGACACCTCGCCCTAAGACCATTTCCTACCCTATGAGTCACCCTTGAGACTAGGTCATCTACCCATGACCTATTCTCACTCCATTCCAACCTCCTAACTAGCTCTCATGCCTAATAAACCTATCCTTTGACCATTCTCTAATGGAAAATGCACATGGTGGATGGAGAAATGGGCAAACGGCTAAAAATAGCCCTTTTACCCATTCTCTAGCCACCGATGTCGGTCAAATGTTGGTCGATGCTAATGGGATCGCCGACATTAGTTACTTAAACCAGGTTCTAACCTTGGGCCTAGACTTAGAATCTATAAATGGCTAATCACTGATCCCAAATTCTTCCTCCCAGACTCTAAGACATCGACACGCACACTCTGAAACCAAACATCAGACTTCAACTAACGCTCTCCTGGCTACAGAAACTTTGCACAAGTGAATCTAGATTGGATTAGAACATTGTACGAGGGCTTTGACATAAACCACAACAAGAATATGCATTCTAACACCCTTGGTTCTTCTAATAGAGCTAAGTATTCTTCTGTTTCATTTCAATAATTTAGAATACATTAGTAATTAGTTTCTATTTACTATTTTTGAATAATACCAACCAGACCCAACTTCCTACGTAGAAAGGCTGAAAAGAATTCTTTTTATTCTTATCCTCTTTTTACACCTATCCCTGACCTTTGCCCCCTCTCAAACCCTATTCACTATCTTGCAAACTTGCACAAACTCTTAAACTCCCAGACTCCTTTGTCGACCAGAGATATAAACCTGAAACCCGTCTAAGGCCCATTGCCCCTACCGACATCGGTAACATAACCGACATCGGCATATTGACAAACCAACCTTGATAGTACTACCAATGTTGGTGACTATGATAGACTAATTGTAGAGAATAGGTACACGTTATCTTTATTTCTCTTTCTTAGTCTTTCACCATTTCTTTTATACAAACCTCTTTGTCATAAATAGTGGACTGTCATCCCTTACAGAGCTGTACGCTTCTGAGACCGAGCGTGTTGCTTAGCAGTCCACTATATCTTATTCTAACATTCTCTTTGATTAAGTCTTATTCTTATCTACAGGTGTCTTCCTCCACAACCAAAGAGGAGCTCCTACAATGCTTGGATATGGTGCACAACTTAATTTGGGTAACGTACAAACCCCTGACCTTCAACTTTAGTTTCTTCTTCTTCTGAATATAAATAGAAAAAACATAGAGAAAAAGTATTTATCCTTAAATAATATGAGGGATGGGGAAATTTATCTACCATTTATTTTTCTCCCAATACTTTACCTATAGCAGAATCCTTGACTACAAATGTAGTAGTATCCTACTCTTCTACATGAACTAGTGCTACTAACCCTAGAGTTTATTTTTGTAGTCAAGATAATTTGTGGTGTAGGGTTTATCTAAGATATTATTTAAAATAATTGTATTTGTGGTGTATCTAATTCATGGGTTTCCCCTTTTTTCAAATAATAATAACTAAGTCTTAATTCACTTGATCAGACCCATGGGGCCCAAGACCAAGGTGTGCAAGGGATAGTTGAGTTATGGTAATGTAGAGTGAATGTAGAAAGAAGTATTAAGATAGAATAATCAAAACACATTCAAATAAAGTAGAAGTCTTATTTGTAGGAAATACAACTTCTATTCATTAATAAAGAATAGTGGAAAGAATATAATGGCTATAGAGCATATATATAGAGTAGTTATATGTAGATAAATTATATGTGTTATGATTATAAACAAAGCATTAAAAGATGTTAAGGTGTCTAAATAATAATTTTTTTATATGATTAAAGAATACATATGTTACACATATATAAAATGTAGAATACAAGAGTAGTAATAACTAGTATTTTTGAATCGACCTCCATGGCAGGCATAGTAAATAAGCTTCCCTTGGTGGCAATGGACAAAATGATTAATGTTATAAAAATTCCCAAAAACATCCCTTTGCTATAAAAAAATGTAAAGAACAATATTTGAATGCTAAAAGCTAATTATATGCTAGTTTTTGAGCTAAATGACTAGATTAGACTAATAAGTGGTTGAGCTTATATCGAACCTAAGGAGTGTGTTTGTGTCTATGATCTAGTGTATATGAGGTGCACAGTCTATGACACCATGTGATTAGTGTATGAAATTCTATGATTAAGTGTAGGACTCAAGTAGAGGATTTTCAAAAAATTCCTAATGATGTTATGTTCATAGATAATTCACACTTTCTTTCAGAGTAATGGTATCCATTACATTGGCATGCATTTAGGGGAACTATTCTTGAAGATTATACAAGGTATACCACTTAGATTAATTAGTGTATTATTAAAATTTGATCACTTTGAAAAGTTGATGCATGCCATAAAGCATTGATCTAAGGGTAAATTTAGAAAATATCCTATATTATACTAAATATTACACCATTAAAAATAACCCATTAAGAGAATTTTGATGTGTTGAAATTTAGAAATAAAATTCATATGCTCCTTGTGTAGCCGGTCAAAGTTCCAATCCAAATAGGTCAAAAAGTGGTCAAAGTTGGTCAAAATAAAAAAATTGACCATCATGGAACATTTAAAAATTAGTTCCATGGTGTATAATGCATCACAGTATTTCTAATGCACTTTATGGTTCAAAAAATGAAGTCTGTATGTGTAAGTTCTGACCAGTCAAAGTTATGGTCAAACTTGATGATATGGCAATAAAGTGACATGGAAATATGATTCAACCCAAGTCCTTAATATTTAGGGATAAAAATATTCCATCATGTATTGGGGAATAATTATCACCCCATATTTATAAATGTGATGGATAATTTAAAATACCATAAAAATTAGGTATGGGATAAATATTAAATTTATTAAAATAAATTGTGGATAATCATCCCAATAAAAAAAAGTGGACCCATAAAAATTATATAAAGGGGTTAGAGGTTACATTAATTTCATTAAAAAATTTCAAATATCTCATTTCCATATCCAAGAGCTGAATATCTAAGATCTAAGAGTTGAGAGCTAGAGCTGAGAGCTAAGTGCCTAGATATGAGAGCCAGAGCCAGAGCTAGAGTTGAGAGCCAAAGCTGAGAGATGAGATCTAGAGCTATAGGTTCTAGCCATATATTTAGTATCTATATTTAAGGTCATTTTATTCAATTTTTAATGCCTCAAAGTGAAGCTTTGTATATTATGTAATGGCTAATATAAAGACCACTCTGCATGTATCCTAAGTTTTGGAGGACTTAGAGAGCTTTACACTTCTCAGTGTAAACTAGGGATTTATCCTAGAATTTGAGATGATTTAAATGGTATGTTAAAATCCTTATGATTATATTTTAAGACTATTTAATAATTCCATTTTTGAAACTTTTTGTGGGAATCCATAAAATTGTGAGATTGCATTCACATGACAGTAAGGTGGAAGGCCTATTCGTGGGTTTAACGAGACTTTCTAAATCTTTTTTATTTGAGTTGTGTTCAATATTAGAGTATCTATTTGAAAATTTTAAGGTTATCCATGTACTCACTTTTGAAATAAATGGATTGGTTCATACTATAAGTGAACCCAGAGACGTAGGCATTTGCCGAACTCCATTATCACATGCTTATCATGAGTGTATTCTATTTCTAAATTATTTTTCTAAATTTTGATTAATATTGTTTATTAATCACTATTAAATGCATAAATAACTAAAATAAGATAAAATTTCAAATTTAGTTTCATTTCTCTGAATGTTTTGGGAAATTATGTGATTTGACTAAAGGATCTAAGGTAATTTTTTTGCATGGAAATAAGTGTCAGTTTACAAATCAAGGGTGTGGGTGTCTATCACTCTGATGATCTTGTCCTTATCTATGGGTAACAAGTTTTTGGGATCCAAATGAATAGGATGTTATGTCATTGATTGCTCATGAAATGATGGAGTGTAAGGCTTGATAATCTCTCTATTAAATACTAGGTGCATTCTTAAGTATTGAGGTAGATTAAGAACAAAGGTGTTCTCACCAACTATGCACATGATAATGTAAGGACCATAGCATAGAGGATTGATATTATAGTGAGGAATTTTAAATAACTCCTTTTAAAGTTACAACTAGACTTAATTTTAAACTTAAAATGTATGAGGTGTGTAATGTTAATCATGGCACTCCTTATACTTCTCTTTAGTTTGAGAGATAATCTACTAAGCCTACTAGTGAATAGATTAGATGTGGCAAAAAATAATCTCAACTTTATCCCTTCTTAATTCCTATGTGCATGAATTAGTTCCAAAAGGTGTGTAGTAGGATATGTTTAAGGGTGATAAAGGTTTTAACCTAAGACATCTAGAATAGACTATGACTAGTATAATTATAAATATCCTTGTTATAGGTGTGTTGAATGTATAAGATATTATCATCCCAAGTGGGATCATGTTTATAATTTTACATTCATAAAATATGAATAAGTGTGTGACTAACCACTTCAATTTTTCCATCTATCTGATGATGAAAATCCATCAATTGATCTAGTTACATACCCATCAGATCTCACAATGCTTATAGAAAATGACTCATAAAACATGGATCACAATTAGAGATGATTGATGTTAGTAACCTAAAATGAACCCAAACATGGTTGAAGAATGATTTTATAGTCCTAGTTGTGTCAATGTATTTATTGTAAGCGGTTATAGTATACATATAATAAAATCAATTGATTACAATAAACACAACATCATGTTATCATCTTGTGGGTGAACTCTAAAGAGTTGACCCGATATAGATATAGGGTCCATATCATATTATAAAATATATAGAGTTGGGGGAGGGGGGTTGGGAGCCCAACTAGATACATGCCAAGGGAGAAAATTTTTTGGTGGAATGTTTAAGTTTTCTACTTTATCTTGACTATAAATAGTCATGCATCTTAGTCATGAAATCCATACTAATATATTCCCATGATCTAGATGTAATATATAGAGGTGTGTTAATTTATATCTTCCTATTTGTGGGATTGGAGATATAAAAAAAATGTAAGACTTGATGTGGTGCTCCAAATCTATGTGCATGTGCAAATAGTTTAAGTGTGATTACAATGTAACTAGAGTCTTTGTCACATTAAAGTGTCCCAAGGTCTTGTCATAGTGTTCTCCTAGATGATTCATTGGTGAGGTATGCCAAATGGGACACAAATATGTTCGATCTTGTATAAAATATGGTTAGAAAATTATAAATTTATCACTTGTTTATCTTGTGAAATACTAGTGCAAATTGATGCAAAGTCTTGGTTAGATGAGTAGAGGGGAATCTAGTTTGTGAAGTTGTGGCCATGCATGTCCAACATCATTATGAGTACATGAATTAAAAATTATCTAATGAAATATATGGCCTTGTTGTCTTTCCATTTCTTATGATTTATCATAAGGTGGAACTATTATAGGTAAGTCATCTATTTCATGTGGTGTGCATTTTTTATTTTGTTCTATGACTAAAATAAATAAAGTGATTTATGGTCTGAATGAACAACTATCTCCTTATCAATAATGTAGTGATTCTATTAATTTATTTACTAAACAATAACATACATTTCCTTCTCATAAGTGTATTAACTTTGTACCATGTCATGGAATTTCTCTGAGTGGTATGCAACTAGATTTCCAAGGTACATGAACTTTGCACTGAGTGCGTAGTTAGATACTTTAGTGTGAATTTGAAAGGTTTGAGTAATGATAGGTATTGTGAGAATAGGCATGACACATAGATGTTTACTTAGTGTCTCAAAATTATCTTATTGTGCATGAGTCCAATTTAACTTATATCTTACACTTATTATTTGGGTGAGAGCCAAAGAGATGTGTGAGAAACTAAGGATGAACCTATGGTAGAAGTTATCAAGTCTA
Organism: Torreya grandis; assembly: GCA_037957365.1. Taxonomy (NCBI): domain Eukaryota; kingdom Viridiplantae; phylum Streptophyta; class Pinopsida; order Cupressales; family Taxaceae; genus Torreya; species Torreya grandis. The sequence goes on from JARHVA010002324.1 coordinate 106,269, forward strand.
AGAAACATCCTCAATTATATGATATTACATGAATTAGGATAATATTAGATCAATTTAATCTTTTTTATATCTAATTTTATGTTTTTATGGTCAATAATGTAGCCTAGGTATTATATCTATGATGCATCAAAGGTACACTTCACTAAGTTTGCTTTTAACTTGTGTTGGTATAAAGTGCCTAGGACATGTGAGATGTGCTCTAAATTGTCCTATCAAGTCTTGATAAATATTATGATGTCATTCAATTAAATGATGATGAATAATTTTAGGAAAGGCTTGAGTAGATCATCCATCAACTATATTAATGTGATTGGCACATTTGTGAGGCCAAAAGACATAACCAACCATTTATACAATCCTTCCCATGTCTTGAAAGCTATATTCTAGATGTATTTAGGATGAATTAGGACCTAATGATAAATTTAATTTAGATTTATCTTGGTTAAGTATTGTGAACCTCAAAACTAGTCTAGAAGGTCATCAATTCAAAGTAGTGGGCACCAATTCTTCACCGTGATTTTATTAAGTGCATGATAGTATATGCATATTCAATACAACCCATAATTTCTAGGTGTGATTACTATAAAAATTTAGTAAGGTGAATATTTAATCTTGATCTTTCTATAATTAAGGATCTCTTGTACCTGGTAGTAGACTTCATCATTTTCCCAAATTGATATGTAATACAAGGAACTATTTAGAAGAGAGTATCTAGGGACTAAATTGATGTGGTGCTTTGTTATCAAATATGTTAGTTTTTTAGATGATAATAATGTGGTAATGTGAGATTATTATGAATTTATAGGTTATACTTTATCATTTTTATATTTTGAATGTGCATTAGGGTGAACCATGACAAATATAGACTTTTATGCAAGTGATGAGCTTGTAACACTATTTGGTAGAGACCAAAGTGCCTTTAGTTAAGGACACCAAATCAAATAATCTATAAAAGTGATATTTCATGTAGATAACACACTATTATGGTTTATCTTGATATGTAGCTTCATGTTCAAATAGTTATGGTCTTTCCAACAAAATTTCATAGACCTCAATAGGTACGATGTCAAAAGTGATGTTGTCCTCCATGGTCTTGACTTTGTATTTAAAGTTGCATTATCAATAGACTTGTATATCCTTCCCTTGTTTAATACATCCAAGAGAATTATAATTAGGGTGCACATTTTAGGTAAGACCAAGGCCCTACATGGTGGATTACACAATAATTCTAATCTAGTTGTCACTATCGATGATGATATGGAGAGGTTTCCCCTTCACCCAAAATTTAGTATGGAAGAGACATTTTTGATATTTAAATATGTCAACCATATTAGATATAGTACTTATAAAAGAGGCATATAAAACATTTTTATCCATTGGTGTGTGCCCTAATGTAGATTGCATAAGCAGAGATTGTTGCACATGGTTTTTAGAGTCATTATGGGTGGTTGAGCGATGGTGATGGCACCAATTATCATGGGATATATTCTTGTATTTATATAAATTAGAAGGTATTGGATAATTTTATTTTTGTACAATATTTTTAGGTGTCTCTCCTTTGTGATAAGTTTTGTGTGCTACATAAAAGGTTATGATGTGGAATTTTGAATTGTGGGGCCTTACATACAATGTTAAATAAAGAGGTGTAATGTTGTCTCATCTTCACCTTTGCATAAATATTGGAGGTGTTGTGATATGCTTGTACCAATGTTTCATAAGTCCATTTCACATGGAGATAAGGTGAGATTATATTTATGTACTTTAACACCCTATGGGGTTCACTCATGTTCTCTTACAGGTATGTAGATAAGTCATGGAAAATATTGGTGCAACCTTCCATGGATTGATCCTTTCATTGGCATAGTTACTATAACTTGATGTATTCATATTTAAATTATTAGAGAGGGTATTATTCCTCCTTCATCATGTCAACACAATTTTCTTAGGATTTTATTTGAATGGAATCTTGTGCATGCTATGCATTAAAGTTCTCTTACCAATGAACAATTGTAAAAAACATCTTCAATACTAAAAAATTGATCTTCTCATCATCAATGAGGAAGTTGATAAATAATTATTCCTCAAGTTTTCAAATCAAATCATCTAATGCTTTGGCATCAATTTTATCTTCAAATAGAGGAATTTTGAGATTTACTTGTACTTTGAAAGTGGGTTGTTGCTGAAACCATTATAGATCATATTGTTGAGATGGATAGAAGGGCATCATGTTGAGATATATCATCAAATCATAAAACTAACCAAAAAATTTAGTGCACTATGCCTCCAAAGCATTCATGATGAGCCTTTAGATTTTTAAATCTATCTCAGGTTGATTTCAATTATTAACCATCATGATTTTACTATGGTGTTTTGACAGATTCATTGAAATAGAATTAAATAATAAACCTTTTATAACATTACACTCCCATGGTAATAGGCATAAGATATAGAGGAGAACATGGCTTTAATACCAATTAATCCATACCAAATCTCTAAATACTAAGGTATGTAGTGGATACTTGAGTTGTGACTATGTAGAGTGAATACAAAATGAAGTATTCATATAGAATAATCAAAACAAAATCAAAAGCAGTAGAAGTATTATTTATAATAAATTAAACTTATATTGATTAACAAAGAATATCAGTGAGAATACACTATCAATAGAGCATGTATATAGAATAGGTGCATATAGGAAAGCCATCTATGTTATGATTGTATACCAAGCATTCAAAAATGTTAAGATGTTTAGATCATACTTTTATGTATATGCTTGAATAAATATTACACATATACAACATGAAAAATATAAGAGAAGTAATAAATATTAATTTTGAATCATCCTCCATGGTATGAATGGTAGTCAATCTTCCCTTGGCAGTGATGGCTAAAATGATTAATGCTATAACCATTACCAAATACCTCCCTTTGTTTGTGGTAAAAAGGAAAGGCATGGGATTTGAATGCTAATGACTAATTCCTTCCCATTTGTCAAGCCATGTAGTCAAATTAGAATGATAGGTGGTTGAGCTGAGGTGGATATCAAGGGGTGCATGTCGGTCTATAACCAAGTGTTTTTGAGGTGTGTACTCTATGATCTTATGTGATTAGTGTGTGAAAATCTATGATTAAGTGTAGGACTTAAACAAAGGATTGTAAATAGATTCTTGGTTGTGGAATACACACATATCATCCCTAATAAATTTTTCTAATCTATAATATTTTATTAAACTCTAAGCTCTAATAATCACTACCTCAATTTTCCCATCACCAACTTCATAAGAAAAAGGTGTAATTTATATGGATTTACTAGTGAATGGTTCTATGTAAACATTATATGTATCCATTATAGAATTATTATTTTTAAATATTTTTGACTATTATTTTGGAGATTCAAGATATACCATATACCATGTTCTAATTATTTCCACCACACAATAAAATGATTTAGCTCCTCTATTGTAGGCATAATATTAAATACAATTTTTATTTGTTCTCCTATAGGGATATTAGGATCCCACTAAATAAAACCTTTATCTTGGAATATTTTTTGTGAAATACATGGCTATAAATAGTGAAAAGTGAGGCTTAGAATAAATCATGTTTAACTTTTTAATCTTTATGACATTCTCCTTATATTGTTCACACATTATAGTGGCCAAGTCATATTTCATCCTAGTGGTAGCCATATGCCATGAAATTTGTAAACTTTGTGTAGTATCCAAATCACACATGTTTATATAGCACACATTTCCTTCAATTAATTTTGTATCATAATGTATTTTAGGGTATTTTATTTTCTAAATTTATTGGTATTGTAAGTTTAAACTTGTGCCCATGATTTCGGCCACCAATTTTATGTTGATATTTTTGTTCTTATGATACTTGTGTGTGTGATACCATTGATTCATAATTATAGTCACTACATGGATGATTTATGGTGTTATATGATAGCTTAAATTTAGATATAAGACATCATCATGTGTCCTATTAAGCAATACTTTGTAGTGATTGTCATCAATACAAACTAGGGAAACTAGCTCTATTAGTCTACTTTAAACTTTCGAATAACCTTATTCTCTGATGTATATTATATTTATTAGATTTGTGGATTTAGAAACATCATTATCATTATTAATATGTTATTGAAGATGGAATGGTTAAAAATACACCCTTCAGATCTAGAGTTATTGATTTAATAAAATGATTATTATATATGGGTTTATTAATTTTTTTTTATAAATATGAATTGGGTTACATCCATTTTTTAATTCTATGTGTTTTAATTAAAAAATTCAAACATTTTGTTGTTGCTTCATTAAAAAATTTAGTAGTCTTTTTAGCATAAGATTTGTGTATTTTTTTTATTAGTTAAATTCTGTATTCATAATTAGAAAATGACCTCAAAAACATGCTCTTAGAATATGAATGGTCATCATATTATTGCATCAACTTTAAAAAAATCTTCCTCTTCTTCCTAAATACCCTACCTTCCCTCTAAAAGGGCTATTAAGTATAATGGGATACGGTATTAGTAACCTCTCCTCAAATTTTCTTGGCATGTAATTGTTAGAGGGTAAAATGAAAACATAATTTTATAACCCATTGGTGGATAGAATTTATAATAAACTATCCAAGTGGAAAGGTGCACTCCTTACATAGGTAGGCAAGTTCTAACTTCTCAAAAGTTCATTATAAAGAATACAAGTATAATTCATGACCTTATTCTTCATTCCTATCAAAATCATGGAGAGAGTTAATAAAATTCAAAAAAAAATCCTATGGATTGGTGTAAAATAAAAATTTATATTCCCATTTTTTGCCTAAGAAAAAACCCGTCTTCCTAAGGCCTTTGAAAAACTCAGGCTAAAATAAGTCAAAATCATGAACCAAGATCTCAAAACCAAATTTGGTTGGAAAGTAATCAAATATGATAATCATTGAACTCAAATCATCAAATTAAAGTACCTAGAGGTTAGGAAGGAAGATAACCTCCATTGGGAAGAGGGCCCCTTGCATGGCTCCATCTTCTACAAAGCCATCTTGATCTCAAAAGTTTTACTCAGGAAGGGAAGAAAATGGTAGGTAGGAAATGGTGCAAATGTAGACATTTGGGAATATCTATGGATAACACTTTAACCTATAACCTCATATCCCATAGATAATAACCTAAGTGAGATCTTAAAAACCTCTATAGTCAATAGGGTTAAAGAATACCAATTGATTTAAAAAGGGAGAACAAGGTGGAAGACCCTAACCATAGAGAAAGATAATGTTAAATTAATCTAGGAAATTTAATAACTAAGTATCCAAATTTATCAAATTCACATTTATACATTACTTAATGAAGATTCCATTCTCTAGCTGATAGAATATAGTGGGGAGTACTCAATGAAGTCTGGGTTCCTATTCAACCTTTAACAGGAGGAAGATTGGACCCAACAAATAAATATATGGATCAAGTATCTCACCCCTAAGATTAACACATTTTTTTGTATTGAAAACAAGGATAAAGTCCTTATTGTGGGTAATATTGCTAAGCATGGAATGACCTTCCCCATAGGTGTGTCCTCTACAAAAGCTTCCTAAAATATGTGGCCCATCTTATCCTTAGCTACCCATTTATGAAAAATATCTAGAATATTCATCTTAAACTATTAAATATGTCCTAGGTTAAGCCCATATACATTCTTGATATCATCATTCAGTGGAAACCCCCCTAGAAGATTCCCTCGTCTTTTTTATGGTCCCTGGCCCTTCCCCATTTTTTCTATAAAATTTAGATTACCAAGAATGCTCATCTCTTCGATCACAAAAAATCCAACCCCTTGAGTTATTTTCAATGGTTATGGGCTGCCATTATTGGTAACTAGAAAGTGGCAATCCATAATGACAAAATGGTTACCTTTGAGGATGAATAGGTCATCCTCAGCAAGTGGAACCTTACCCCCATAAAGAAATAGTTGTGTCCCCCTCTAGGATAGTTAAATATAAACTTTTAAGGAGAATCCATGAGAAATACAAGAATTAAATGAGGTGATTTATTCATAATATATGAGTATAGGGTGGTAGTCGCTACTTATGTGGGCCATATGGGGGTACAAACAAACCATGTGGCCAAGGATAAAGTTTCCATTTGGGGCATCCAGTTGGTATTCTAACTTAACATATCCAAGTTAGAAATTAAATGAGGTTTATTAATCTTAATTAATACCCTTTAAATAAAAGTGAACCCCTCTCATTCTATTATCCAACTTATTGTTGATGCCTCTAGTTTACTTAAGACTACTAGTGAATGTTTGTTCACCCATATCTATCAAGAGGTAAATGTTATAGTAAGTGATCTAGTAGACATTACCATCACTATCCCTAATTTAATAACATGGAATGTTCCAAATAAAATCCCCCCCATATGTCCCCCTTGATTATTCATGATTTATAAAACTACCCCATTCATCCAAAGGTCAAAATGACACTTGAAAATAGATATCACACCTAGGCCAAGCTCACCCCACATTAATTTTTATGATGGTGATAATCATTTAAAATTTTGGGATAATAGACATCATCATAAAAATCACCATAGTTATAATAGTTAGATAAATCAAAATCATAGTAGCTCAACCCTTCACCCCACACTCTACATTTCACACTACCTAAGTAGGAAGAATATCAAAGCCATGGGAGGTGTTAGGGATACATTTGAGATAATCGAATATGCCAAATTATAAATTAATCATAAGGTTTGGAGGAAGTTAAGAAAAGGGGGGATTAAAAAATTAATGCTTTGAATTGAGGGCCATGATGAAATTCTTGATAAAGATTTTTCCTTGGGATGAAAATAGAGGTAAGTCATGTTTAGGGGCACCAGAGTGTACATCATAGATGATCTGGTCTAGGAAGTCATAGGTATGTACTATGAGGGAACCAAGGCCTTCAAGGATAAGATAAAACAAGATATGATGAAAAATTTATTAGAAATAGACTTGACCTTCCAAAATGATATGAAGGTTTACCCCAAAGCAAATCTTCTAAGGCATTAGCTAGACATATATATCTAGGTAATGAAATATTTAACTTTAAAGGGAAAATTTACTCAAATATTTTCCCATAACTTCTTGATACTAAACCAATTCAAGGAACATCGTATTATCCTTCCCTACTAGCTTCTCATGTCCCTTAAATTCTGCATATTGAACTTTCAATAAAAACCCTCCTCTAAACTTATACACTAGGGGTTAATATTCTTTGTCACCAAAAAAGGGAAACCATTAAGGGGCATTGAGACCACCATAGGTAATAGAATTAAGGGAAAAAGGTTTGAAGGAGGTCCCAAAAAACTTTTTAATAAGGAAAAAGGAAAGACCCATGAATATCCCTCCCAGGTGAAGAAAACTAAGAAGAAGGTTAGCATAAGCTTTGGGGTTCCTTAGGGTATAAAAACCCTAACTTTGAAATTAATGAGATGAAGGTGGTATAAATTAAGACGTGAGGAGATGACATATAATTATTAGACCTCCCCAAAAGAATTATGTAGAAGCTATTGGAATTTCATGATAATTTTTAGAGCATGGGATGACAATTGGTCCCTCTAATGAAACATTATAATACTATAAAATTGGAGTCAAATACGCTAAGGGAAGTTTTAAGAATTTATAAGATGATTGAAGGCAATAGGCACAAGATGGAGGACACCCAAAAAAAAGGGGAAAGGAAAAAATGACTATCACCCTTGTGAAATCCATAGAAAGCATCTAAAAGAAAGAAAATACAAAACATGAGAAGGACAAGGGGATAGATGAACATAAAAGAAGAATGGTGGAAGGCCCTAACATCTGGACTAGAGGAAATATAATAGTATCAAAAATAAGGATTCATTACCTATTGAGAAAAATATGGATCCAACATTCCCTTGAAATAAATATAGTTTGTGTCTTAGTTTTAAATCCTATTTTGTTTTTTGGTCTTGAGTTTTTATTGAAAGTCTGTGGATGTTTAGTGGTCGGTCATCTTGTTTGGCCTAGTTCTATTTTATCTTTTATTTATTGATTTTAATACTTGATTAAACTCATGGTTTTAGGTCCCTATAAAACATAAAATTCACCTTATAAAATAAAAATTAATGCTTCTAATCTATCTAATAATCATGGAATTATAGTGGCATTTTTATTGTCATTTATTATTTGTATTAATTTTTACCTACTTCATCTACTTTATTTCTTGATTACCTTTATTTTCAATTCTCCCTTCATTAATTTCATCCTTATACTCATACATAATCATATTTTTGTGTTAATTTTTTTTTAATATTTCCCACCAAACACCTATTTGTATTTAGCTATAATTTTGATTTGACTCGACTAACTCATGAAATATTTATTTTTGTTGAGACAAACATAACTAGACTAGTTTATTTAGATATTTGTTTCTTTACCATTATTCAGAGATTCTTTCTAAAAATTCCTCTACTATTATATAATTTCACATATCTTCTTATCTATCTATTTATGTCTTTGGGGTTTTGAGTTTTTCCTATTAATTTTATTTATTTTTAATTATTTTTGTCTACATTATCTACTTTTTTTTTCAAAACTATTTTTATGTTTTTCCATTTTTTTCAATTTTTTTTTTTTTATGTTTTTTCCATTATTTTTAAAATTATTTTTGTATTTTCACATTATTTTCATCACCCCATCTCATATTCTTAGATTTTCTATTTTTCCCATTAGGGGAGTTGACTTAATGAATAACTGGGTACTTAGACATATAGTATAAGATACCATAATATCTTCACTTGGATTGTTCATATGGAAAGATAATGTATTCCTAGTGGAGGGTAACATGATAAATAACTAAATAATTATATTTTTATATAATGTACCATAATACATTCACTAAAATCAACAAGTTGGAAGGACAATTTTACCCCTTAAGTTATATTGATATTTTCACCACATTTTATCACAATTGTTTGCAATATATAGTTTTAATCGGGTACCATTAACAAATGCTTTTTAAGTGTTATTTCAATCATTATAAAATTTATTGCTCATGAGTATAATATAATTATATATATATATATATATATATATATATATATATATATATGGTCCCAACCATCTTATTTTTAATTTACCTAGTTTTTTATATTTTTGTCATATAATAATACCTTATCTTTAGTTTGGTTTTCCTTGATATTAATAGGTTTATCATGTGAATACTTTTGAAATATTTATATTGATTTTTATTATATCCTACCAAGAATATATTTTAATATAGTTTTTCCAATTATATCAATATTTATTTAATGGAATCCTTCTCATTCATTTTAAACATCACTACTATTCTCAAACTTGCTAGTGTAAACTATATTGGTACTATCACTTCTAAATGACTTACCAACTTAAATGGATAATAGTGAGTTAATATTTTATATATAGTACACTAATAACATGTTATTTCTATTATTTTATTATCCTAAACTTAAACCTCTATATTATATACCTTTGTTAGTACCTTCTCCAATACCTTGTTAAATGCCTCAATATTTATGTTTACTTTAGGGTGGCAAGGAGTAATCTTGTTATGCTATATCAAAAAGTGTTTGAGAAATTCTAAAATTATATTATTGAAAAAAATATTTCCCTAATTATATTCTCATATAAAAACTTTATGGTAGACTTAAAAGATACAATCCTTCATGGGTATCACTTATACCCATCTTATCAAGTATTTTATTCTGGTAATTATGAATCAAACATTATTCTTCCTTACAACAAGTTTGATAGGACCAATGAAATCAATGGCCCATTTTTGAAATGGGGATAGTTATAACATTTGATGGAGTGGAATTTCATCTCTTTAAGTTTTTTCACACTCTTTGACATATGCCAGAATTTATAACATATTTATGTGTATCCTTGAATAGTGATGGCCACCATAGGTCTACAAACATAAACATTTTACCAATACTCTCTCCTGAGTTTTATCTTCATGCTACCCCATCATGGGATTATCTTAGTATGTTATATAATTTTTGTAGTAAAACTACTCTTTACATTACCTCATTCTATTTTTTTATACAATGATTCTTTAATTAGTGTAAAATGGAATGTTTGTATCATTAATATTTTTCTATCCCATTTTACACATTCTTCCACAAACTCACCGATATAAATAAACCGGGGAATATTTTACATATCCATTGGGTATTATCTCAATGTAGAAGAGATGATCTCTAGGAAAATAATACTTAATTTCCCCTAAATCTTCTCATGTAGTAATGTCAGAGAAGTAGTTATACCCACTATTTATACGACCAGGTTTTACCACAATCTGAAACTCAAATTATTGGAATAACATTAACCAACAAAAAATTCTACCTTATATAATTGGTATATTGATAAAATATTTGAGTGGATCATGATCAATAAGAATATAAAATGGGTTACTAATAATTAATGTATAAATTTATGCATTGCATACACCATTGAAAGTTCCCCATTTATATAATGGAGTTATTGGTTTATGCCATTACCAATTTTATTCTTGAAAATGAGATAGGATAGTCCATATTACTAAGGGGTTATGACAACATGGCTCTTTTTAATATTATGAAAACATACAAATGAATATGAAATGAGATATTATAATTAGGTAAAACTAATATTGGTTCATCCTAAGCTTATTCTTTAACTTATAAAAATAATCTTGATAGTGTGTCCACCACTCCAAATTATTGTTATTCCACTTTATTAATAAATACTCTATTGCTACACTAATGACTATGTAGTTTCTAATAAACTGATGATGATAACTAGTATATCCAATACTTGTTCTAACTTATTTTTATGTCTTAATGGGTTATATATTTATAATAATTTTTATTTTTATTAGATATACTATAAATCCCTCATTTCAAAATATATGTCCAAAAATGAAATAAATGGTGTGGTACAAATATATTTATTTAAGTTGAGGGAGATGATAAGCTACCTATATATTTTTAACATTAGACATAACATATGAACATGATCTTATAGTAATCCATGCATCATCCAATCATAAAGAGATAAATTGAGAAACTCATGTATAGAATCTTTGAATGCATTCACCATTATTATATTAAACACAACATGAGCATTTTAAAATCTCAAGGGAATTAAAACATACATAAAATACACCCATTCCATGGAAATTATGGTTTTAGCCTATCTTCAGGTGTTATTCTTACTTGGTGGTATCTAGAGAATCCATTGATGAAATACTACATCTTTCTTGTCACAACACTTTCTAGTATTTATTCTATGAATGGTGTTGAGAATGGATCATGTAAATATGACTTATCTAAATCTATATAATCAACATGGATGTGAATTTATATTTTTTTAAATTTTGGATCAACATAGGACTTATCCATTTTGTGTCCTCCATAGGGGTTATTATATCACTAGCTAACATCTTATCTAGTTTAATATTCACTTTTAGCTTAAAATTTGGATTCAATCTATAAGGTATTTTATGTAGTGGTTTTGCAAATTCATTTAGCTATATTCATCATACCAGTCTATTATTTTATTCCCTTTAGTTTAGTGAATATTTTTGGAAATAATTCCTCAAATTCTCTTGGTAATTCAAATATATTTTAATCATCTTTTTTGGCCCAATTATTTCCAACTTTTACAATTTTGGGGTTGCCTTATATTTGTATTTTACTCTCTTATTTTTAGGGGTTAAAAAACTATTGTGTTTTATAATCTATGATATCAATAAGTTATATTTATCATTCCTCTATTTATATTTTTATCTTTTTTGGATTCTCCTCATCCTCCCCCTCTTGTTTTTTAATTTTTATGCAATGTATCATGCCCTCAATTTATCTTATGAGGGTAATGTTATCATCAAAAGTTGTAGCCTTGAGGAGATTGTTCAAACCTCATCACTTAAGTGATAACATGGAAAAAATCCTAAGTTGTGGGTGAGCTATAGAGTGGATTTAACCTCTATATTAATTCTAAATCCCTTGATGGAACATTTAATAACTATCACTAAACTAACTTCTTTCAAGAGAAAAGGGAGAGAAAAATATAAATAAAGTAAGGAGGTGATGCACCATATTTTTGACCATTACCACACATATGAAAATGAACAATGAACAATTAACATAGAACTAATATATTCATACTCTACTCCTAATATGTTCCTCTTACATTAGTATTTCAATATGAAGGTGGTAGATGATGATTAGGAAAGAAGGGTTGATTTTCAAGAGGTCTAAAAGACACTAATGGAAGATTGCCTCACTTAACCTTATAAATACTACTTAAACACTTCATATGACATGAAAGAGTGAGTTAAAACTACATATATGTGGGATAATGAGATAACCTATCAATTTAAATTGAATCAACACCAGAAAAGATCAATCATTCATGTATAAACACTAGAATATAATCATAAGAGAAGGTAAAATTAGATTGTATGTTGATTTAATAGCTTATAAAAGGAGTAGGGATTTGACAAACTCAAGTGGAGGATGCATTAAAATTCCAAAATTAGGCATATATATATATATATATATATATATATATATATATATATATATATATATATATATATATATATATATATATATATATATAGAAGATAATGGGGAGAGAGAGGAAAGACATATAAGAGGCACATGACAAGTATCATCTCATTAAGAAATAAGTTACAAGTAATAAAAATATCAAAGAATAATCCAATATAATATTATTCACAAGTTTCAACTTATATGATCTTATTATTAATCAATGGTGGTATATAGTGACACTTGGCCTTCTTGGATAATTCAACAACCTCATTCATGAAACTATCCATTCTTGTTTAGTAGTTACAAGTCTATGTCTTAACATGTGGCACTCTCGATCATGCTTCTTGGAGTCTTCCAAAACCATAATAGGATAATTAAATGTATCTCTCATCTTTTTGAGGTTTTAGATAGAGATTTAAGATTCTTCAAACTAATATAAACTTGCATTTCATTGAAATGATTGTTTGATTCAAATGAACACCACAAAAATAAGTTTATATTTCCATCCTAGGCCTAGTAATTTTCTTTAAAGCAATTATAATAGATTTAATACCTCTTAAACATTATATATATAATAATTTTACCCATTATCAAGCTCAAAAACATCTCCAAGACTGATAAATATGTGCATTAGGTCTGTTAAGAGCTCTTGATCGTATACTTATTCAACACCAGGTGTCTTAAAACCTCCTAATGGTGTAATAATAATTGTAAAAGTTATTGTGAATCATTAAAACCATATCTAATTGTCTTATATGTGTCATTTATGATTTTAAGGTACTCCATTAGGTCTCACTAAGTCAAATTTCATGAAAATCCACCAAAACTTGTATTTTTAGGCTTGAAACAATCATTTATAGGCATATTTCCATACCATCTCAGCCCACATGTAAAAAAAAGGCACATTAAGTTTCCCATAATAACTAAATAATTCATCCTAATAATTTTTAAAAAATTCATTTGAATCCATTTAGAAGACAAATATAGTCATCAAGTCACTAAGAGGGTTTTATGAGGGTCTTGGGTGTGTAACCTTCTTAAGGATAGTTCATAAATATCTAATATCTTGACTAATACATTTTTTTTAATGTAATATGGTCCATAAACACCTCCTAACACCATTTTATCCCATTTACATTCTCATTCAACTTCTAGCATGAGGAAATTGACCATTTTTGACTCTATCATATTGTTCCAATAGGTCGAGGGGTGTTTTGGTCTAAAAGGACATTAAACTATTAGTTTTTTTCTTGATATAGTTTCTAATAGGTTTTAAATACCTCATATGGAGTTATCAAAATATTATTAAATTAATTTGGTCTCTCAAAAGTCTTAAATATTAATTTTTCCACTAATGAGGGTTTGAGAGTAAATAAGCCAATCTAATTATACCAATTTTGTTTTGTTATTCTTTTCCTCTTCCAAGGCATCCATCCTCTATGAGAGATTATTCCATGACCTTAAAAAATTATTTTTACCATCTGAACCCCAATCTCAATATTAATATTATATGTTCTCTTCATAATTTGAGCACATACCACTATGTCTTCAATTAGGTCTACTACCTTATTAGGCTTTGACAATATCTTTCATGCATAATTTATATTAAATATAGGGGATAAATACATTTTAATATTTATCTATCATTTCATATAAAAACTCAAAATATCCATGTATCTCATATTCAAAACATAGAGTGCATCTTCATATATGTAGACATGTAGATCTGTATTTAGGTTTCATGACTACAATTATGAAGGTGTATCATATTCACTTGGAATTTTATCACTTTGGTGATTTGAAAATTATTGGAGAGTTATCTTGATAATCCTCTTGATCTCTCAACAAGACTTGATATCCCTCCTTTGGATACTAAAAATGTGTTTATTCTCTTATCTACCTATAATTAGCCAGTAGGTGGTTATTAGGACCTTTTGACTATAGGTTACCAAATTGAATTCCCTAGATTAATCAAATTTTATTAACATTATTTTGTATATATGGACACTTTTATCACATTGATTATGAATCCTACACATTTTTTCTTCAAATAACCATCATCAATATGTTTAGTTTGTCTTACTACCTATCTAAACTCTTGTAGATGATAACTAGGCTAAAAACCTACTTTTTCCCTTATTTTTTCCTCTTAGGCCAATCTGACCAATGATGTAACTTTTAGAGTAAGTATATTATTTTGTCCACTTTAAACCCTCACTATTTTACTTTTAGACTCATATAATCCATCCCAGCTCACAAAATCCTTTTGAATGTAAGATGAGTTTAGGTCTGAGTTTCATATATAATTAGGATGATTATATATCTCTTAAAAAACCTTGATATGGTGATATTTAAGTCTGTTAAGACAACATAGATTATATTTTGTTGTAAAATCATAGCTTTGCTTGATTGTATTGCCTTGAGTGCACTTGAACCTCCTTTTCTTTAGACTCGACTTGAGCAGTTTGGTTTCAAATATTTTATATATTTATAAAAGGAAATAATAAAACATATTATTCATTAAATAGGTCATATAAAATTTCCATTGAATCCATTTTATGCCTATGTTGACTTACATGTTTGCAAACTTATAGGTTCACAATCTTCTCCTTGATCTAGGCTTGAAGGAAGACACTAGAATCTTGAATCAAATGGATTTCCACTTGAAACATACTTAAAATTATATGTAATTGTATGTTTATATATTTAATTTCCTTCAAGGATCATTTAAAATAAAAACACATTCTCATTTGATCAGGGCTATATCCACCATGGCTACAAGTTCTAACTAGTTCAAATATACATGCATGGTTATCTATTCTCCTTGAATTACATTGACTCAATGATGTCTAAATAAGTTTAATGGGAATTAATAAAGTTTAATCCACTATTAAACACCTCATTTCATTCATTATATGCAACAATATACCTCATAACTCTTGTAAACGTGATTATATTATGCAAATTAGCAAATTGAGGCTTATTTGATACTACTCCAAGCATGACCATGAGAAGGCTTGAGATAAAATGATATTAAAAAAGTCAAATAGTTTTTAATATACCTTATAAAATTATATTAATTAATTAATTAATCTTTATAACACTACATTTGGAGAAAACTGACTCTAGTGGGGTTTTGAGTCACCTTTATACACCCTTAACTTATTAACATTTTTTAATAAAGTTAAGAAGGATAACTAGAAAAAAAATTCCACAAAGTTTAATGTAATTAGGATCCCATAATTTTACCAATTTATTGGGTTAAAAATGTCTCTCTTCTCAAAGTCTCATGCATAAACTAGTTGGCCCTTTGATGCTGCGAAGAAGCTTGATGAAGAAAAGTATGGACATTTTTCCTTGTTTGACTCTATAACTTCAATTTATTCATGAAATTGGGTTTAAGAATACCATGGGGACCATTTTAATATTTAATTTTCTACCAATAAATGGAAACACCCTATAATATACATCCAAAAACTTGCTTAATTTAAGAATCTACTTGTTCTACCATTTATAACTATTGGAGATTGTAAACCAAGTGACTAAGAATCTTCCCCTAACTTGTATATAGGTGGAGGAGTGTATACAAATATATACAATGTTTCTTTTATTGAAAACATTTAAATAATTCCTCATTTGGCCATTATAAAATAATGAAAGAGATTTACCAAGAAGTCATAATGTTGAAAAAAAATTATTTAAGACATTTGGAGGATGTGTAAAGACAAGTACAACATAATTTCATTACATTGGTGATAGATGAATTTAAAATACCCCCATTATATGATATAACCTTCACATTTTCTATTTACTAGAAAGTATCATTTCAACATTAGAATATACAAGAAGACTAAAGTAGATGAAATACCTTAAACTTATCAAAACTAACTTAATCTCTCCAAATTACTTGAAAATACACTGTGATCATCTTACTAATTTTTATCCTTGGTCAATTTTGTCAGCTTTAGATCATGGTTATTATTTGAAGGGTCACCACCTTGCCTCCTTGAGTATGATTCCTCATTGACTTGACTTTACACATAGCCTTAAATTTGTCAAACTTATCTTAAATAATGTTAAACACATAAATAAGACATTAAATGACAAGATAAAGTGACCTAAAATTGCTTCTCACTAATCACCTATAATGAGAAGACTACAAAATATTATCTATGATATTAGACCTATAATGACCAATACAAGACCTTATTAATGGTTATCAACAAATTTAAGATCAAGTTCATAAATGTTTATAATGACACTCATTCATAGTAGCCAAATTTTAGCTAACAGCTAGCTATTTACATATTTTTAGGTAAACATCTTGTTATTGTACCACTCTATTCTAAATAATCCATATGTTGTATTGATGCCTAAATGTGTATCACAAGGTTCTTAGAGTATTTAAGAAACACTTCTCATTTTAGAATTCAAATAATTTAGAGCATGAGTTGTAGTTTGTGATAATCCTGTTATCTATACTAGAATAGAGGTTGAACAAATGACTATTTCAAATTATTTATATTAGTTGGTAGTTGGGAGCCACCATGGCCTATAATATTTATAAATAAGAGGATAATTTATGCTAATTAAAGCGAATTATTCTCAATTATAATTCTAAAGATAAACTATGATGGTCATATACAATGAAGCTTTAATCTAAAGTGAGTTGGTTAAAAAAAATCAAAAGGAAGGGTAGGGTAGAGAGAAAATATGTTGCTACTATTCTTCATTCTATACATCATGAAAAAGTTCAAATATTATCTAGGCATGTACTTAAAACCAATGTATGATATGAAATAGCTTAAGCTTAAATCCTACCAAACATTAGGCAAACATCTAAGGAATGTGAAAACAATGAAAATAAGAACCAAGATTACTTTAAATATATACCCATATAAGCAAGTGTTTAATGCACATCTATAAATGCAAAGAAAATAAAACAATGTAAACTAGAGAACCTTTAGTTATCCTAGCATAAGCACAAGTTAACAATTATTCATTCAAAGGTACACACCAAGAGTCTACATGAACTTATAAAATCTAGAATTCATAATAGATAAGTGAGAGAGAAGCCATATAATAATTCACATAAACAAAATCAGACAATCTTTTCGTAATTATTTTCTTGCATTAGTTGCTCAATGTTTACACTAGTTTTTAGCTCAAAAACTCCCTCCTCTTTTACAAATGACAATAATCCTTTTATAGAATGCAAGGGAGTATGTCAGTCAGTCATATCAAATTAAAAGTGTAGAATTTTAAGTATAACTATCATTTTATACCAAAGTTATAGAATACACTAGACTTTCCAAAATAGAGTGACCTAAAGGCAAATGTGCTTATAGGTTACACATGCCTGTAAAAAGGAATATTCTATTTCAAAATTTTACAAAGTTACTTCAAAGATAATATTCCTAATTAACTTTATGGAACCTGTGTTGATGAATTCCCATGTTTATAATAAAGAAGTCTTATTGCCTTATGATGTTGTTCATCAATAATCTATAAATTAACTATGGGTTCTATAAATAGCTCATCTACTTGATTAGCTAGGTCTCTAAGGTCCCTGGCATTCCTTTTCAAGGCTTCTTTAATTCTCCTTACCTTATAAATATTTTATTTTTTATTAGGATCATATCCATGATCATGTTCTTATTAGTCCTATACTTTCCTTGGCTCTTTCTCTTTACCTCTTATATGACTAAGGTTGTCCTATGATTGAATTCTTTATTTGTTATGAGGCCCATGAGGCTGAACATTATTGGTTCAACAATCACTATCTTAAGGAATTGTTCTATCCTATCTAGTATCACCTTGTCATCTCCAAGGAGTCTTTCTAAGCTCTTAGACCATATACTGAAATCCTTGATCTTATATATAATCAATCCCATGGCTTTGTTTAAGTGAGTTAAGATGATGGTCTTAAACCCAGGGATTTAATCCTATACCAAGATGTTGACCAATTCATTTATTTTTACCTTTGAATATGACATTGGGTGACTAAGCCCTTGGATATTGTATCTTATTGGCCCAATACATTTTATCTTACCTTTGTTGACTTTAGAGAGTAAAACAAAATCATGGAAATATGATTCAAACATCTGGATCATGGCTTTAGGAACTAAGAAGACAACTTGTCTTTCTAAATTATCCTTTTTTTGTTGTAGATTATCCCTTTGTTGTTGTAGGCCTTTGATGGCATCCTATAACTGAGATGATTGTGCTTGATCCAATTTAAGCACATTTTCTTCAAAGATGCAATTTTCACCCAGTTTCTTCTCTTCAACATGAGTTAAGATAGCAAAAGGTTCCACTTTTTGAAAAGTGAATTTATCTCCTCAAACTAAGGATTTATTCTCATTGGATCTTTTTAATCTAGATGTTTTGGGGTCAAATCTGATCCCAACTAAGGATTTAGATAATTTTGGAGGCTCTAGGGTCTCCACTTATGTGCTTGAAGTTTTAGGAGTAGCCATGTCTTTCCTTTAATTATTATTACAATGCCACAATCCAGGGCTTGAGTTCATCATGCACATAGGTATTAAAATATTTTTTAATGTCCCATAGATGGTGCATGGTTGGGATTTTTTTGCATCTTCCCATATACAAACCATTTAAGAATGGTTGGACCATGAATTGGATTATCATGAATAAAAAGTTTGACCTCACTCAAAGGATGAGTGAATGTCAAATTTGGCTTCTTGATCTTTGTTTAGACTTGAGATATCTCATCTTCCCTTTTGGTTGGGTTGCAATAGTAACCAATTCAAAAGCTACTTCCTTACCCTTTTCGTCCTTTACTTCTTTAATTAGATCTTGAGGTTTTATTGTATGTACTTCTTCATCTAATTTATAAACACAAGACAGTGATTTTAGATCATCCTATATAGTCTCATCAAGATTCAATGCAATTATGTCAATTTCTTTAATAGGAGACTCTAATTCCTCAGAATGAGCTATAGAAGATGCCACCTCATTAGGTTTCCTCTCCTCAAGTCTCTTTTCTTCTATCCTTGGTGTAGCTTATGTCTCAAGATCTTATGTTACTACCTGTGGCTATGCTAGAGGTGGTCTATAAGATGGTGTTCATAATAAATGGTAATGCATAGGCCTCATTTACCATATATCATCACTTAGATTTTGCTCTCTTAGCAATCTAGCTTTGACATTAATGGTTTGCTTCTTTAATATTTATAAGACCTATATGAATGAGGATGCCAGGGTATACATTGAGCTATAGACACCAGGGTGATGTTCATAGGTCAAGTTAATCTACTTAGCCTTAAAATATTTTTCAACATTTTCATTTGAGTCCCATTATCTCAATTCATCAATTTGTAGATTGAAGAAGGTCCCGTGCTTAGAGATAGTCTTTACATTATCCCAATTTTGGAACATAATCCTACTAATGGTTAAAAGAAATGAATGGATTAGTCCCTTATTTTTAATTTTACACATACCATCTATGTCATACAACAATTGGTATGCCACTTCTTGCTCTGCCAATTTGGTGGGCACATGAACTGGTAGCCTAAGGGGTTGACTCAGAGCTCCCTCTATCTTGATTAAAGTGTAATTTAAATATAACCAAATGTACCCAATTATTTCAACATAATTCTTGATCAAATGGCTAACCCTCATTATTGGGATCCCTATAATGACCTCAACTAAGGCCAGACAAACATAATCATATATGAATTAAATATGGTACCTATATTTGAAAGTATGCAATTTTGAGTAGTATTGGGAGACTATTTATTTCCCTTCAGGTAGCCATTATTTAATGCTAGGGATTTTGGTTGTGGCTAATAGGGCATCCAAAAGGTAAGACTTCATGTATAAATGGTTTCTAGTCTTCTTCTTGATTCTAGTGAATTATTTCTTCAAACCTATGCTAATCATTTCACTTATGGGAGGGATAAGTCCTCTCTCAGCCATAAAATAAACAAAAAGGACTCAGAGTTTGTCAACATAGGTGGTGGAGGGGTTCCAAAATAATCTATTTAACAATGTCATTATCATCCTAATCCCAATCCTAACTTGGTTGATTGGGATATTTCCACTGATGTAAGAGATTACTTGCATTCCTGAATATAACCATGGGGTAAGGATGGCCTTTAGGTAATTTTTATTGGACACTCATTGATTATGGGTACATCCACCTAGGGTTTGGGAAACTTATAGTATTTTTCAAAGGCAAGAGGGGATATATAAGCAACATTTTTAAAACTATGTAATGTAGTACTTTTGGTTTTATTGTAGCATAGTGAAGGCTTGTCATCTGTATGGTAACTAGGTCACAGTATCTCCTCTTGACTAATGTATTCCTCTCATATTATATAAAAATGATTGGTTTCTCTTGGATTTTACAAAATAACTAGGACCAGTTGTTGTCTCCTATGTTCAAAGCTTAAATGTCAAATTATGTGTCTTTGAAGATTCTTCCCTTCACATCTGTAGTCAAATAGAGCTCTGTATCTTCCTTGTGTTGTTTTTAGGTCATCATGACTATGAATTTATTCAAATTACTCACTAATTGTTTATAGTTTTCTTATGGATCAATTTTCACTTGTTCATATGCCAATTTGACTCTCACAAGCTCAACTTTAGTCACTCTGGGATTGAATTAGGGATTTGTAGGTGTTAGGGATTTTTTTCAAGTCTTTTATAAGTTTTAATGACAATGGTATTTTTAAATTGAGTGATTTTATGCCATATATTTTATTTAGACCATCACATTTAGACCTTTACATTTTTTATTCTGTAAAATCTTTGGTTTTGTCACTTTCTAAATATGTGGTGTCTATGTGAAATCTAGTTGGCATTCTCATGACACTTTATTCAATAATGTTAAAAATCTAACCATTGCCTTGAAAAAATATGCTTTGTCTTGATTTATTAGATTTTTTTGCATAGATAAATTTGAATCATTGATATCTATCCCAAGATTTGCACACCATTGTTCACTATTTATACTAGGCCCCAAGGTTACTCCACTTGGTAGTCTCTTAGGCCTTCTAAGTTCTACACCTTGTCAGTCTTGCCAGTTAACACATTTGTGCCACGTGGTGATTTTATGACTATTCAAAGCTTCATTGAAACATTAAATTTATCTATACCCTATTAGATCAATCCCATCCAAGTGAATGTGAGACATAAATCTTGCAAATATGCCCAATGTTTAAGTTAGGGCTAGGAAGCATAAGTAACTTCGGTTTAAATAATTTAGACTAGGTTTTATTTAATTTTAATAAACATGAAATAAACCTTAGGATAAAATATTTAAGCTAGCTTTAGAATACAGTAAAAAGGGGACCTAAAATAATAATAAAAGGACTTGTCATAAGGTTTTTAACCTAATGTTTTATCATATTAATAAATATGACAAAACTTTAGGGTAAAATCTCTAAGCTATGTTTTATAACAATAATTCCTTGCATTTATTAGATCAAGACAATAAAATATAAAAGATCATGGGACATTTATGGGCCAAGAATAATATTTTAGACTAAGGTTTGGTCAAATGTTTAAAAACATGACTAAATATTATGGCAACATTTAAGCTAAGTCCATAGTGTTTACAATTGCTCCCATGCAAATCTAAACTTAATTATAAGGGTCTAAGGTTAAAACATGGATTCAAATAGATCTAATTAATCTATTTTAGGTCAAAAGCTAATAAAATATTGATTTTAATATTTAATTATGGAATCTTAAGCATGTTTATTTTCTAGATGAGATTACATTGAT
Source organism: Torreya grandis (assembly GCA_037957365.1). NCBI lineage: Eukaryota > Viridiplantae > Streptophyta > Pinopsida > Cupressales > Taxaceae > Torreya > Torreya grandis. The sequence goes on from JARHVA010002324.1 coordinate 128,596, forward strand.
CCTATAACATAGAGAACAAGCATGTTCATTAATTAAAGAGATATTGATTTATGAGCTTGAATTTGAAGGTCTTGAAGATGTCAATGATGAAATTGTGGATGTTAATTTAATGGTTTGAGAACATCAAAGTAAATCTTACACAATTAACCATAGGGTATAAAATTTGAAAGTTTCCTAGATGTTAATAATAGATTAGAGGGAATCAAATGATGGGCGAGAGAACATCAAATTTAAGTATCATAAAATATAGTAGGTCTCATAGGAAATTTTAATAGATAGACATAATTTTATTGATCTCTCTTGAGTAAACATAGGTCATTAATTATGATCTAGGTAGTTGAACATGGTTGGTTCCCTTTTATTTTCTTACTTCTATATTGCTATGTTTGATCTTTAGCATCTGCTAAAAATTTGGGTTGTTAATTATGATCCAATAAATTGAATGAGATTAGATCCATGGATTAGGTCCTCAACCTATTAGGTCCTCCTCACTCTATTTTATCAGCTTTACCCAACTAAATGCAAGTCATTGATCTTGCAATCAAGCACATAGTGTAAGTCAAGGATCAAAGACAAAAAACTTAAGATAAAGTCTTAATATTAAGGTATTGTTTATGTTAATAAACATGAATGGGGACTTAGTAATAAGACATTAGTCCAAGTTTATAACAAGAGGGACCATGCAAATAATAAATTTGGACCAAGCTAGGAACATAATAAAAGGACCCCGTGTATAATAAAATTAGACCATGCTAAAATATAAAAGAATGAGAGGCTCAGGACTCAAAGAGACTAAGTACATAATTTTGGGCTAAGGTTTATTTGTGGTAAAAACACACCCAAACCTTAGTATAAAAATTAAACTTAATTCCATTGACATATTAAAGTGTTCCCATGTAAATTATTCTTGCTAATTTTTGAATTTGGTCTATGAGAACTTGTGCTAGGGTTTCTTGAAAGAGGGTTCCCAAAAGCTTTAAACATGGATTTATTTTGAATTATATAGACTAGGGATGGTAAAAGGTCATATCAAGATTAAACCATAAAATCAAAACATAATCCATTTGATGATGGTTACATTAAATCTACAACTTGAAACAAGAAGATCCAATGTTAGTAATATTAGGCAAGATTAAACTAGAACCATGAACAAATAACCAACTAAGTCAAGGTGTGGATGATATTAAAATATAAATAATGTGAAAACATGTTAATGATACTCTGATCAAGTGAATTTTTAGTGTTAAGATTAAAATTTGTACAATTTGACACAAGGGTCCCCATTTTTTAGAAATGGGGGTATGTTGACCTCAACAAATAGTGACTTTTGAGGGAAACATAGAAATATGTAAGAATTCAAAGACTCTAGTTTAAAAAAATAATTATATTACCTATTCCACTTGATCAGTGCCATTGTTAATATTAGTTCATGGTTAAAACAAACCTTGTAACTATAGAATCATGATCAAACATCAAAACCTAACCATGTTGTGTGTGTGCATTCATTATAATTACTATTTGCCATGGCATTTAGGGAATAACCTCTAGGTTTCATGTCTTGAATAATTAACATTGACTTATAACATGTTTGGATATTCATTAAGAATAATTATTTAGCTTAGGGAGGGCTTATTCATTACTCATATACCATCCAGGCATCCATAATCCTAATATATATACATTGGCTCCACTCAAGCCCTTTTTCCACTACCATCTAAGCATCCATAGCCCCAGTGGAGATTACCAGAATCACCTTTTCTTGGAAAGTTTTTAATTTTTCAATAAGCTCTTATTTTTTTATTTTTTTGATCTTTTAGTCTTTCTAGCAAAGGTTGAGAACTAGGTTATCTATTTTTAGTGATTTGGTCAAGTGTTTTATATTTAGACAATCACCTATGGTTATAAATTTATCTTAGGTAAGGATGTTTGTTAAATGCAAACATGATTGTGTTCCAATATTTAATCTTTCATTCCAGATGTGAAATTTTTCTTAAAACCAAGTTTAGATAAAAACAAGATTAAAATCTTATGAAATAAGAAGTCTATCCATTATTCATTACAAGTTTATATAAATTACAACATTAAGCTCATATTTCAAACCCATGGTCAACATATGCTTAAGATTCAGTCCCACATTTATGAACTATGGAGTTCCTGAGCAATAAGATGAACTTTGAGCTAAGGGTTGTCTCAAAAGACTTATGAGAAGCAAATAATAAAGTAGAGAAACAAGACACACAAAAAAAATCAAAGAATAAAAAAACTAAAGGAAAATCAAACAAATATATATAAACATAGTAAAAATAAAGGATAGGAAGGAAAGAATAGAAAGAATCCATTCTATCCCACCTACTCTACCTTTAACTATTTGTATAGCTTACTCCATGAATATCCCAGGGGGAGTAGTAGAAAAGTAATTCCCAAGGTACTTCCCATTGGTGGGTAGTGTAAACTCTACTCCTTCTAGGTGTTTTAGTTAAAAGTTGTTTTTTCCAAGTGTCTCAGCAATCTAATAAGGACTTATTGACAAAGGAGTTAACTTCCCACGTTTATCCTTAGGTTCAGATGCCTTGTCCTAAAGAATAACTAAGTCTCCTTAACTGAACACCTGTATCCTTTATCACTTATAAAACCACCTTTTATTTATGGCCTTCATCAAGTTCTTATTTATTGATTCAGATACTCCATTACCTTGAGCATAATGGTTGGATGAGAACTTGAGAATAATAATATTATCATATACCCATTCTATCATTTCAATGGATATGAAAGCAAATCCATTGCCACATACTAGAGAGACTAGAGTTCCAAATATGGTGCATATGTTTTCTTCTAAAAACTTGATCACTTCTTCAGTTTTGCACAATTTAGTGGCCACTGACTCAATCCATCTAGTCTAGTAGTTAGTAGTAATTATAATGTATTAATGACATTATGATGAATTGGGGTTGATTATCTCCATGAAATATATCTCCAATTGAGCAAAAGGTTTATCTATTATAACTAACTATAGTGGCACTCCTTGGACTCTTTTGTATTAAATACTTAGCATGAATGGCATTGCCATACATGTTTATGGGCATCCTTGAATATTATAGGACAATAAGAACTAGCTCAAAGGATTTTTTGAGATGTTGTCCTTCCAAATATATTTCTAATTTTCAACTTTTCATGAAAATTTCTCATGATTTCAATTGTTTCTTCTTTGGATACATACCTCAATTAAATGCCTTCAAAGTTTTTTTATACTATACTCCATCTGTAATCAAGTAGTGGGCTGCCTTGAGTCTTAGGTATATTTTTTTCTCCCTCGTTAACCTTGTAAGATAAGTGTCATTGATCAGTAGATTGATAATTGGATCATACCAATCTGGACTGAAAAATTTCTTATTCAACTTGCATGACATTTAGCTTGGGGTTAGTATTGGTAATCAATTTAATCAAACCTTCACACCATACCAATTTTTCAATATTTAGTTCATGGTCATAATCCTATATCATAGAAACCCACATACCTCTCCTTTCTCCTAGTTTATTCTAACTCAACATGATCTTGGTGTTAAGCTTTGGCAAGATTACATGCACCTTATTCCTAAGAATGTAGTGCCTAAATTTTTACTACCTTAACTAATCACATGCTTGTTTTTAATTAAAGAATAATTTTTAAAGTTTTTACTCACAAAAGTAATTAGATGGTCACATCCATCAATTTTTTGAGTTAATAATATAATTATAGTATGATTAGAATCAAAGGAATAAAGGTAAAAATCTTTGGTGAAATTTGGACTTATCAAAACTAGAGCTTGTACAATTGCCTCCTTGATGTCCTTAAAGGAATTCTTGGTTTATTAATTCCAAATGATTTTTGCATCTTATTTTATCATGTCATTCAATGGTTTGAAAATTATTTCAAATCCATAAATAAAATTTCTTACAAAGTTAATTTTACCTAAGAATGATTTCAATTCTTTCATACTATTAGGAGGCTCTATTTTTGATATAGCATCTACTCTATCCAAATATATATAGATTCCCTCCTTAATGATGACATCACCTAACAAATTTCCCTTAATAACATAGAAAATACTTTTCTCTAGGTTGAGATAAATCCCATACCTTCTGCACCTTTCAAATACCTATTGTAAATGCATAACGTGGTCCTCCATATTCTTAGAAAAAATAATTAGATCATCCATGTATATAATAATGCATTTACCTACCAAACCATGGAAAGCATTATCCATGGCCCTTTACAACATTGACCCTATGTTTATTAGTTCAAATTAAATAATTTTGTAAGCAAACATTACCCACTTGGTAGTAAAATCAATTTTTATCTTGTCCTCTTAACTCACCAAAACTTGGTTATACCCTAAAAGGTCATCAAGAAAGGACATCATAGTAGAACCAAAAATGCTTTGTATAACTTGGTCTAGAGAAGGCAAAGGATAGTTGTTCTTTTTAGATGATTTATTTAGATTCCTAAAATCAATGCACAATATTATTTCACCATTCTTTTTCTTGACTGAGACCAAATTGGTGACCCAGGTAGAGTGCCTAATGGTAAATACAATCTTGGCATCTAATAAAATTTTGACTTCTTTAGAAATCATATGTTCTAAAATAGGGTTGATATGCCTCTAGTTTATTTGAAAGGTTTGTAGTTTTCCTTCAAGGGTATGGTATGGGTGATGAATCTTGGATCAAAAATCTTCAAGTCATCAAAGGACCATGTTATTATGTTCTTATAGTGTGTTAAAAAGTATTTGGCCTTTTCATTTTCAATGTTCATACATATTGTCCCAATATTAACTAGTTGAGGTTGATATTGAGGCCCAAGATCAACTGCCTTGTAATCCTTCCCACTCACTTTGAGTATTATAGTGTTTTCATCTAGTTTATCTTGATTAAATAACCTTTAAAAAGAAATCATGCCTTTATGAATTTTGTTGTCATTCAGTTGAATGACTTTGTTATCAAATCTGACATCCTCTTTAAGAGTATTGTCATTGGCCTCATCTATGAAATAGGCCTAAAATATTCCTAATTTGGTCATGAATTCCAATATTTGTTGGTCATCACTAAGAACCTGTATATGGTTTACATTATTCATGACTAAAGGGCATGCAACTAGATTAATTCTAAAGTTTTGAGAGTCATGGTTTGGCATAAGATTGGATGCAGCTAAGGCAAGTTCATTAGTAGCATTTTTCTCCTCCTTAGGAATGAAAACAATGTTGAAAGAATCAAAATATTCTAGTAAATCCTACACTCTATACTTATATCTTTTGAGATATGATAATTTATACTGATTATCACTCCTCACCTGATTGATCACAAGTTTTGAGTCACCATGAACCATTAGTTTTTTAACCTTATGCTTAATGGAAAATTACAATCTTAGAATCAAAGATTCATACTCCACAAGATTATTTGTACAAGGAAACTAAAGTCTATAATTATCTCTTAGTTATTTCCCAATAGGTTTGGTTAAAATAATTCCCACTCCATATTTAGACTTACACCTAGCATCATCAAAATTTAATTTTTAAATTCCAGGAAAAACATGAAAATTCTTAGAACTACTTATATTAGAAGGCTTGAGAGTATACACTCCTAATTCAAAATTCGTCATGTTAGTCTCATCATAGTCTAGCATGTTAACCTTTTCATTCACAACATTATATTTTGTGATCATGTGCTTTATTTGAGGTTCTTTTTCCACTCTAATATAATTTGGGACTCCTTTATATGGTAGCCATAAATGTGAATAGTCAATGGACATATATCCATTTAGAGACTTTGTCCACTCTCTGCTTAATATTATCCCATAAACATCTGGTATGTCCACCACCTAGATTTTAATAAATTATTAGACCCTCGGCTCAGAGGCAAGATGTACATGAACATTTGACAATTCCATAATTAATTTGACTTAAGATTTAGCTAATTGAGTAACAACTCTCATATTTAATATGAGTCAAACCAAATTATTTACAAATACTTACTGGCATAATGTTTGTGGATGCACTAGAATATAATAAAAATTATGTAAATTCTTACTGAACATCCTAAAGTGAGTAGGAAAGGCATGGATTCTTTTCTTAGCTTTATACATAACAACATTACATTGTTAGTTTTGTGTGGCCTACCAAGATTTTTAGACAAGGAATCTAACAATAGGTCTATTTACTCAGTGATCTACATCAACTCATGCAATGTAATATTATCCTTAAATTTTCTTCATGTCTTCCACATTATTATACCTAATTTTATTATAAGAATTAAATGCATTAGAATTATGTTTAGAAATACTTCCCTTTAGAGGATCTAGGTTTTTATTTGAGGTAGTTTATAGAGGAGTGTCAAAGTTGTTTGAAAGTGTTGAAGTAGTCAAGGGATACTTTTTCTCTCTATTTCTTAGAGGGTAGGTCTTCTTTTGGAAGTGCTAAAAAACACATACTTATTCAATAATATCATCAAGTTTATTATCTTCTTGGAAAATAAATTCAAATGTTTCCATCGTGAAGTCTTGGTTAGCATATTAAGATTATAATGTGTTTGCACCATTATGTTTGTTAGGAACCACTTAAAATGTATCCAAATCTTCTTGAAATTTCTTAAAATCTTTACAAAATTCAATGCAATCTATCTCACCATACCTAGAAGTGCAATGTACTCTAAAATAATAAGGTAAAGCAATATCAATAAGATTTATATCCAATATTTTTTATCACTAGATGACTCATTATTCTTATTTTTGTTGTAACTATCATTAATGAATCTATTACTGGGCATATTGAACCTTTGGAAAGAAAATTTCCTATCCAATATCTTTCTAATATTACCAACTTATTTTTGGAGTTGAATAAAATCAATGCTTAACTTTTGGACCATCTTTGAGATAGAGTCATTTTCATTTTTGGGTGCCTTAAAATGATGAAATTTATTTTTATTAGTGCCAATGGTTGGTACCAATGCCTTTTGGTCACTAGAGTTAAATCCATTGGTATTAGTGTTCAAGAATATCAAGTTCTAGGTAAGATGAACATGACTTAAGGGTAATTGGTTTAAAGTTGGGATTTGGTTCAAAGTAGGTATGTTCTAATTATTGTTTGGGAAGACATTCAAGGTAGTCAAATTTGGGTTGGCATTGGGAATAAGTAAGCCATCTAACCTTGGGGATACATTTGGTCATTAATAATCACAACCTCAACATAATATAAAGCTAATGTGTTCATGGGTACAACATCTCTCTTTATAAATACATAAATCATAGGATCTAAGGAATCCATATAGATTTACAAGGACAAATCATCATAAATATTGTAAGGATCTATGGTTTATCTATACATATTTTAGAACCTAGCATTAAATTATCTTATATGTTTATTTTCATCCTTATTGATCATGGTGAATTACTGTTATAAGATGTAAGGACCGATAATTTTACCAAACTAGTCAATGAAGACATTGTTAAAATAAACCCAACTTGTAATGTAATTTTTAGGGAAATTTAGGAACCATTCTTATGCAGCATCTTTAAAAGTGAAAGGAAATAGCCTACATGCTACATCTTCATGAGTGACATTTAACAATCTCAAAGTAGCTTTTAATGACTTAATATGCTCCTCAACTATTATAATGCTATTAGGACTAAATATTAGAAAATATTTCTTAGGGTTATGGGGAAGCTTATGTACCACAACTAACATGTTGATATAAGATAAAACCATCAAATCCATATCTTGATTAGGGTTGAGTATGTGAGCACCCTAAATTGGTGAAGTTTTTCAAAGACTTTGAAAGCTTGTGCTTACCTTTGTCCCACCTAACTCTTCTATGGACTTCTAATTTAAGCAGAGGTTCCCTAGTCTTTGAATGTGACCTTTTTTAGATTCTTGGTAATTCTATCTTGAGAATTTTGAATCCTATTTTAAATAAGATGCGTCAATCCTATATTTATAGAGAACAATGATTATAAATGCACATTAAGTAATTTTTTCAAAGATTCATATAAATTATGACAAAGGATGATAATATTTAATCAAGTTAGCTCTAAGATGTATCCAAATATGTAATTAAGATCGACCCTTGCATTTTTTAAGCTCAAATGAACTTAAATAAGTAAAGGATCTAAGAATATTTGATCAAAACAACTATTACAAACCTCAAATCTATTGGGTTCACAATTCTAAGTCTATATTTACCACAATCCAACATATATTTTAAAAAAATGTCAATCTTTATCTAATGAGCATAAAAACTAGTCTAAAACTATGAAGATCACCCACCTTTACATGATTCTATTAAAAGGAACATAAATATGCAAAAATTAAAGTGATCCTTAAATAGAATTCACAAAAAATAGAAAATATACTATAAATCTACAAATGATTGGCCATCCTTCTAACACCAATGAAGTTTGCCCTATTGATGCCTAAATATATATCACAAGGTGATCAGATTATTTAAGAAACACTTCTCATTTTATAATTCAAATAATTTAGAGTATGAGTTACAGTTTGTGATAATCATGTTCTCTAGGGTAGAATAGAGTTATAATAAATGATTGTTTCATAATATTTATATTAGTTGGTGGTTGGGAGCCACCATGGCCTATAAATATTTTTAAATAAGTAAATAATATATGCTAATTAAAGTTAATTATGATCCATTATAATTCTAAAGCTAAACTAAGATGGACATATATAATGAAGCTTTAATCTAAAATGAATTTGTTAAAAATAAGCAAACGGAAGGGTAGGGCAGAGAGAAAATATGTTTCTACCAATCTTCATCCCAAACATCATGACAAATTTCAAATATTATCCAAGCATGTACTTAAAACCCATGTATGTTATGAAACATCTTAGGCTCAAATCCTACCACACATTAACCAATCTTCTAAGGAATGTGAAAATAATGTAAATAAGAACCAAGCTTATTCTAAATATTTACACCTATAAGTAGATAGCCGATGCACATCTACAAATATAGAGTAAATAAAATGAATTAAACTAGATAACTTTTAGTTATCTTAGAATAAGCATAAGTTAACATTTATACATTCAAAGGTACACACCAAGAGTTTACAATCACTATAAAATCTAGAATTCAAAACAAACAAGTGAGAGAGAAGCCATATAATAGTTCACACAATAAAATGAGATAATCTTTCTAAAATTCTATGCTTGCATTAGTTTATCAAAGTTTACACTAGTTTTTAGCTCAAGAACTCCCTCTTCTTTTACAAATGACAATACTCTTTTTATACAGTTCAAGGGAGTATGTCGGCCAGTCATATCAAATTACAAATGTAGAAGTGTAAGGATAATTTTTATTTTCTACAAAATTTCTAGAATACACTAGACTCTCCTAAATAGACTGAACTCAAGGAAAATGTGCTTACAAGTTACACATACCTTTACAAAAGAATATTCTATTTCAAAATTTTACAAATTTACCATAAAGATAATATTCCTAATTAACTTTGTGGACCCTATGTTTATGAATTCCCATGTTTTTATGAATAAGTCTTATTGCATTCTGATGTTGTGCATCAATAAGCTTCATATTAACTATGGGTTATAGGAAGAGATCATATTCTTGATCAACTAGGTCTCCAAGGTCCCTATCATTCCTCTCCAAGGCTTCTTTAATGCTCTTTAACTTGGAAATCTTTTCTCTTGCTATTAGGATCATATCTATGATCCTAATATTGTTAGTTCCAAAATTTCCTTGGTCTTTATCTTTACCTCCTTTATGACAAAGGTGGTCCTATTCTTGAATTATTTATCTTTTATGAGGCCTATTGGGTTGAGCATTGTTCATTCAATAATCATGGTCCCAAGGAATCATTGTATCCTATCTAGTATCACCTTATCATATCCAAGGAGTCTTTCCAAGATATTTGACCATGTAATCAAACCGTTGATCTTGTATATGATCAATGCCATGGCTATGTTCAAGTGAACTAAGTTGATGGTCTTGAACCCATGGATTTAATCCTATACCAAGATGTTGACCAATTCCTTTATTTATTCCTTTGAATTTTGCCATTGGGTGACTAAGCCCTTGGCTTCTATATCTTTATAGCCCAATACATTTTGATTTTCCTTTTTTGACTTTAAGGAGTCAAACATATTATATACATATGCTTAAAATGTCTTTATCATGACATTAAGAACTGATAAAACAACTTACCTTTCTAAATTATCCTTCTATTGTTATAGATTATCCCTTTACTACTGTAGGCCTTTGATGGCATCTTGTAGCTAAGATGATTGTGCTTGAGTAAATTTAAGCACATTTTCTTCAAAGATGTGGTGTCTACCTAGTCTCTGCCCTTTAATAAGAGTCAAGACAATAAATGGTTCCAATTTCTAAAAAGTGAATTATTCTCCTTCAACCAAGGCTTTATTCTAAGTTAGTATTTTTAATCTAGATGTTATTAGGTCAAACCTAATGCTAGATAATGATTGAGTTACTTTTGGAGGCTTTGGCATTTCTAATTGTGTGCTTTAAGTTTTAGGAACATTCATCTATCTTCCATCTCTCTTTGTTACAATGCCACAATATAGGGATTGAGTTCATCATGTAAATAGATATTAACATATTTTTTAGTGGCCAATGGGTGGTGCATGGTTGATATTTTTTGCATTTTCCCATATAAAAACCATTTAATAATGGTTGAACCATAAATTGGATTAACATCACTTAAAAGGTTGACCTCAATCAAAGGATGAGTAAAGGTCAACTTTAGTTTCTTGCTCTTCATTTGGACTAGAGATAGCTCATCTTCCCTTTTGGGTTGGGTTGTAATAGGAAACAATTCAAAATCTACTTCCTTCCCCTTTTCTTCCTTCTTCAATTAGATCTTGAGGTATTATTGTCTATACTTCTTATTCATCTAATTCATAATCACAAGCGAGTGCTTTTAGGGCATCCTTTAAAGTCTCTTCAAGATCCAATGTAATTATGTCAATTATTTCAATAGGTGACTCTAGTTCTTCAAGTTGAGCTATAGAAGATGCCACCTCACTAGGTCTCCTCTCCTCAGATATCTTTTCTTCTAGCCTTGGTGTATCTTGTGTCTTAGGATCTTATGTTACTACCTATGGCTATGCCATAGGAGGTCTAAAAGATGGTACCAGTAATACATGGTAATACATAAGCCTCATTTAACATAGATCATCACTTGGATTTTTATCTCTTAGATATCTAGATTTGAAATTAATGTTGTGCTTATTTAATATTTATAAGACATCTATGAAAGAGGATGCTAAGGTATACATTGAGTCATAGACACTACGCTGATGTTCATAAATCATGTTGATTTGCTTGGCCTTCAAATGTTTTGTAACCTTTTCATAGGGATCACATTGTCTTAATTTATCAATTTTTATATTGAAGGAGGTTTTATGCCTGGAGACAGTCTCTACATTATCCCAATTCTAAAACACAATCCTACTAATGGTTAATGGAAAGAAATGGAGTAGTCCATTCCTTTTACTTTTACACATACCATCTATGTCATGGAATAATTCGTATGCCACTTCTTGCTCTTCCAATTTGGTAGGCACATGATCTGATACCCTAAGGGGTTGAATTAGAGTTCCCTCTATCCTAATTATAGTGAAATCTAGATATAAACACATGTCCCCAATGATTTCAATGTACTTATTGATCAAAGGGATGACCCTCATCATTGGGGTCCCTATAATGAACTCAACTAGGGATAGATAAACATAATCATATATGAATTTAAAATCATCCCTATATTTTAAAATATGCAATTTTGAGTAGTATTGGAAGACTATTTGTTTCCCTTCAAGTGACCATTATTTAATGCTAGGGATTTTGGTGGTGGCTACCAAGGCATCCATAAGGTAAGACATCATGTAGAAATGGTTATTGGTCTTCTTGATTCTAGTGAATTATTTATTCAAACATGTGCTAATCATCTCACCTATGGGAAGGGTAAGTCCTATCTCCACTATAAAATACACAAAAGGGACCCAAAGTTTGTCAACATAGGTGGTGGAGGGGTTTCTAGATAATATATTTAACAATGTCATTATCATCCTAATCTCGACCCTAAATTGGCTGATTGGGATCTTTCCACTAAGATTAGAGATTACTTGGGTTCTTAAATATAACCATGGGGTAAGGGTGGTCTTTAGGTCATTCTTATTGGACCACTCATTGATTGTGGGCACACCCCCCTATAGTTTAGGTAGCTTATAGTAGTATTTGAAGTCAATAGGGATGATATAATCAACTAGTTTAAAACTATGTTCATGTACTATCATACCTTGACCAATTTTTCAATCCTTAAAAAGAGGAGCAATAACATCAATATAATTTAGTACATTTAGTTTCACTATAAGATAGTGATATATTTTTATCTAAATGTTAAAAAGGTCATAGTATCTCTTCTTGATTGATGCATTCCTCTCATCTTCTTTAGAAATGACTTGTTACTCTTGGATTGTCCAAAATAACTTGGACTAGTTATTGTCTCATGTGTTTAAAGCTATAGTGTTGAATTTAGTGTTTTTGAAGGTTATCCCCTCTACATCATTAGTAAAATAGAGCTATGTATCTTCATTGTGTTGTTTTTAGGCTACCATGACTATGAGTTTATTAAAATTACTCACTAGTGGTCTATAGTTTACCTCTAGATCAATTTTCACTTGCTCATATGGCAATTTGACTTTCTCAAGCTTGACTTTGGTCACTATGGGATTGAATTAAGGTTTTTTAGATGTTAGGGATTTTATACAAGTCTTTTTTAAGATTTAATCATGATGGTATTTTGAACTTGAGTGAGTTTGTTCCATAGATTTTATTTGGACCTTCATATTTATACCTTTGCTTTTTTGAGCCCATAAAATCTTTGGTTGTGTCACTTTATACCTATGTGGTGTCTATTTGGCATCCATTTGGAATTTTTATGGCTTGTTTATTAATGTTAAAAAATTGACCATTAAATTTTGAAAAAATTGCTTTGTCTCACTTTATTGGATCATTTTTCATGGATCAACATGAATAATTGACATCGATCTTGAGAGTTGTACACCATTGGCTGCTATTTGTACTAGGCCCTAAGGTTATGCCACTTGGTAGAAATATAAGCCTTATGAGTTTTTCACCTTTTAATTGTTGCTAGTTAATGTATTTGTTCCATGTGGAGATTCTACGCTTTCTCAGAGCTCCATTAAAAATTTGACTTTGGCTACACTTTGTCAGATCAATCCCATCTGAGTGAATGTGATCCGTAGATCTTGCAAAAATGCCCAATGTTTAAGTTAGGTTTAGGATGCTTAAATAAATTAGGCTTAAAGACTTTATAATATGGTTTTATTTAATTTTAATAAACATGAAATAAACCTTAGGCTAAAATACTTAAGCTAGGTTTATAAAATAGTAAAAAGTGGACCTCAATTAATAATAAAAGGACTTAACATAAGGTTTCTAACGTAAGGTTTTATTGTATTAATAAACGTGAAAATAATTTAGGGTAAAATATATAATCTAAGTTTTATAACAATATATCCTTGCATTAATTGGATCAACCCAATAAAATAGACCAAAATATCGTGGGACATATATGGTCCAAATATAAGATTTTATACTAAGGTTTAGTCAAATGTTTAAGAACATGACTAAATATTATGGTAACATTTAAGCTAGTTCTATGGTGTTTACAATTTCCCCCATACAAATTTAAAATTAATTATAAGGGTTTTGGGTTGAAACATGGATTCAAATAGATCTAATTAATCTATGGTAGGTCAAAAGCTAATAAAATATCAATTTTAACATTGAAGTACATAATATTAAGCATGTTTATTTTCTAGATGAGATTCCATTGATCCTACAACATGGAGAACAAACATGATCATTAATTCAAGTGAGATTGGTTTTTTATCTCAAATTTGATGGTCTCATGGATGTTAATGATGGCCTTACAAACATCAATTGATGGCTGTGAAAATTTTAAATTTATGTTCACATAATTAACCATAGGGGATAAAATTTGATGATCTCATGGATGTTAATGATGGCCTTACATGAATAAAATTATGGGGGTGAAAGCATCAAATTTAATTCCTATGAAATATAATATGTCACATAAGAAATTTAAATTGATACAGATCATTTGATGGATCTTTCTCGAGTAAATGTGGGTCATTAATTATGATCCAAATAGTTGAACATAGTTGAATCCCTCTTATTTTATTGCTTTGGTCTCACTCTATTTGATCTCTAGCATCCACTCAAATTTAGGATGTTGATTATGATCCAATAAATTGAATGAGATTGGCTCAATAGATTAGGTCCTCAACTTATCAGGTCCTCCTCACTTTGTCTAATTGGCTTTACCTGATTAAATGTGGGTTATTGATCCTATAAATAAGTAAATGATTTACATTAGGGCTCAAAGACATAAAAATTAGTATAAAGTCTTAAGACTAAGATCTTGTATATTTTAATTAACATGAATGGGGGCTTAGGACTAATACATTAGTCTAAGTTTATTATAAGAGGGACCATGTGAATAGTAAAGTTGAACCAAGCTAGGAACATAATAAAAGGACCCTGCGTATAATAAAATTAGACCATGCTTGAATAAAAAATAATGAGAGGCTTGGGACTCAAAGGGACCAAGTATATAATTTTAGGCTAAGGTTTGGTTATTTTTAAAACACACCCAAGCCTTAGTATAAAAACTAAACTTAAGTCCATGGTAATTTTAAAGTTATCCAACGTAAATTGTTCTTGCCAATTTTTGAATTTGGTCCAAGACAACATGTTCTAGGGTTTCATGAAGGAGGGTTCCAAAAATATTTAAACATGGATTTATCTTGAATTATATAGACAAGGGTTGGTAAAAGGTCAAATTAGGATTAAACCATAAGATCCAAACATAATCCATTTAATGAGGGTTCCATTAAATTTGTAACTTGAAACAAGAACATCCACTGTTAGCAATATTAAGAAGAATTAAACTAGAACCATGAAAAAATAAACCAACCAAGTGAATGTGTGGATGATATTAAAATAAAAATAATGTGTAAAGATGTTGATGACACTCTGATCAAGTGAATTTATATTGTTATGGTTCAAATTTGCAAAATTTGACACAAGGGTCCCCATTTTTTATAAATGGGGGTATGTTGACCTCAACATGTCCAAATAATATCTCTTATGATTTTATTTTACTTTGTTTATATTTTGTAGTAAAGTATGACATGAATAATAATGTGTTTATTTTATGTAATGCATGATAAACCCTAGTATCTAGGTCCCAAAAATTGAAGGTCCAACATAAATCCATTTTAATGTCTTTCCAAGTGGAAATTACTTTTTGAATCTCTCGATGTGTGTGTGTGTGTGTCTATATATATATATATATATAGACACACACACACACACACACACACACACACACACACACAAACACACACACACACACACACACACACACACACACACACACACACACACACACACACACACACACACACACACACACACACACACACACACACACACACACACACACACACACACACACACACACACACACATCAAGAGATTCAAGAAGTAATTTCCACTTGGAAAGACATTAACATGGATTTATGTTGGACCTTCAATTTTTGGGAGCTAGATACTAGGGTTTATCATGCATTACAAAAAATAAACACATTATTATTCATGTCATACTTTAGGGTCTAATATAATAATTATTGACATAGACATATGTCAATTACTCCTTTTGTAGTATGAATCATTTCATAGTTATCAATGTGAATTTTTTGATTCAATATTCCTATATATCTTTTTATTTATACAAAATATCTTTCTTATTTGATAAAACTTATCTTAAACATGATAATAGAAGATTTTTAGTTTTGGAGAGTGGATTTGTGAGTGTTCTACCATGTTATGGTGGTGATAGTCATGGTGTTATTGATTACCTACATACTTGTTTATTCTTGGGGAAATAACCTTATCATATATTGTAGGTTGTGTTCTAAAATTATGATTCAAGTGAATTTTGGTAGTTTTTCATGGGATGCTTGTCCAATATGGTAAGACCTTATCTATGGTATTGAATTACTCAATGTTGTAGTTTTATTTCTAAAAATGAGTATATTCCCTATGTAGCATACCTTACTGACATTTATTTCTAATTTCCCATATATTTAAGCCTTAAGATCATTCTCTAAATATTTTTATGCCTATTTGTGGTCAAGTATTACTTTCATTTCATTATTTGATTCATGGTCATCTTCTAGTTTTGTGATTTTATGTAATGTGAGTGTTAGAAAGTTCATCAAAATTAATTTATTCATATTTTGTCCATAATTCCTCCAACAATGTATCTATTTAACCCTAAAATATATATTGGAGAATCTAAGGTTAAATGGTTTAGAGATATCCTAGGGAAAAATTATGGTAGACTATCTCTAAATTAGGCCAATTAATTTTTCCACTCATATAAACATACACTAAATTTATTATCCTGAGATATTCTAAAAATAGAAAATATAACTATGATATATATTAAAATAATAATTAAAATAAGATAATTATATGGTTTTTATGTTAATAAAAATCTAGATTTAGAATATGAAGAACATATACTAGATTTAAATTTTGGATCAGTCCCTTGATTCTATATATTGTAAATCTATATACATAGACACATCAACCTGGCATAGTTGTATTAACTCTTCTATCTAACTTGGATGTAGGTGTTTAGTATATAGACCTACTAAAACTAGATTCAACCAATTGAATGCTTATGGGTTCTATGTCACCTTCACTTTAGTATATTCAAATCTAGGTCATGGATAATCACTCCTTATCAAATTATAAAACCTTAGTTCTTCATCTTCATGTTGGTTATGGGAGGAATAGGATTAGTGGGCATACATTTTCAAGCTATCACAAAGACTCCTCTATCAATAAACATTATCTATATATCCAATACTTTAAAGAGGAACTCGTACTTATGTAGTTCTCCCATACTAGTTTGATTTGTGTATTATGAAATTCATTACAATTACATAAAGTGACTTATCTTGTAACTTGGAAAATGTGGATCATGGGATATTCTTTGAATATTTTATACCTATATATGTTTTGTACCTATGAACGATATGGAAATATAACAAAATAGGTAATATTCACTCATTTTATTTCTTTATTTAATGCATTTGATAAATATCCCTATGAGTTATTTGGTACTTTCTAGTTTTATGTTAGGTCTGTGCTAGGTGAGGATTTAATGAGGGTTTATATTATATATTTACCAATCTTTTTAGAGTATATATCACATTAAATCACTTAAACCAACCATAGGTATGCATTTTATTTTAAAATTAGATGACTTTAGGGTACTAGACACATGCATTGGGATATGATAATTGCATCGATGTAGGCATCATTCTCAGATGGAAGTGTTCACATATCCAAAAAATAGGCACATATCCTAAACTTATAGAAAAAATGGTAAACAAATTTATAACATTTTGAGCATGATAAAAGGTTTGATTCATTAGAATAACATTGTATAGACTAAGATATTAGCATTATGTATAGAAAGATAAAATATACAATGCTTTTATTAGAAATAATGGTCTATAAGCTACAAGTACATCCATGATATGTATTTTCTAAGTGTATAATATTGAGGTCATATATAATTCAAAAATAGTGTCTACATCTCCCCCCCCCTTTAATCTAGTAATGAAATTATTATTTTAAAGGAAAATAAATGTGTAACTAGGTGTGTATAACACACCTTGCCTTTTATTGAGCCTAAATTGAGAGATTTATGGTGAGTGACCTAAACCAAGATCATGTTACAATATATAATCAATGCATATAATCTAAAATTTAAAGAGAGCAAGGTTTATGAGTACATTTATGTATCGATGCAACCACCTTGCCTTTTGAAATTTTTATTTGAAAATCTATATAATTATGAATCATTAGATATGTTATTAGGTAAATATAAAAAATAGAATTTCCATATATCTATAAATATATAAAATATTGGAGGACTTGTGCTCCCAACTTTAGATAAAAGGTGAGTTTTGACCCAATAGTTGAGATTATCTCAATCATGCAACCCAATCATACTTATAACTTGGTGAGCATGAGAAAACCAAGTCAAATCACACTATAAATCTAGTGAGTTTGGATAATTTAATAAATTCCAACTTATAAACTTGGAAAGATTGAGTTATTTAGTCACCTTAACCATACCAAAAGTGAACCAACTACTACAATAGATTGGCTCAACATAGTCTATAAATGTCTAACCTTATGGGTGATGATAGTCCATATAAATGTTTGAAATGTTAAATATGATTTTATTTTTCAAATTTTATTTTCAGATTACATAGCATATGCACCTTATATATGTGTTATGATAAAGTTATATATAACAATGGTACCATTGTATATAATTTTTCCATAAATATATATTTAAATCATATAACTATGTAATTTGGTCAATTTGAAAACTATATAAGTGTGGAGCACATGATTAAAAAACATTCTCCAACTATAATTTAAAACTAAAAACTAGTATAAGTGTGGATAGCATTTTTATAAAACATGTCCCCCCATTTTATACCTTAATCTAAAAACTAGTGTAAGTGTAAAAAACATGTTTCCATAACATGCTCCCACTATATATCTAAATCTATGAAGTGTGTAATATATGCCTCTATGGTATTCCCTCACTAATATTACCCCCATTTTGAGGTGAGGATAAGTGTAAACCGGTAGTCACCTTACCTTAAAAAGATAAGATAACTATATAATCTATGTATGAACCATGTAGCACATAAAATAAAAATGTCTAGGTAGATATGTCATTAAAACATGAATAATGCAATCAAACTAAGTCCTAAGATGCATGATGTGAATCATGGTACAATACATATAGTAATAGTATAATCTAAAAAATAAATCAAGCACACATAAAAAATCACTTAAAATAAAAATAAAATGGTCCAAGGAAACCATAAACAAGGGGCATGTTCAAATGTTGGAAAATTAAAGGGACATAAATTAGTGCACAAAGGAAGTGCACAAAGGAAATGTATAAGAAACCAACATAAACATATCATAGTATTCCCTAGATATATGTGTTTGTAAAAAAACATTAACATAGCATATAAAATACACTATTAAATATATAAGCATGTATAAAGGCATGTCTAAGTACATAATCTAAAACATGATAATGTCATGTGACCATAACATAATATAACCTATATGTATCATGATCAAATAAGTGGATGCCCCCAATGTCCATATGACATGAGTAAAAGGAAGGCCAAAGATCTAGAAGTGTATACATAATGTATCAATGTATGCCTATATCATAATCAAAATATGTATCAAATGCATGTATATATAAATAAATTATATGATATCCACTTACATGGAACTAACAACATAGACATCAAGGATATAATAAAACATTTAAATGCTGAAAATGTTTTTTTTTTTTTTTAAATTTTTTTGGGAAAGGTACTATGGACTAGTAAAAGTACCAATAGAACCCAAGGATCTCATCAATGATATACATTTTTGGAGTCCCTATATCATGTGTTCCATATTTATATGTTGTGTAATAAATATTATTAGGATCATACCAATCTTCTATAGTATTAGTATCATACTAATATTCTATGTTAGTAGTATAGTAAAGATGTAACTTCTTAGGTTGTTATTAAATATGTGATATATCTATTTGATCATTTGTCTATGAATATTTAACTTCACCATAGATTAAAGTTTCCTTCTTGAAAGTATGTTTTTATTAAGTATGTTCATTATTATCAAAATGATGCATCTTATTATGGGATAGAGAAGAGTCATGTATTTTTTATTTCACACTAGGAAAAGATGTAATTTGTGCATTGACTTCTTTATTTGAGGATGAAAGCATAGAGTTTGTAGTTTTTAACTTAACTATTTTTTATTGATATATAGAATGGATATGATGTTTGGATCCTTGGAAATCATATATGTATCCCTTATGTTTTTAGGAATGTCTTACTCTAACTTGGCCTTTTGAATCTTTTCTTTCCCTAATGTTTTGTATTTGTAACTATTTTGGCTCTAAATTATTCTTTGAAACCCATGTTTGATATTTTCCCCTTGTGTTTTAGGAGAGGTACTTATATTGTGAGTTTTTTTATTGGTTGATGTATCAATTATATTATTAGCACTACCTTTTTTACTTTGTATTTATTTCTTTAATGCAAAAATAATAATTTATATGATGCCACACATTCTATGATATGCAAAATATTATTTGGATCTCCTTATAGGATGTAGGGGAGGTAGTTGGATCACTTTGTTTCAAAGATATCCCTTATGATTTTATTTAAACTCTTAGTAGAGTTTTGGTCACTTTTGGAATCACTTGTTTTGGATGTATTCTATTTTAGATTTTCATTTTGATATGAATCCTTACTAGATGAAGATGAAAAAATCATGATTAACATTAGCATGTTTTGGGTTTTGCATATATGTAATCTAATTTTTTAATTATTTTATTAATTTTATCATAAGGTTTATTTTATATTTTATGGATTCACAAGAATAAACCCTATGTTATTTATATTAAACATGCATACATATACCATCTACCTTACCCATTGAAGGAGTGATAACATGGACATAGTTAGAGGGATGGTATCTTTTAACCTCCTTAGGGTTAGGAGGAATTAGAAGATTCTTTTTAACAATTTTAAATGTTCTAAAAATTGATCTAAGAATAAGAAAGAAGAGACATTGGAATTTTAACATTCCAACATGATACAATAAGGATTATAAATTTTAGACTATTGTCTGATTTTTTTTTAAATATATGCGATAGGTTTTTTTGGAAAATAGGAAGTAAGAAAAACCCATAAAAATAGGTAAATAATAGTTTAGTGTATGCCATATAGGTCTAGATTTACTAAAAATATTAAAATTTTAAATTATTAAAATACACAATATATTTATAAAAAAAGAGATTTTTGTCTATAAAAACATAATTATGAAAAAAATTTGAGGAATTTGAAAATTTATCTATTATGAATCAAAGATATGCCAAACAATGTGGAATGCTTCATAAGTAAAACCCTAGAATATTCCAAATAAAGAATAAATAATTATGATAAATCAATAATATTTTCTAAGATACGAGAGAGTATTTTAAATAAAATATTATTTTTTATGAAACCTATAAATTAAATATAAAATAAGTACACCATTAGCCTTATACATCAATACATACTAAAAATAGTAAATTGTAAAACTTGAAAAATCCATACAAATTTTGGGAAAATAAAAATAGGTATTTTAATATACCAACTTGAGTAAAAAAACCTCTGATTAATTTTAAATTGAAACTTTTTGTAAGATTAAATGTGTCAATTAAGGAAAAAGCAAATTGAAAGTGTCTAAAATGAATCTTGGCCAGAAAAAGAGGGTAAAACTCAAAGGTAAATTTTTAGATCTAAAAAATCAACCATTGTAAATTGAAGACCTTGATTAGAAATATTTTTACATCCATATGAATTAGGTTCAAAAAATGCTTAACCCTAAAATCTAGATTGAGGAATCTAGGGTTAAATGGGTTAGAGATAGCCCAAGGCACAAGGAAGATTGACTATATTTAAAGTAGGAAAATTAATTTAGAAACTTAGATAAATATATACTATATTTATTATGCTAATATTACAAAGTAAATATATGATATATATTGAAATGATAATGAAAGAAAGATACTTAACTAGTTTTGATGCTAATATAGATCTAGAACTTGAATAGAAACAAAGTAGATTGGATCTAAATTTTGGACTAGTCACATGATCATATAAATTGTACATCTATAGACATAAACACTTATGCCAATCTAGGACAATCACATCAATGCTTATATATAACTTAGATGCAGGTTCTAGTAAAAAATACTTATTGAAACTATATGAGACCACCTGAATACTTTTGGGTTTTGTTTCACCTTCATTCTTGTGAATTTAAACATGAACCCTAGACTATTTGTCCTTACTGAATTATAAAACCCTAATTATTCATATTCATATTCGATGTGGTAAAAATAACTCAGTGGGCATGTGGTGTCAAACTACCCTAAATAGCTCTCTATCAATAAGTGCTACCTACAAATTTAAAACTTTTAATAAGTCCTTAGACCTATGTGGTTATCCCTTACATGTTGGCATTGTGTGTGTATCATTAAATGTGTGATAACCAAGTACATAGAGTGACATATATTTTAGCTTGGAAAATGTGGCTCATAGTATGCTCCTTTAGTACTTTAAACCTATATTTGTGTTGTCCTTATGATTAATATAGAAATAGGATAAAATAAAGAAGCTTTTCTCACTTTAGTGTTCGATTGAATGGCTTTAGGAAATTACTTTGAGTTATTTAATCTTTTTTAGGTCTATGATAGGTTTTTTATAGGTGGGGAATGAATGAGGGTTGATGTTGTATATATACTATTCCATTTGGATGATATCTCACATTAAATAACTTAGTCTAACCATAGGTATACATTTCATTTGTAAATTTTATGAATTTAGGGCACTAGACACTTGCATTGGGATACAAAATTTGCATTGATTTAGGCATCTATCTATGATATAAGTGTTTCTGTAGTTGGAAAATAGGTACATGTCCAAAAGTTGAATAGATAGATGATAAAGATGTTTACAAGTTTATGATCATGATAGAAGTTTTTATTCATCATAATAACATGGTTATACTAAGAGATAATAAATATGCATAGAGAGATAGTGTATGAGATCCTTTCAATAATGGTAATGGTCTAGAAGATGAATATACATCCATGATATTTATTTTCCAAGTGTACAAGACTGAGGTGGTATATAATTCATAAATAGTGTCTATAATAGCTTGCATCCCTATTCTAATGTAAAATTGATTAATAACCCATTCCTTTCAAATATAATAACTTCTTATTCAAAATTCTATGTACCATTGTAGTCAATAAACCATTCTAAGTTTAACAAGATTAGGTAGTATATTCCATACATGTTAATCACTTAAAAATATACTTTTATTTTTATCATCATTTACTTTAAAATATGTTAATGTTCCTATTCATGAGTGTGGTGTGCCATCAACCATTGAAATATCATATTTTGTGTCATGTATTTATGGTTTACATAGTAGATCCCAGGTAACATGTGGTAAGAAATTTGTATATGTGCCAAGATCCAATAATGGCTTCTTTACCTCTTATCCCTTTATTTTAATGTCTAGTAATATTGATGTTTTTTACAATTACCACTAGTTATAAATACATTTTTTTATATTTTTTATAAATTCTATATACCTGACATTCTCTCTATTATTTATTCTAATACTTATATAATTGCATTAATCTATTTACTAGATCTTGGTTTTTTATCATCTTCAACATTTTTTTAAGTTTCCAATATCATCCTCATAAAATTAGAATAGTTTAAGTAGATATTTATCTTATTTTTATCACATGATTTTTATATTTTTCTCAAATATTTGGTCATGTTTATGTATATTAAGGTGTTACTTGTTAATACCTATTTAAGACTCCTCTTCACAGTGTTTATTTTTCTATTTCCCTTTCCCTATTCTCATTACACTTTGAGTGCTTACCACCACTTGAGGTTTTGAATCATCATTAATAACCTTAAAATGTTTCTTTAATGGATGATATTTATGTTATTTTAGTGTTTCTAAATGCTCTTATTTTCTTAAAAATTAATGTTCATTTAAATTTCCCACTCCCTTATTCTATAATATTATTATATCCTACATCGTGGTATACCTCATTGCACCATACTTTCATATCATTTCACTTAGGAACTTTATTCAAATGTGTTACCCATTTTTATGTGGTAGATTATAATAAATGTTTAGTCTTAGTTTCTCCATTTTAAAAAAAAAGTAATGCCTTGGGGAAATAAAAGGAATCATGAGTTCTTTTTTAATGAAAACATCTATAGTGTATGTGATTCTTCTACATAATTTATTACAATATGTCTAATGTTTTGCATTTATAGCATGTTGGGTGGTATTTCCTAGATATATTCTTGGTTATAACTCTGATTATACCCTCATCCCCTCAATAATTTAATTTTAATTCATGGTATCCTTCTCTATATCATTTTTAGCCTCCTCCTCTGTACCCGCTTGATTGTTATTATATTACTACTACTAGATATTTTTTGATTAATATTCTATAGTGTGGAAGGATTTTTTAATTTTATGAGAAGTTATTATATGTTAGGGTTACTCATAGGTAAATTTGGTAAGGTTTTCTACTAAATTATGGATTCTCTTTTTTGATTAGTATATTATACATACACAAGTGCTTATATTTTAGGGTATGTATGATTAAAATATCTACAATTAGTGTTATACATCAATTTATTTTTGGATTATTCCACTTCCATCATTGTACATAAATTTTGGGAATGTTGATCATATGTTGGATATATTTTATAGTATATTATATCAACATATACCAATATATAAATGGGAGGAGACATCCCATAGGTGTCTATAATTATATTATGATAGCCACTATTTTCAAGATTTTAAGATGGGGATATTTTATCCTCATAAAAAAAAAGTAGTGCACCATATCTTCATCTATTTTGTGTTATTCTTAATTATCAATGGATAAAAATTTTCACCTTTCATCTAAATCTATTGTTTTAATTGTAACTATTCCAATTCCAACTACAATATTTCCACATTATATTTTAATGATGTATTTGTGTCAAATATCTTTGATTGAGATTATAAATGTGATTCCATATCAATTTTTTCCACAAATTTATTAAACATTTTCCCATCCATGTTGTCTCATAGGCATGGGATTAATCCATAAATAAACCATTCTATTTGTTTCTTTTTATTTAACGACTCCAATTTTATTACTATCTATTTGAACCTTTGATCATATTCTTTCACTATTTATTTTTACTTTTGTATCAATTCTCTCATTTTAATAATAATTTCATTAGGAATGTCATGGTAGTTAAATTATCCTTTAAAGTCTTTATATACATCTGGCCATGTAATTGTATGTCTATAATATGTTTTTACGTACCATTTAAGGGAATTATCCCAAAGTGTTTCAAAAGAGTTGAATAACATTACTCTCTCATAAATCATTTATCATTCTTCCAATATGATTCCAAAATATATAAGCATTCATCTTCATCCTTAATATCCTTGAGAAATAGTGGAAACTTCATTCTATTTAGTGACATTTTTGCTTTGTTAAGTTGTTTGTGAACACTACTATTCACTACCATTATTAGTTTTATTATATGTACTTGATCCTACATTATTATTATGGTTTTTTTGTTGGTTATATTTTTTTTTCTTAACCATATTTTAGATATGTCCTTTGCCTCTTTTTAAATCTTCTTTGAAGTATTTATTTCATAAAACTTATGCTTGAATTCTTATAAACTCTCTTCTATTCTAAATATCTTCACTAAGTTTTTTTTACTTAACTAATATTTATTATACTATATATATTTATATTAATATAATATAGGGATGTGTATATCTTTTGTGAAGTAGCATAGGGAGTGGAATTTGTTCTAAATAGTTCATTTCCTCATGGGGCCTCTTGTGGTTGGGGTTTTGAAGGGTTGTATCATTTTAAGTATCTTATTAAAAATGTTATATCT
The DNA here is from genome assembly GCA_037957365.1 of Torreya grandis. Classification (NCBI taxonomy): domain Eukaryota; kingdom Viridiplantae; phylum Streptophyta; class Pinopsida; order Cupressales; family Taxaceae; genus Torreya; species Torreya grandis. The sequence continues at coordinate 154,368 of JARHVA010002324.1, forward strand.
CTATAGTATTTTATTTTTCAATGTTTTAATTAACTAATCCATCTTTTGTTGATATAAATTCCTCGTGGTATCTATTTTGTATATCTATGTTATGACTACCAACACTTATTTTTGAATCACTCCTTAAAGTTGATATCTTTTCCAACATCTATTTATTGCTTGATATTATCATATAAATTTCTTCATAACCACATCATTTTGGACTCAATTATATTTTTAATATTTCTTCTCTTTGTTCTAATATGTAACTAAACTATATTATTTTAATAAAATTTTCTTCGTATATTTTGCTACTTTCTAAGATTCATCTACTATGGACCAGACTAATCATCAATGTTTGGTCATCCACACCAATTTTTTTGAATATATTTTGTGTTCTTATTCGTGTGTATAAATACAATAATCGTTAAATACAATATTTTGGTCATCCATAAATTTTTGAGGTATGTGATATAATATCTATTAAATTCTACTCCTTTTACTAGCCATGTTTACACCTTCTAGAAGTGTTAATGCTAACATGTCTATTTTTAACAAAGGGATAAAATCAATATTTTCAATGTGATAAATTACATTAGTGGAAGATATATTAGTCTCATCCATTATATTTTATATATATCACATTATTTATTCTTTTTCTTCTCCATCTCTTGTCTAGAATCTAACTTAATTTTATCATCCTTAATTTTTTTTTTGCATATTTTCATTTACCATTTTATTCTAAATTATTTAAGATGACTAATATTTCATTCTCTCTTAACCAAATTATTATTAAATTAACATTTATTCTCTTATCCCCATACATATTATTTTACCTCCACTAACCATTTAGACTAGATATTTTGATTAGTCACATCTCTTGAGGATTCCCCTTATTTCCACCTTTCATGCCTTAAGTGAATTCCACCTAAAGGAACTATTTTACCTCTCTTACCAAAAATATATCAAAAAATATATTTTGGATGATGAGTGTTACCCTATTTAAGAAGTGTTCCCTTACTCATTCAATAAACTCATGTTTCTTGGCATATAAACTTTTCCAACCATGAACAATTCAATCTATTAGAAATGAATTGAGTTTAGTCTCAAAAAAAAAAAATCAATTACCTAGGTTAAAGGTGTATCATGGTGTTGGAATGTCTCAATATTTTCCACTATCCATTGTATAGGTTTATTAAAGTGAAATATAAAACCTTCTATTAGCTTATCTTGGTATAGTATACAGGGCCACAAGATCTAATAAAATGTGACCCAAAATTCCTCTTATTAGGATGTAAAGAATTATTCTTGTAATAAAATCAAGGATAAACCTATTCATTTAATTTTAAACTTATTTTTTTCATTATCTCTTCCCACCACTCTTTTATTTGTGTTATCACTTGTTTTTAGAACTCTAATGGATAGTTTCCCATAGACATTAGTTAACTAAGTTCTATGCATTGCCAATAAATGTTGACATAAAATATTAAGCTTTGGATACATATGTTTTATGTTTTTTTTTATGCTACACTCAATTAAAATTAATTTCATTCAAGTGTTATTATTATCTACAAACATTTATCTTATGCATTCATAAACTAAAAGAAGTAGTTGTGCTCATTCACAATAATTGGTACACAGTATAAAATAATTCCTACTCTAACTTCTCTTTATTTATATCAATATAATAATAAAAACCAATTACAATTAATGTAAATATTTCTATTCTAGATAATTTTACTCTTTACTATAATATTAAAAAGATCACTATGTTGTGTAACTCCTTAACAGTTCAACTTTTTTATGCTATATCTACTTTATTATGATGTCATGATATAAATATGGACTATATATATTATAATTAAATGGTCATGTATTTGTGAGACATGTAATCTCTATAAAAATATTGTACATATTTTTTTAATAATCCTAGTTGTCTTAGGTAACTTTTGTCTTATTATAATAAGTTGGCTTCCATTCCCATAAGAATAATAAGGGTCAATTGGTAATGTGAAGTAAACAACCATTTATTAGATTATTTATTGTAATGTTTTGATCTATTTAAATTTGAATCATGATGAAAATTTTGGATTGGAAAAAATATTTCTCATTGTCATTCTATCATTATTTTATCTATCTTGATATTGGTATCAGATCCATAGATTCAATTTTTTAAAATTTCCATTCTTCTCTCATTTAATCTCGTCATACATCCCACATACAATTATTTTATTTAAATAATCTTGACTATGTATAGGAAATATATCATCTTTTTGAAGAGGTGTATTGGTTATTTGGTGATTTAGGTAGAATAAACAACTTTTTTATTCATTGTGTCAAACCCAGTGTGGTGATACTACTGAGAGAAGGATGCATTATGATGATGGAATACATGTTGATACAAATAAAAGTGATTTTATTATATAAACCTTAAATTTATTCATCCAAAAATAAAATTAATAAATGCATTTTAATTTATTTATTTTTATTTATGTCTTGATTCCCTATGCTCTGACTATGTAAGGTATAACCAATGTTGTCTCTAATGTTTTGACTACTTTTTAGGCTATTTTACATATGCTTAGCTCACCAAGGGATATGTGGAATTGTTTTTATGCAATTATATATAGGTTCTATCAAACTCTTGTAATATTTATCCTTTATTTATAGAACAATTGCATATTATTTTATTCTACCATATTTGTAGTCTTAATTAGAATGTGTCAACTCCAAAAAATCATTATTTACTTCCTATAAGGGTATGGTACATTATTTTGGAGTATATTTTAAAATTTTCATCTTCTATAAAGTTAAAAAGGCACTAAAATAAGTCAATTTATTTAATTTTTTGCATTTAAATGTTAAGACAAGTCAAATTTCCTAGGACTTAATATCTCAAAAGGGACATAAATATTTTAAAGAAGATACATACAAGTAACATTTTTTTCAATAAATTTTCATTGATTTTAATTTGATGAAAGATAATATAAATTAAATTTGGTAGAAAAACAACCAAATTTTGTAATTCAAGGAGAAATAAAGAGAGCTACTATTTTATCCATTTAATTATATATAAAAAATATAAATCTCAAAATTGAGAAAAATTGAGTATATCATTAAGTATGATATTTTATTATTAAGATGATGTTAATGAAAGAGTGAATATTTTTTCACATGCTACCTAGGTACCACATACCACATTGATATCATGTGCCTTAATGCCTCTTTTATGCACTACTAAGTATATATAAATGTAAAATTTCTTCCACATACCGACATGTATATAGGAAGGGTTAGTATATAGATAGGTTTTGTATATAAATATAGTAGTATATATAAAATAGGACCATTAAAATTGATAAGTAACCAATTTTGGGATTTCAAAAACTCAAAACTCAAACAATGCATTCAATCAAATCAATCATTGGCAAAAAATTGACTAGTAAAGATAACTAGTTAGAATGGTCTCAAAAAGTGGAGAACACACTCATATTCAATGATATATGGTTCAATATTTATGATGGAAAAACATATATAATTAATCTAATATGGAAGTAAAATATACTTAAATATGGAGGTAAAAATCCTAGAAAGCATTAGCCTTAATGAGCACCTCAGTCGATGGAGATATGTTTCGTGATATCCAAGTCTGAAGTAATCCATGGGAAGTATTTAAAAAATTGAAATAACTATATGATTATCACTAATAGATGGAATTAATAGAGTTTTATTTAAATTTATTCAAGGTCAAGTTAAAATATGGTGATGTGGTGAGATTGGATTCATAAATACATGAAATCAATCATGATGTGGATTCCACGAGTATAAACATTGACATATATATGAACACATTCATAAAATCTCTTATTAATTATTCAACCCATGTAGAGTCTCTACAAGTAAGGAATCACTTGAAGACTCACATTTGAGAAATTGGTTGAAAATATGGAAAAAATAGAAAAGGCCTTTGGAATAAAACTGAGTTCACATGAAAAAGTGTTTGTTGTGGAAAAGACAATTCTTCCAAAACATCCAATAAGGACACATATTCTATAAGTGAAGGTAATAATAAATACAATAATAAAAATAAGGGAAATTGTGACAAAAATTAAAATCAAGGTGGTAAAAATAAAAAATAAAATGATAAACAAAACCTATACTATGAATAGTGTGATAGAAAATAAAGTCATGAAAATCATGATTTTAGAACACCATGGGACAAAATTGAAGCATACCATAAGAAAAAAGATGAAAAATCAAAGAAACAAATAAAAGAGTCAAAATTTTCTCAATTCACCATTGATTTTGTGTTTTCTAGTACAAATGATGAAGCAAACATTGTCTTAGTTCATCATCGTTTAATGATTTTTTGAAAATAATTATTTGAGGAATTTATTGAATAAATTAGTGGTTCAATATACCTCATAGATATATCAAGTTTGAAACCACAAGGAAGAGGTACAATATGACTCAAGTGTCTAGAGCTTCTAGATTTCAAACTCTAAAATGCCCTCTAACTCCCTCAATTGAAATGAAACTTTTTGTCCCTAGTTCTTATTAAGAAACAAGTCCATTCCATCCTATTGGATAATGGTGATGTCACCATCAGATAAAAATGTGATAATATAATCATCTTGACTAGATATGAGGAAGGAAAATTGGTCAAAATAAGGGTTGAGACATCAAATTCAAGCAATTATGCTCATCTCATTGAATACAAAATGTATCCAAATATGTTTTGGCATGCTAGATTTAGGAATATTCATTATAAAACATTCATATATTACAAAATAGTGGTGTTTCTAGAATGCCTAACTTTCCCACAAAGTCAGATGAGAAGTATGAATCCTAAGTTTTGGCCAAACATGTAAGAGAACCCTTACCAAAGTTATAATGGAAAGCTAATATAAAGTTACAATTGGTTCACTCAGACTTATGTTCTCTTCTAATTTTATTAGTTGGTGGTCATAATTAATTCATGTTATTCATTAATCACTACAACAAAATTATTTAGATATACTTTCTAAATTAAAAAATAGAATCCTTCAACACTTTTTAAATAAAAATGATTATTGAAAATTAAGATTAAACCCACATTGAAACACTGAGGATATATGATGGAGGTAAATAAACTTCAAATAATTTTTAATACTATCTTAAGCAAAATGGGATCAAACATCATCTCACAATTTCTTAATCTCCATAAAAAATGGAGTTGTAGAAAGGATTAATATAATTGTTATGAATATGGTTCATGCAATGTTGTAATTTAAAGGGGTAAATATGCACCTTTCAATTTTATCATCTAAAATAATAGTGTTTCTTCAAAATAAATCACCACCAATAACCCTCAAATTTAAGACTCCATATGAGATGTGGTGTGGCCATCTTCCTTAAATATGACATCTTCAAATTTTAGGATCCATTTGTTATGAATTGATTCGAAAAGAGAAGAGGAATAAGTTGGAACACAAAATTTGTAAAAGCATTCATTTTGGATATTATTATTCCTCCAAGGCATACATTTTATATTATGATAAAGATAAGAATTTTATTATCATAAGATAATTTATCTTTTATGAAATTATAAATGATAAAACCAACATTGATTGATAATTAAGTAAACTTGATAAATATGCAAAGTTTTATGTATATAAGGAGGGTGATTTAGATGTTTTAAATAATGATAGGGGTGCATAAAATTATTAATACATTGATTATTTATTATCTCTTATACATGAGAAATAAAATCCTCCTATAGGAAAAATTAAAACTTCATCAAAAATGAACTGGGGATAAAAGAATAGAGGATAAAAAGTGAAGGAACTTCAAAATATTAAATTGAAGAACCTAACCCATAGAAAAATATGCCTAAGTTGGACACACATAATGAAGTTGTAAATACAATCACTACAATACACATGCAACCACATCACAATCAAATAAATTCCTAGAATAAATTCAAGATAACATTGAAAAACTCACTTTGAATGATTCTACAGAAGAATAACTCAATGTCATTTGATTTAAAACCAACATATTATAAACAAGTTAAAAATATTAAACCTTGGATAAAATAAATGAAATATGAGTACAATACATCGGTAAAAAATGTGACTTATAACTTTTTTGATCTTTCATATGGTTTTAAACTAATTAGCTACAAGTGGGACTACCAAAAAAAATACAAAGACAATGAATCAATTGACAATTATAAATCTAGGATTGTCATAAATGGATATGCTCAAAAAGAAGGAAATGATTACAATGAAATATTTTTACCTAGAATGAAATGGAATACCATTCAAACCATGTTGGCTCTAGTAGATTAAAATGGATGTAAAGTTCACCAAGTGGATGTCAAAACTACATTCTTGAATGATGATCTCAAGTAAATAATGTACATGACACGACCCCAAGGTTTTATAGTAAATGGCCAAGATCACAAGGTGTACAAAAATGAAAAATTGTTTTATGGTTTGAAATAATCCCCTCAAGCATGGTATGAAAAATTAGTTGATCACCTCATGAACATGAACTTCAAATGTTTTGAGTTTGAATATGTAACTCTTTTATTTAAAATAGTTGAAAAAAAGTTATATTTATGGTGGTGTATGATGATGATTTGATCATTATAGGGAATAATGAATGGTATAATGTAATTTTCAAATTAGTGTTCATGAAAATATTTGAAATGACCGACTTGGGTTATCTTCATTACTATTAAGGTATTGATGTAATTTAGATACCAAACTATATATTCATCACACAATAAAATTACATTAGTGAAATTATGAACAAGTTTATAATGTAAGAATGTAATCCCATTAACACACCCATGGAACATAAGCTAAAATTAACATCAAAAGATACAATAGATTTGGTTGATGCCACTAAATACATACAACTCATTAGTAGTCTAATTTATGTGACCATAAAAATACCAAATATATCATTTATTTTTGGTGTTATTTTAATATTCATGCACCAACCCAAATATAGTCATTAGGTATAAAAAACAATGTCCTTTGATATATTAAAGGAACACATAATTTTGAACTCAAACAATCTAGGGTAGGGGACTTCAAACTAGTTATTTATTCATATTTTGACTATGATAGTGATCACAAAGATGGGAAATCCACCACAAGTTTTTTAATTAACTAGGGAATAATAAGTTTTAGTTATAAATACAAGAAGAAATAATTGTCGATAATTTATCTAACATAATCAAAGTATATGGGCACATCTGAGGTAACTAGAGAGATTTTTTGGTTACGAATGGTTCTTTCAATTCATAAAAACAATAGGGTCCATCGACATTCTCATGGTTGAAAACACTTTCACAATTCAAATGGAAAATAATCTAATATTTTAGAACCAAAATAAGTATATCAATACCAAATTTCATTTGATTCATCACTATGTGAAAGATGGTAGTTTCAAGTTGCAACATTTACCTACAAAAGAGTAACCAACATATATTCTAATAAAAACACTTGGAAGAGAAAAAATTGAAAAGTTTAGAGGAATGATTGGCATAATAATGACCCTTGTAGATTAGGCTGGGGGATGAAATAATATTTTACCTATTTTTTTATTAATCCTATGTGTCTTAGGTAAATTCTATCTTATTCTAATAATTTGGTTTCTATTCCCATAGGAATAACAAGGGTCATTGGGAATGTGAAGTGAACATCCATTTCTTGGATTATTTATTATAATTATTCAATCCATTTAAAATTTAATCATGAAAGAAATTTTGGATTACAAAAATTCTTTCTCATTATCATTAAGTAATTATTTTATCTACCCTAACATTTTCTTTAATGATGTCATCCTATGTTACCACAAGTATCACTATTTAGTAGCTTTCCCAAGTTGGTAGAATCCTCTATTTTTTCAATATGGAGATGTGTTATATTGTTGTGGTAAAGTTAGATATTATATGGTAATTTTTTTTTACCTTAATTTCTAAAGAATCTTACCAACATCAACCCTTATATTTTTATATTTTACACCTACTTGAACCTCACTGTCTATTTCAAACCTTCTAAATATCCTACATAGAAATCTCTAGACTCTTAATTTAGTCTTTCTATAAATAGGTCAATTCCAATAGATATGATCATTATCAACTATCAATATTGACTTGATTTAGTTAGTACCTACCTGCTCCCAATAATTACTATTTTATAAAATCAAACCCATTCTTGGGGTTTGACCATTATCTTAATGGGTTAGTTGTGTAATGAATTATTCAATTATATCAATATATAAATATATAAATTTCTCATTTAAAACTTTATTATTGACACTTATTTTTAAACACTCCTTTTTCTTTCACTTCTATGTCTAAATAGAATTCAGACAAACTTCTAGCAAACTATGCAAATTAAGCCTAGAAATCATTGAATGCGCTAGATTCATCTACACATGGGATGTAAATGCCTATAATTATATCAAGGCATAATTATTTGGGGAAATACCCTATACACAATGATAACCTTCCATGAATTAATTATAGTTAAATTATAACAAAAAAAAATTATGTTTTCAACCAATTAAGTGGGGCACTTAACCCAATCCTTGAAATGACCAAATTCCTAAGCATAATTAAATAACAAATCAAATCAAAAGAAATGATTAAGTGAAAAATACATGTTGAATTAATGAATACCTAAGTTATAAAAATTGAAATAAAAAAATAAAAAGGAATATGAGGTCATGATGATGTCATCATTCTCAAAGTCAAGTATTACAAAATATCAACACAATTTCCATAAAAATCATAAATTTTGAGTCATACCTTCATAAATGCATAATTAAAGCAATCATCAAATGCATTTGAACTCGCAAAATTAACCCTAACCTAACTACACATGGGTAGAGTTAGCTGAAAACCTATAAATACAAGTGCCATGACCATTCTTCAACAATATTTTATGTGCAAACAAATAATTCCAAATTATTGATAGAAATCTTCATTCACAAGACAAGACAAGATAAAATTTCTAAGGGAATAAGAGGATTTGCTACCCTAAAAGCATCAAGCATCATCAAATTATTTGTTCACAATATTGAGCATAAGCCTTATATCACATTGATTACAAGATGGAGTCATTATAGGAAGGTAAATGATGATGTTGTCTTCCACTAGTAGATTTCTTTGTATTGTAATCCTTTCTCACCCTAGTACATAGGCTTATAATGTTAGTTTTCATTGATTATTTTGGTTTATCCACTAAAAATATATACTAATCATTGCCTTTATAATCCTACATTACATATTAGCATTCTTGGTGGGCCAATGCACCCCACGTTCATCCTAAGAGCATCTTAGAACCTTTCAAAATCAAGAAAAGCTCATCAATGACCTTGTTTTTATCTTTTTTTACCTAATCTTTTTTGTGATTTATGATTTAATGTGGTAGTGTGAATTCATCCACTATGTATCAGTAAATACATAATAAAAAATAGTGAAATCATTATTGTAAAGTGCAAAATCCTCACATAAAAGTGAAAATTTATCCCTATTTCAACTTCACTCTATAAAAATATGAATTTAGAGAATTGTCTTGAAAAATCATGTGGGTAAATTCTGAATTCATTATATAGTTTTTAATTATTTTCTATGTCTTCTACATTTTATATGTAATCATAAATTAGGAACACTTAATATTGAAATTGAAGCCTAGAATCAAGAAATTATTATTTGTTGTTTATGTTTTTTTATAAAGTGCAAAATCAACACCTTATACAATGAAATTTCCAAACCTAATTACAAAATCATCAAAGTGATTTGTGAAATTGTTGAAGAGAGTTATGAAATCACACAAAAAATAACAAAATTATTATTTTTTCTTTCTATTTTTATTATAATTTAAAAAAAAAATGAAATCATTTAGTTGAGGTGTGAGAATTTTCTATTTGAGGTGAAAAATCATCAAGATTAATAGTGAAATCATCCAAAAAATGTGAAATTACCCATTTTAAGTTATCTATATTTTACCATTTTTTTCATTAAACATAACAATTTCATAGTTTACCTTTTATTGTGTAACTATGAAATCATTCTAGAGAGCAATATTTTCATGACTTTGAACTATTTTTTTATGTTGCCTTCATTCTCTTGGCCTAATAAAAAATTTAAAAAGTGTTTATAGGTTTTATAAAGTGAGTATAAACCATATTACATCATAAAATCACTACATCACATTTAAAATTTGGTGTTTTAAAAACATTGTTCACATTTACATTTAGTATTTAAAACACTGGCAAATTTATTACTTTTTTATTTCAAGATTTTTTGCAAGGCCCTCACACATTTCAATTTTGGTGTTTAAAAATAATTTGATTTTCGCACTTTTAATTCTAAATTTTCCTTTTTTGAATTATTTAAGAAAATTCATGTGTATACTCTCCCCCATTTAGGGTTACATAGAAATATGAGTAAGCTTATTTTTTTTTATTGTAGCCTAGATTTCAAGTCATGCATGCTTTCCCCTCATTTTTTTGAATGTGGGTGACTCAAAATTGACTTTATCCCTTTTGTTTTTATTTTTAGCTTCAAGAGAAGGAATTCATTGCCTCATTGTAAGTTTTTTAAGGGTGTATTGACCTAAGGTATCATCTTCTAACATCATACAAACCCTACTTATTTAGTGTGGTATATAAATTGATAGTATTACTCACTAGGATAGTGTTTGAGGGGTTAAACTTATCTAGTCGAATATGGTCTCAGAGCATACAAAAATCTAGACATGACATTATATTGAAAAATTAATGGATGGAGTGGTTGTGAAAGGGAAAATACATTTTTATAAAAATATACATGGTTTGTCATCCAAGTGGTCAATATTTTATTGTGTCCAAGTGTTTTTAGGCAATTGTGGGCCATCTATAAAAGCCAATTCAAAAATATTAGATCAATTTACCCTATTTGTCATGGATTATCCTACCAATGTCTATTTTCTTTTGAGATATAAGTTCCATTCCGTGTACAAGTTCTTGATAGATAGAGGGGGGATAAAAAATCTAAATTCATGTGATTTTATTTATTGGATTATCACTTAATTACTCTCAATAATTGATATATTAACAAAATTTTGGCTGATACTATGCAAACCTTGTGTTAGTTATTAATATAGGAACATATGTTTATGTGCATATTATTTTGTGTAATTGAGTCTAAAAAATTTCATGTAAACAAATAAATCCAATACCAAAAAACTTGATATGTATACCATTCACATTAAAAAGTGTTATGCTGGCCAAATTTGGTAAGACCATTTACCTTAAACTGAATATTTAAACAATCATTTGTGACTTAAAATTATGAGAGACATTGTTACACTACAAATTTTAGTCTAGACCATTTCTCAATTTAAAATCCAAGTCTTTTAGACAAAGTTTGAAATCCATATTTCAATGCTTATATCTAAAAATGATTGGTTTAACCTCGAGTCTTGTCTACAACTTAGGCTTGAGTTGTTCACATTTTTTATTTAGATTGTGTAAATTAAATCAATTTTTAGTTTGATTTAAGACCTTTGCCTAGAGAAAGTTTTCCATTTTTTTCAAATCAATATCCTTAGACGTAAGATTAGTTTTAAGATTTCATGTGGCTAGACCTAGACCGAGTTTATTTCCAAGACCTAGTTAGAAGTTTCATGTACTGAGACCAATTTTATTTGTTTAAAATGAGTTTGTTTCCAAGACCTATTTAGAAGTCGCATGTGCTTAGACCAAGTTTCATATGCCTAGACCAAGTCTTTTTTCAAGACCTAGTTAGAAATTTAACATTCCTAGACTAAGTTCTTTTGCCTAGACCAAGTTTATTTCAAATACCTACTTAAAATTTAATGTGCCTAAACCTAGACCATAGTTTGTTTTCAAAATCTCATGTGCCTAGACAAAATTCAAAAATTTCATTCCAAGATTTGAGTTTTATTAGACCTTTTTCCATGACCAAGTCCAATTTTTCCTCTTTAGACCATTTATTTCAAAGACCTAAAGTTTTTTAGTGATATGTTTAAACTAAGTTCTAATTATTATGTTTTAAGGAGAGATCATTATATGCTAAGTTCTAAAAGTTATAAACATTAGACCAACTTTTCTCAAGGAAAATAATGTGGATTTAACCATGGTTCGATATACACATAGTGGAGTTATGTATAATCCATATTATAAGAACATTATTATGAGTGATCCTTTTGACTATGAGACATATGGTGATAATGTAGTGTACAATATGGATCTATATCCCACATATGTATCTCCTAACATAGGGTAGGAACATGAATGACTCATGTAATACCTCACAAACACATCTTACTATCTAGGGCAAGAAAAAGACCCATTTTAACAATAGTTTACCAACACGTCACCTAATATGGAAATGGTTTAAACAACAACAACCATATCATGTGAATGCACCTTATAGTTCTAGTTAAAATCCATAATTATTTGACTACCATATTCTAGAGAATAAATATGAGATTATTTTTAAATTAGTCAAAGTTAGTGTTAAATATCTATTGGATTTTCTATAATAGAGTCTACCTTTACTAGTTAGGGAACCTAATCATGCACATCTCATTCAAACATTTGAGCATGCCTCTAATATTTAAAATTAGGCCACTGTATTGAGGCCAAACCAAGAGCTTGTTACATTTTATAATGGAAAAGGTTAAAGTATTAACCAATTTATGCAAGTGAAACATGCCTACCAAAAATACCTTGATTTATCAAGAAAATTTAATGCTATGAATATTCTTAACATGTTGTTTATAGATTTGTCTCCATCAAGTTCATTACAAACTAGTTTGGTAAGCTCTTCCAATATGAATATAGTTTCATTTATTAAAACCATGTCACTTGTAGACATGTTCAATGTTCCTCTAAATGAATAACAATCATAATATTGTTTAAGAAACCCTCTTAAAACTATGGTGGACAACACACAGGTGTTACCCAATCCATACTAATTTAAGTCCAATGTACTACTAAACACCCCACCAAATAGTTATCAACGTATACCTCATTAAATTACATCAAATGGACCTCAAAAATAGTGTGAGGTACATCTAGTTCATAATAGGAGACTCTCTCTCCATGACCATCTATTTCTTCAAATGTGTTAAAAGGAGTAAACAATCAATTTCCATCGTATACCACACTGAAGTAAGTGGTAACAAACATTCCACCTCAATAGATTCAGACCAACATGATACCATAAAAAGTGGTAAATAAACCTCCTTAAACATTATCTAACAAATAAATTTTTTTGGCCAATCAACAACAAATGCCTAATTTATAAAAAATCCTAGTTAACAATAAGTGCCTGACCAATAAAAAGTGCCTAATGTCTAACAAATATCTACTGGTAAATAATTACCTTATACATGACATGTGTTTAACACATATTAATTACTATAACAAACTTTCAACTAGCAATAAATGCTTTTCATATAGTATGGTTTGACTAGCCATCAATAAGTTCCCTTCCAAACCCATCACACTTAATTCATTCCCCAACATCAAACACTTCCATTCAGGCCATAGTTCCTTCCAAATCAAACTTTCACTACCAATCCCAACTCCAATGTTTACCAAGAACAAGTACCAAACCAAAAACATATCCCTATCCAATGTATGCATATTCTTAGTAGGGAGACTAACCACATGAACATTACATAGTCCTCCATTATTATATTGTACCATGGTTAATGTAATCCAACTTAGATCTCCCGACCCTAACCACAACTATCCATACCTTCTACATTACTATCCAAATAATTTGAAAAAGTAAAGGATGCAATTTTCACTCTTCAGAGAGGGAAGTAGGTGAATAGGTTTAAATTGAATGAGATATGTTCATACCCTTTCAACATGGACTATATTCAAATACCATTTATTTTGGGTTTTGATCCACCAAAGTTTAACAAATACAAGGGTAAAGGTGACCCAAAGAAACATTTAAAGGAATTATATGTTACTTTCCAATAATTAGCCTTTAATTATATCTATTTTCTTCTTATTTTTCCTCATGGTCTATATGGAAAGGCCTTAGAGTGATACTCCAAATTCTAAAGAAATTTATGCTTAAATTTGATGTACTCTTAGATAAATTTATGCAATATTTCTCTTGTAATCTTGAGCATAAGATTAAAATGGTTGATCTAGGTCAAGTGCAACAGAGACCTAGGGAGAGTTTTTCAAACTATTGATAATGATGGAGGGCACTTTTTAGCTTCTTCACACATAATTTACCAATTGAATAGTTGGTCATGATGTTTACTCATAGTTTACAAAGTGATATATCCTATCATTTATATCTTTAGTGTGCCCATATGTTTGAGTATATTATCGAAAAAGACTAAAAATTTGATAAATCCCTTATCAATAAAGGGGTAATCAAGTTGTACACTCCTAACTAGAGATAGAACTAGTACCAAAGACAAAAACAAAGTAAAATCCCAATTTAGATTCATTATCTTATGCCATCCCAAGAGAATGTGTCTAAGAATCCCAAGGTTTATAACCAAAATAATAATGTTGTGGGTAAAGGGGTTACATGGTGAAAACATCATTTGCTTAACCAACTCCACATATGAAGATAGTGCTACCTCCTCCTTTTAAAATGCCTCAACTAAGAACAGGACCACTTATCAAAATATATTTTAATGAATTAGGAGATCTCATTGAATTAGTATTTAAAAAACTAGTTACCACCAATCTAATTAATTATCCCATTCCAAATCCATTCCTTTAGTATCTTCCTTTCCCAAACTATATAAAGAGCATTAGTTATGTGGTTATCACTGATTTAAATTACATTCCATATGTCTATGTGTGAAATTAGGGCATCTCATTTAGAATAAATTGGAAAATGGAAAAATAGAGTTAGATAATAGGGCCCCTAATTCTAATAAAAACCAAGGTATTTATCAAAACCCTTTTCCACAACACAATGTCAATAATTAAAATCAATAGAAACATCAAAAGTAACATAAACCACTACCATAACATTGATAAAAACAATAAAAATGATGATAGAGACAACCACATATTGGTAGTAACTAAGGTCAAAATGGCCCATCTAACCAAGGGGATTATCATGTTATCACACATGACTAAAACAAAATTTTAGGACATATCATGGGTGGTCACATACCCAGTATTACCATTAACCCTAAACTAATATCTAATCACCCATAGCCAGTACCAAATAATTCATAACTACATCCTTATTTTGGTAATCCTCTCATGGTCTATGTTGAAATTGAAACTCAATAGTACCCAAGGATTACCATCTTAGGCCCTTATTGTAATTATAGTGGTACATTAGCTAATCTATATTATGTAATTGTAACTTGAGGAACTAAATTTACCATTTTAGGTTCATAACTTACTTCTACCAATTAGTCTATATAAGTACCCATGCAAGCCAATAATAAGCCAGTTACTTATGCCAAGGATAAAGCATATGATAATAATTGTAAGTGGATTTATCCACAAGAACATATGATTAACAAACTTATGCACAAGAACATCCATTATCCACAAGAACATCCTTACCAAAATTTTAATCCCATCCCAAATTCAAAATGACATTAAGTCAGATAAATTCCAAGCCTTGGTAGGACACTTAACTCCTAGGTAGAAAATTACCTTTAACCAAAGTCACATGCCATCCCTTAACCATATATACAATAATGTATTATATATAAAATTTGTCATAGCTTGGAACAAATTTAAATGTGTCCTCATAGACAATGGATTAAGCCTCAATGTTATGTATCTAAGGCTAGTCAAACATCTTTGATATATAGTAGTGGACCCTTAACTACATACCATTACCATCAAGGCTTACGATAATTATCTTGACCTTGTGTTGATGCATTTATTTAATGGTTTTGTTATGAAATATTTAGTACATGATTGTTTAATTTTATTATTATACAGTTATGTGATCTATGATTTGATCCATTATGATGTTTTAATCTATTATGAAATAGTTTTTATTATGTACTTTAATTGTAGAATTGGATATTTCATGATTAATGTGTTATTAATTTATTATTTAGTTCATTTATATTATTATATTTAATGATTTTATTGTATTTATTTATATTATATAGAAAATATATTATTTATGGTCTATTATGACTATAGGTACGTGATATGAGCTAGGTTAGATGTGACTTTGAGTAGTTGGGTGAGGCTGAGAAAGTGAACAAAAATAAATATTTAAATTAAAATTACAAATACTAATATTTGAATATTATTATTACATTATCATTTTTATAAGCTGGATGTAATTTTTGAGTGTTTATATTTTATTGTATGTGATTGATTTATTAAATTAAGTCTTCATTCGATGTTGACTTCTTGTTCGATCATTGCTCTACTTAGTTTTGATTTTGACTCTTTGAAAAAATTGACACTTATCAACATTGCTAGAATGTATTAATATTATCAATTATGTATTTTCTATCCAATTAATCATCTTGGATATTCATGATCCTTATTAATTTTCATCTTTATTATCACTTTTTTTATTTTGCCATTGCATTGGTCTTGAATGTTGTTTAACTTGTTGTTGAGTTTTGGCTTGTGTTTGGACTCTTGAGTGACATAAATTACTTATCAAAAACCTATTTCATTTTAATGAAAGGTATTAATCATAATTTATAGTTTTAAGAGGTTTTAAACATTTTTTAATCATTTTAGGTTTTTTATTTTAATTTCATTGATAGTCATTGTTGTTTGGGACTCTTTTTGGAATTCATTATTAATGAGCTAGATTTTTGGCTTGGATTTGATAATTAAATAAATAGATGCCACAAGCCCCCATGGACATGCCATTAGTTCAAAGTGTTTGATTTTTTATTGACTTTGGGAAGGTAGCATTGGCTTACCACTTAATGCAAATGAGTCAAGAGTAATCCAACCCTTTTAGGTTTTTTGTTCACTCATTTTGATTTGTCTATTTGGGAAGCCCCACACTTAGGAAAAATATATTGGAATATAGGGCATGGTATGTAAGGGGAAAATTGAGGCAATTAGTTGCATAAGCTTAGTATGGAGTTCAAACTATAGTGATTAATTTGTATTATTGACCATGTAGATTTTTTTTTAATTTTTATGTCCGTTAGAAGTTGGCTTAAAGGGTTTAAATGGTATTTGAATTTTATATGTGGAAGTACATAAGTTTAAGATTGTAATGAAAGAAAAAAATATATCATCATTTTACATTTTTTTGGTCAGAATTCAAGTAAGTATTGTAATTAAAATTTTATATGTTTTATGGTTCACCCTTGTTGGTTTTGAAATAGTTTTCATAGGAAAATGAAAAAGTCTTTTTATTATTATATGTATTATATAAATAATTTTTTATGTGTCTTTTATTATTGAATAAAACCCATTAATGTTTGTGTTTGAATTTGGGCTTGTTTTTGTTTAAAAAAAATAGAAATGGTAGCCATTATGGCTCGACTGTAGCATATTGTTGCTTATAAAAGTCCATTATTATTTATGGAAGTTCATTTTTATATTTAGTAATGCCAATTTGAGGCTAATAATGTGAATATTTGTATGGGTTGTTATTATTTTGAAAACCCTATTATGATTTTGGAAACCCTAAGTTTTATATTTAAGATTCTATCAGGTTGTCTATTTTTTTGAAAATAATCCTACACATTATTATTTGATTATGGTCATGGAAGAAAAAATGAGGTTTTTGAGTTTTATTATGGGTCAAAAGTTTAATTAAGGTTTTTATAAAATAATATTTTATTATTATTTTGTTTCATGGATTTGAAAGTTGTACTACCAGGCTTACTTTTATCATTATAAGAGTTTGACTTACCTAAGGTAAACCTATTTTGGTCAATTAATTTCATTTCTAAGCATGATTCGTTGAGATTTGATACTTTGAATTTTTATGTCATTATGATTTATTATGCTTTTTATATCATTACAATTAATGATGACATTTGAATATTTATTCTTGGTTGATAAAGTCTCTTTTGTTTAACATTGACTTAGAGCTTTATGTTATTTGGTGTGGTCACTTGAGTTGAGTTTTGATGTCATAATTAGACTATTGTAAGTTTAAAAGTCTTCTTGATGATTTTTTATTTTATTTTATTATGGATATGTTGTTTAGTTCAATTCTCAAAGCTATTTGTGTCTATTAATTTCATTTTACTTAGATGGAAATATTTAAATAGTACCATTTATATTCAGGGTTAATAGAAATAATATAGTTTAATTTATTTTTGGTATTGTATCATAATGAAGGGTTGGGGATTGTCAGTACAATATCTAACAAGAGCTTCAACATTTGAAATAACTACAAAGGTGTTAGTTTTGTTAAACAAAAATGTAAATATCATTGTTTGATTTTTTTCATCAATTGGTTATGTTAATTAAAGCTTAGTATTAATTATTTAACTTACTCACTTATCTCATCTAATTAAAATCAAATCCAACTCATAGATGGGGTGGTCTAGGGCCACTTTTGATTACCCTCATTTGAACTAGAGAAGTTAGCATTTGATTCATTATATTTGCATGAAGAAGATTGCTTGGTTACTTATCCTAGTTTTGAGTTATTTTAGTATTGAATGAAAAGAAAATAAGATCAATTTTAACATGTATTCATTTGTTATTGTGTAATTAAATTATTTAATTCTATTTATGTTTATTTGTTATGTGATGCAATATTAATGTTATGTTTAAATTTCATAACTAATTTAGTGTATGCAAGTTGAATTATGATTATGATTGGAGTTTGATATTTTAAAATATCAAATCATTCCTTAAGTTATCATTTATATATATGACTTATGATCATTCATTATGGAATTTAGAACCTATAGAGACATGAGTTAAATTAATCCATCCATTAGTTTTATTTTATGTGGATTGAATATTTTGGTATATGTAAGCTCATAATTAAATCTTTAAAGTGTTATTCATAAATTGAGAACAAAAATGCATTGGTTTGCATAGTTAGAAAAAGTTCATTAGTTATTTTATATATTAAGTGTTTATGAATATTTTTGAAAGCTTATATGATTATTCAATACTATTAGTCTTCTAATCTCAAACAAATGGCAATGATTTAGTTGGTTATTGAAATAATTATTTTGTTGCTTCTAAATTAAGTTGATATGATTCTATGGAGATTCAATATATATGTTTGAACATATGTTTAATTAAGTTGAATAATTTTACTAATTGTCACAATTAATTTATGTTAATTTTTCATTAGACTATAACAAAAAATAAGACCTAACATAATCTATGAAATAATTCAATTATGAATATGGATTCTTTGTTATGGATTCTATTAAGAAATTAAAATGTTTTTAAAGTTAAATATTTTCTTAAGGGTTAATATGAATATAATTATTCTAAATGGAATCAAGGATAACACTATTTAAGTGATAGAATGGTTATGACAACCATATTTATATAACTAAAAATGTTGAGTGGAATAATTGAAGACTAAGATGCAACTAATTAAGCACAATCTCATCTAAGAAATTTAATCTCCCAAAAAGCTTAGAAATATATAAGAAATCAATGTCTTAAATTCAAATGGTTATTTAGATTGAAGCATGATGTGCTTGAGGAGCATATGCTCCTCAATTGGAATGATTTATTTAAAAAATACAAGTATTCCTGTTTCATTATACTAATAATGAATTGTTAAAAGTTAATGAATTGGGTTAAGATCAGAATTGATAAATCTTCCTTAGAAGATATGAAAGATAAATGTTCTAATCCTTAAGTAATTATCATTGAAAAAACACTTAGTCTAAAAGACGTGGAACTAAGATGAAATTTAATTAACTTAAGTGACAAAGGCTAACTAGTAAACTTAATATAATCACATAGAGTTATTTGTAACTCATGAGGGAATTATAAAAATGAATGTTTGAATTTATGTGTGCATGACCTAATATAATTACTTGATAAACTAATTAAGTTAATTAAATAACACATGTTTTTACTTTGTATGGATTCTAACAGGGTTAAGACCATGAGGCTAAACCTACCATGTAAAATTGTAAGTTGTTCCAAAATAGAACATAATCATGGTTGTTGAAACATATAGGTTAAGGAACAATATTTTAAGCATATAGGCTTCTACAATGCACTTTTACCTTTGATTAAATAAGCAACTGGTAATCTATTCACCCTAAGTTACCTTGTAGGATGATGTCTACTTCATCTTATGCATGTATGTGTTTTTATTAAATCATTTCAAATCTTTACATTGATTTTGGAAATAGTCCTTTCCCATGATCACTACCCAATGAATGTAAATTTAGTAGATATAGCTTAGACAAGCTTAGTATTATGATTATTTTATTGAATCTATTTTAATTTATATAGTTGTTTCTTGAACTTTTATAATTTACCCAATGAGGCACTAACTATTTTATAGATTGGTACTTAGGTAAGTTTATAAGTTAGTGAAAAATTTACTAGGAAGGCCACATTAAACCATGTAGATATGCATGCATGAGTGTTTCTAGATTGACTAACTTCTATATGAGTAATAGGTGGTTAAAAACACTTCTTAATAAATTCATTGTTAATTTATGGACTTGGTCTAGTTCTTGTGTTGGTTATGACACAATTATGTAACTCATTATGTCCTTCTCTACTGAACTCTAGTTAATTATTTATAGTATAGTTATTTATCTCAGTATTATGAAAATCATTGTATGGTTGTGTTATCTTGGTATCAAAGTAAATTATACTACTCTAGGGAACTTTTGGGAATGTTTATTGTTATTTGTTCTACTTAGTTGTTTGTTTCACCTCAAGATGGTGAAAATATTATCTATTATGGAAAAAAACAAACCCAAATGATGTTAACCATGGTAGAAGTAGAGGTCATAGGGATAATATTCCTAAAAGAGAGGCATGTCTTCTCAGCAATGTTGGTATAAATAGTGGAGCTCCTAACCATGATGAAAATAATCCTAAGGCTAATGAGGAGGTATTTTAGAATGGTATATAATTGAATTGAATTCCATACAAAATAATTTGGACACCCTATAATGTATATTGAATAAATTGGATGGTGTTCCACTTGAATAACTTCCTCTTAGAGAAAAAGGGTAAGTTTGTGAGTAAGAGCTCCAAGAAAACCCTTTAAATGTGTTTGATCCTATCATCAAGAAGCTAAAAAAGTTGCCTCCACCAAGATTTTTATTAGAGGTATAATCACTAAGAGAGAGGGGTAAATTAGTGATCCTATATATTTCAATCTAAATTCCAATCCTTTAAAAATGTTTAAAAAACATAATATATCAAGTTGATCAAGATACATTAACAAGAGAGCTCATTTATTCAAAGCATACACAAGATCAAACACATAACACAAATTTTCTATGTGAAACCCTCATAGGGAATAAAACCCACTCTCAAGATTATAAAACATGGACTACTTGTCAAAAAATATACTGGTCAACTCCTTCATGCCAATAAACCTTTATCATATCATCTTGACCAAAGGCCTTTAGTGAAACACCTATTCCACAAGGAGAAACTACCCCTAAGGAAGATCAAGTCCTTTAGACCATCCTTTAAACACCTCCACCTTAAAACTAATGTATTCAATGCTTGATGATGGATATATATTTTATAACTCATACACAAACTCTCTTTAAATCTCATACATGACTCTCACATAGACATGCCTTAATCTCTCTCCTTCTTCACTCAAACTATCCTCATATGCACACTCAAACCTCTTTGTATTTCCTCAAAATACAAGAGCACTTTTATGACATAATAAATATGAAATATAGGCCATACACATAGTCATTAATCTAATATACTCATAAATTCATCAATTGGGCACTCTACCTCTCCTTCATTCCACAACTCTCACACACACCTTGCACTAGTATTCTCAAGTCTCAAACACAAGTCTATCTAAAGTCTAGAAACCAGCACATTTAGTTCCACCATTTATAGATAAATCATGAATTAAAAATATCATGATATTTATTATTGTACATAACACATGCCTTCACCATTTAGGCATCTAACATGGGTCACATTTAAGCACGACTTTATTTCAAATAAGCCTAAGTCACTTTTAGGTTCTATGGAGACCCATTTGGCTCTTTGAAACTTCTCCAAGAAAACTAAGAAAAATAGGAACACTTTAAAAATGAATGGAACCATTCCACATGATCTATAGGTCCTCCTTAAGTTCTAAAAACCATCATAATAGTCTTCTACAAGACTTGAGCATAATTTTCTTAAACAACATTCTGTGCTAACAATCATCATGAAGGAATACATAGTCGACTTGTAAAACTTTATTCATAATGAATATGATTGATCAAACATTTATAATACACAAAGATTATCCTCATATGTTTTAAAACATGATAAAATATATAATTCATTTTTAAACATCAAAACAACATCAGAATGAGCTCAATTACCCTTCTTGGGTTACTTGTAGAACATAATTAAATACAATCAACTTTAGAGCTCAATATCTTTGTCTATACATAAATTCATATCATAAAATTTATATTTTAGGATTTTAATTTTATTCCTCTTAAAATTTTATTTTTAAACCATGAGAAAATTCTACATAGAACAAAATATATGGCCAAAATATAGAGCACTATTTTTTTTCATTATAAAAATAAAATATTCAAATGCAAACGGTCATAGTTAAACCTCAATCACTTTTCTCACATATAATATCATTTATACTTAGATTAATCATGCACCATATATATAATTATAATAAAATAAGCCTTTACCTTTCATTACTCATCATTGGATATTCATCTTGACTAGTTTACTTAATGCACTCCATTAATCTCATATACGTAACTCAATCTTTATCTCTACTTGATGTTTAACATCAAACACATGTCCTCATCTCTTTAATTCAAAAAATATTGGAATGAACATGATCCATTGATCATTTTTAATAAATTTTATCTCTAATTATTTTTAAAAATTAACACTTTGACCCATTTGACTTAATGTGCACCATAGATCTAGATATATGAACCCCTACAAACCGTTGATCCTTGGAAGAAGCTCGATCTTTATTTCTACTCAACATTAAGCATAAAACACTTAGAACCATATAAAAAAATCCTAACATATTGGATTAAATTAAATCCATTTATGTTTCTAAAACTTTAACTTGTGAAAATTTTACTAGGTATGGGAACCTTTGCAATTTGTCTATAAGGTTAACTTTGTACCTTCATATCTTTTGTTGCACTTAGATGCATGATCTAAAATTTGGACCATATTATCTCCTCACATAAAATAATACAATAATGTTTAAATATGATCATATAAAATTTAAATGTGTGAGATATAATGACATTAAAAATCTCACTCAGATTTTTCTATCACAAAGCCAACTATGTCAAGAAACTTGTCTGGGAGGCCAATTTTGAACATGCATATCTTTTATCGTGCTTCAGTACTTGACCTAAAAGTTATCTTAAATAAAATAGGCATAAAATTAACTAAAATAATATAATAAATTTATCTTTAAATGTCCACACATGTGAGATATAAATTCATCAATATGCTTACTTAGTTTTTCTTGTCATATTCCAAATTTGGCTATGGGAAAACACTATCAAAATGCCTAGGAACCCAACTTTGCACTTGCATATATTTTTGTCATGCTTAGGTGCATTAAATAATATTTTTAACATAATAACTAGGGAATAATTTTAATATAACCATATGAAAAAATCCCCCTTACTCATCCACATGTGATAATGGTGATATTAGCAATCTGCTTACTCAAATTTACTACTACTAGACCCATAATGTCTAGATGAAAATAATGATCAAATAGATGAAATACACTCATTTAAAAAAGAACTAAAATAATTATTAAATTATTATTGGACCATTTTATTATTATCAAATTACCATACTCATCCCTAAACATCTCTAACAAATCCAAAACTAAAGATCAACCAAGCCTCCTTCAAGCATACTAGGACAAACACATTGCACACTTTGTCATTGTCAAATAGACTATTAAGACACTTAATCCACTAAAAAAGACACCTTAATGACACAAAAATGACATAATTTACAAATCTTCATCAATCTCCCCCTTTGTCATTGATGTCAACACACATCATTTAACTCACCTTCCTTCTCTCTCTTCAAGCACTCTCATAATAAGAACATTTTCCCCCTTTGAGACAATGACAAAGTATGAAAAAAATAATCTTAAGGACATAAAAATACATTAAAATAAGATATTACCACATTATAAATATGATACAAACTCCCCCTTACCTTGATCCTACCTCTTCTTATCTTGACAATAACCTCTTGCTTCATGCCAACACTCTTTTTAACCAATCACTACAACCAATAAAGAAAGAACACACAAAAACATTGAAATATGATGGAACTAATAAAAAAAAATTTAGAGGGAATACCCCTAATTTTGTTTTTATCCTTTTAACCTTTTTATCATCTTTATATCTCCATACACCATGAAGAACCACCATACAGGCTTATTAGCCTTCTCTCTCAAACCACCTCATGGACCACCAAAAAAACTTCATGAAACACAAAAAATAGGAAAAATTCTCTAAATAAACTTTAGAAATCACCTTATAATACTCATGCCTTTCCCTTTTTGAGAAACTAAACAAAAATCACATCTTCAAGACTAGGCCTATTTAGACTCCTTGTAACCCTACTTAAAACTTGTAAAGCCCACAAATTTTAGTAGACACATATTCAAGACCTAAAAATTCATATATGGATAACTCTCGTATTCCCCCTAAAGCACACCAATTTACATCAGATAACTCATTATATATGGCATACATCCTTCACAAATCAACTTGCTAATGTAGTCTCCATCTTGACAAAAACATGAATAAGTTGAAAAACACAAGCATTAAAATCTATATGAAGATTTATTTGAAAACCCATTTATCCCATTAAACTTATTAATAATACTTATAACTAAAATCATAATGCAAACCAATTTTATAGTATAGCCCAAAACCCTAGAATCTGAAAACAAATAGAGTTAACAAACCTCCTTATGATCAACATCCACCTCTAAAACTTATTTTACACTTGAATACAACCATCGCACACTTATAAAACAATATTTTATCTTTCAAACCATTGGTAACCTTGACTTTCGATAACCCATTTTAGGACCTGCATACTCTTAAGCACAAATTAGGAAACCTAAGAGCAAATAAAAATATCCAATCTAAATTTAACATACCTTAATACCAATAAAACACTTAAATCACATCATAAATAATTTTAGATAATTTTTAAT
Organism: Torreya grandis; assembly: GCA_037957365.1. NCBI lineage: Eukaryota > Viridiplantae > Streptophyta > Pinopsida > Cupressales > Taxaceae > Torreya > Torreya grandis. The sequence continues at coordinate 179,707 of JARHVA010002324.1, forward strand.
CACAAAATTATTCTTCAGATTCCATCAATATCATTAAGCCACTTGGAACCCATTCTGACTCTAAACTACATCTCCTTCACAAACCTCTAGAGAAAACTCATGAACTTGTTTATCCCCATTAAATAATGACCTTATAAATCAAAAAAAGTATATACATATATATATATATATATATATATATATAAATATAAATTGGTATTATTATTTTGAGAACATAAACTTGATTCTCCATAAGGAAGATGTCTTCTAAGAAGCATATGCAAAGACACTCTATTTCACAATATCCTAGAATAATGTGAAACTAGGAGTTACCCATAACTCCTCATATTACTTATGCTTCTTGGTCATATGATGCATATATTTCTTCTTCTTATTATTATTAGTCTTAATAAAATTAACATTCTCATCCACTACAACATTCTCCTTTTCTATGTTTAGATTGACAAATACATGGAGACGACATATATTTGTGACATACCATTTCATCTATAGAATCTTCCTTGTATCTTATAACCTCATTACTAAGTACTAAAAATTTATTTTATCTACATGAATATTTCTCAAAAATATAATGATGTTCACTTGGATCCATACTCACTTCAAAACTAGACTCAACAAGTACCTTAGTCTTTTCCTTGAGATTGGTCTTTTCATTCTCAACATCAGTAGACAATGAGGGCCTTTGGCACTCTCCTTCTATATTATTCTCTACCATAACAAAAATATTAATTGAACTAGTAGATCCATCATGACTCATACTTACCACCTTTGATTTCCATGAGTTAGCTTGCCCTCTTCCTTTCACTCTAAGAGCCTTATTGAATCTATTTTGACTTAATGGCCTTTACATGCATAATATACCAATGTGACCTCTCTATTCATAGTTATATAAAACCATACTTCTTGATGGAAACTCAAATTGTCTTAATTTTTTTAGAAAAAATATCATTGTGTCCAATGTCATGATAACTGAAATAAACTACTCTTTTTTAATAAGACTTACCTTTCCTTTTCTTATTTGTATAATGCTTAGTAAAGTGTCCCTCATTAAGATAATATAAGCACTTAACTTTGATCACACCCTTTGACTGATGACCCCCATCATAGTCCCATGAAAAATCATTATTAGCAGGTCTTCTACATTCTCTAGCTCTCTACCCAAAGTGATTACAAGTATAGAAATAACCATTTAAATTTGCATACCTCATAGATTTTGGTTATTTGATCTAATTTGTATTCATTATACCATCACCTTCAATCCTTGTCTAAATATCTATATTTATATTCAAATTCATATTTTTCTTGTTTACATTAGTCTTCATCTTGTCTTGAGTTACATTCTTTGGTCCTTATTTGTATCCAAGACTAGTTATATCACTTGCATGCTTTTGATCATTTATATTATTGTTTATATCACTTGAAATATTTTCAAATCTCAAAAATTACTTCAACTTCCTATATATCTTCTATAACTCAAATCTAAAAGAATAATTTTTAATTACATACCTTGATCATTCATCTTCTTTAGTTTTTAAGCTTATAGATAGGACTTCTAATTGACAATTGAGATTCTTTACTATATCTTCATGTTCCTTAGTGTTTTAATTTATTATTTCCTAATTCACACTAAATTTTTACTCATATTATTTGATTCTATATATCATCTTTTTATTTATCTTCTTCTCAATATTCAGTTCATTAAGAGCATTCATCAATTCAGTCTCATAGTCCACCTCATCTTCATCATCATCTAAATCACTCCAAGTAGACTCCTTTTGATGTGAGAAACTACCTTCTTATCCATGAACAAATATTCATCTTCAACATGACCATCATATTTTAGTCACTAATTTCACTCTCATTTGATGAGCTCCAATCTTATTTGGTGTATAAACTCTTCTTGTCCTTGAAATTATTCTTATTATTGTCAAACCTTATAAATCTCTTTTTTCCTTTTATCAGACCTAAATTATGTCTTGTTATAATCATGACCTTGATCACAATCTTAATCATCATCCTTATTCTACTTATGAGGTAAATTATAAGAAAAATGTACTATCTCACCATAATTGAAGCATTTGAGGGGTAGTTTACCTTTATACTTGCATAAACATGTTCTCAATTTACTTGAAATCAAAGAAATTAGTTCATCCTCATCTATATAAGAAATTTCATCCTCTTTGGGTTTTTTCCCTTGGAACTTATTATTTGGCTTAATCTCTATCTTGAATTTTGCTTCCTTCTTTGGTGTTATATCATCATTCTTCCTCATCTCATAGGCAGTAAGGGTGCCATGCTATTGATCCATCTTCAACTGAGTAAGATAATGAATTTATTCTATAGTAGATACTTTAAGATCAAACTTAGGGGATAAATATCGTAATACCTTTTGAACAATAATAGCCTCTTCAAGTTTTTATCCAATACCTCTAATGATGTCCAAAATCTCATAAACTCTTTGCAAAAAGGATGCCACATAAACTTCTTCCTTCATCTTGAGACTTTAAAATTACCTTGTATGAGTTTGTAACTTAGTAAGCTTGACCTTTTAATCTCATTCAAAAATGATATACATTTTTCCCCATATCTCTTTAGTATATTTATAATGGATTGCACTGATGAACTCAATATTTATAAGAAAAAAGTAATGGTATTCATTTCCTTAGAATTATTCTCAAATAGCTTTTTGTTTTTAGTATTAGATGGAGGAGTAGTAGGAGAAACATATCCATCCACAACATATTACCATACATCAAACCCTAGGCATATAATGTATGTCCTCATCCTTTCATTCTAAAAAGCATAATTGGATCCATTGAACATTTGTGATTGCTTAGTAGAGAAACCTCCTTGATGACTACCCATATTGTACCTTAGATCAACTTTAATATGTCAAGAATTTACCAAAGGACCTACTCTGATAGCAGTTATTATATGTATAATCACTAAGAGGGCATGACGTGAATCAGTGAGCCTAGATATTTCAATCTCAATTTCAATACTTTCAAACTATTTAAATAATTAGTATATATCAAATTTATCAATCAACATTAATAAGATAGATAATTTATTCAATACATATGCAAGATCAAAAACATAACACATAGTTCTTGTGTGAAACCCTCATATGGAATAAAACCCACTCTCAAGCCTTCAACACATGGACTATTTGTCGTAGAAGAAATTGAAAATAAGAGACTGGTCAAATCCTTTAGACCAATAAACCTTGATCATATCTTCCTAAACAAAGGCCTTTATTGAAATAACTATTCCATAAGGAACAACTACCCCTAAGGAAGATCAAATCCTTTATACCCTCCTTTCAAAACATCCAACTTAGAAATGATTTCTTCAACACTTGATGATGGATCTCTATTTTTATAACCCCTGCACAAACTCTCTCTATGTATCATAGAGGCCTCTCACATAGGCATTCCTTAGTCTCTCTCCCTTTTCACTCAAACTATCCTCATATGCACACTTAAACCTCTTCACATATCCTCAAATTACAAGATAACTTTTTTGACATCATAAATATAAATGTCAGGTCATACACATAGTCATAAATCTAGTCTACTTATCAATTCATCAATTAGTCACTCTACCTCTCCTTCACTCCACAACTCTCACATACACCTTGCACTAGTATTTTCAAGTCTAAAAAACAACATATATATTTTCACCATTTATAGAGAAATCATGAATTAGCAATATAAAAATATTTCCTATTAGACACAACACATGCCTTCACCCTTTAGGCATCTAACATGGGTGATACTTAAGCACAAATTTCTTTCAAATAGGCCTAAGTCACTTTTAGGTCATATAGAGACCCATTCATCTCTTTCACACTTCTATAAGAAAACTAATGAAAAAATCACTTTCCAAATGAATTAACCCATTATAAATTATTTATAATTCCTCATTAAGTTCCAACAACCATCACATTACCCTTTTTCTTAAGCACAATTCACTCAAACAACATTCTATGCACACAATCATCATAAATGAATTCATAGTCAACTTGTAAAACTTTGTTGATACTAAATATGATTTTTAAAACATTAATAAATCACACATATCATCCTCATGGATTATAAAACATGATCCAATATCTAATTCAACATTAAACATTGAAAAATCATTAGAATGATCTCAATTACCCTTCTTGGGTTACTTGCAAAACATAGTCAAACACATAGTTAACTTTGGAGATAAATATAATTGTATGTACATATATTCATACCATAAAATTTATATTTATATATGTGACTTGGAGTCCTCTACAAATTCACTTTTTACACTATGAAAAAAATTTACATAGAGAAAAAAATATGGCCAAAATATAGAGTACTAGTTTTTTCCTTTGTTAAATTCAAATATTCAAATACAAATGATCACAGTTAAACCCTGATCACTTTGACCACATATTATATCATCTATACTTATATAAATTAAACACCATCTATATAATTTTAATAAACTCAACCTTTACCTTTTACTTCTCATCGTTGGATCTTCATCTTGACTATTTGACTTATGCACTCTATTGATTTCCTATACATAGCTTGGTCTTTATCTTTGCTTGATGTTAAACATTAAACACTTGTCCTCATCTCACTTATTCTAGACATATTGGAATTAAAATTTTCCATTTGTCATTTTATAATTTACTCAATATTTACTCAATTTAATCATTGAACACTTTGACCAAATTGACTTATTGCTCACCATAATCTAGATGTACGAACTCCCACGAACCATTGATCATTGGAAGAAGCTTGATCTTTATATCTACTCAATGTTAAACATTGAAAACTTGGCACCATATCATATAATCCTATTTTTTTTAGTAAACACACTCTATCAATGTTTCTCAAACTTTACCTTATGTGAATTTGATTAAGTATGGGTACCTTTGGAATCTATCTATAAGGTTAACTTTACACCTTCATATATTTTGTTGCACTTAGACACATGACCTATAATTTAGATCATATGATCTCATATATAAGAATATAATAATGTGTCAATATTATCTTTAAAAACTCACATGTGTGAGATATAATTACACTAAAATGTTCACTCAATTTTTTTTTCCATAGAGCTAACTATGTCAAAAAACTTGTCTGAGAGGCCAACTTTGAATATGCATATCTTTTGTCATACTTCAGTGCTTAACCTAAAATTTAATGTAAATAAACCAAGAAAAAAAATTTAAAAAACCCATATTCTCACCTTCTCCTTAAATTTCCACATGTGTGAGATATAACTTCATCAATATGCTTATTTGACTCTTTTTTCCATATTATAAATTTGGCTAAGTATGGGAAAACACTGTCAAAATGCCTAGGAGCCCAAATTTTCACTTGCATATATTTTTTCATGCTTAGGTGCATGAATAATATTTATCTCATAATGAATATGGAATAATTTGATCACAACCATATAACCAAATCCCCCTTACTCATCCACACATGGTAATGGTGATGTCAACAAACTACCTACTCAAATTTTCATCCACTAGACCCAAAATGTCTAGATGAAAATAATGATCAACTATATGGAATCCACTCATGCACACCAGCACTCAAATAATTATTTAATTATGATATCAACCTTTATTCATGATCAAAAGACCATACTCATCCCTGAACATCTCTAAAGAATCCAAAACTAAAAATCAACCAAGCTTCCTTGAATCATACTAGGATAAGCACATTGTACACTTTGTCATTATCATATAGACTATCAAGGCACTTCATCCACTCACTAGGACACCTTTATGACATAACCACGAAATAATTGACAAATCTCTAGCACATTTATAGTGATGCATCTAATGATGTAATTGATTCATTATTGGTTCACCTGTATAAGTACTTTAACCTTCATAATATGCCCTCTAATGTGAAAGAAAGAGTGGTTATTTATTAGTTATTTTGAGATTTATTTATTTGGTTTAACCATATTTGTGATTTATAGGGTTATTATCTAATGAATCTTACCTAGACCACTTGTGAAAGGTATTTTAGGAAGAGGTATCTTAGCTCAAACTTTAAGGAACAAAAAATAACTAATTTTTAGCTAATAAATCAAGAGAATATGTTGGTAACTGAGTATGGAAATAAGTTTTTGTACATGTTGCATCATGTTAACTACATGCATGATGAAGAGACCAAAGTGACCAAATTTAAGGTGGGGTTGAAGGAGATATTGATGCATAATGTCAATATGACCAATCCTAAAACTTTGACTACTGTTATTAAATCTACTCATAGGGTAGAAGAGAAATAGAAATATCATAAAAATATGCAAAATATTTTAAATAAAATAGATAATAGTCTAAGTGTAGACACCTAATTTTGGCCACCTCCATGCCTAAATCAACATTCAATTTAATTTCTAATAAATGACACATTTTAAGCCTATATATCACATAAATTACTAGGTTCATCTACATAAGGGATTTAATTTTCAAGAAACATGATGAGGTTAGCTTAAATGGTGTATTACCATGTATAAATCACTAACCTATTTTGGTTCTAACCATAATCAAATTATGACCTAATAATTTGGCACTTTTGGCATGCTAATATTTTAAATCATGAAATTCAAATAAATTAACAAAAGATAAAAATCACTAAGCAAGACTAATTATATTTTAAATCCTAATTAACTTACCTAAGAAAAAAATCTAAATCCAATTAGTGAATTTAATTTATTAAAAATAATTTTTTTCCAAAAATGAAGTCAGAAAGTCAAATGAGCTCATAAAGTAATTTTTTAATTCATAAATATTCAAAAATATGACACACATATCACAAATATCTAAAGTGAGATGTCATGCCTAAAAAATATCTTAAATTCAGCTTTAAAGATTTCATGATTGTCTTAAACCCTCCTAAAATTAGACTCACCTAACCAAGGTTGATTTTGACTCAACCCAAGTAAGAATTTAACATAACCTACCCATGGTTAGATTTAATTCTCTAATTTATAAATACAAGTTCCCATACCATTTATCCACAAGATTTTGTGTGTAAGTTTATTCTATGGAAATACCTTCTTGAAGTCTTTAAGAGTAAATTTATTATGCCAAACTTCAACACCAAGCCATAAGTGACATTGAATACATGTTACCTCCATGGATGAGCATTGCTAATAGACTACAATCATCATAACTTGAGCATGAAAATTATTATGCCAATATGTAAGAACCATGTGTAATAAGGTAGCAAATAATTTTTATAGGCTTCATCTTTTTTTTTGTAGTTTTACTTATTGTGGTATGTTCCCCCTTAGTGTCTAGGCAAGAGGGTTTAGTCTAAGTGCATTATTGTTCCTATGTTTTCTTATTTTGAATTAAAAAGAGTATAATATAAATGTTTTTTTCCTATTTGAACTCCTAAGATACATAAATTGCATGCTCAATTTGACCCACACCCCACAAATTTATTTCCATGGCATTTTGAGAACTCTTTCTAACATTTTTCATCTAAAAATCTTAACTTGCTAACCAAAAAGTGAAAAATTGAAGCTCATAGACATTACATAGGAAATTTAACTATTGAAACTCCCAATTGCATTATTGAAAATTCAATTACTTTATCACAAATTCATTTGCATTATTTCAAATTTAGTTGCATTATTATAAAGTCAACTACTTTATTGTAAAGTTAGTTGCATTATTGCAAAGTTAGTTGCGTTATTTCAATTCCCTATTTGCATTATTGTAAATTAATTTACATCATTACAAATTCTTAGTTTTATTATCAAAAATTTAATTGTAGTTTTTCATTCCTAGTACATTATTACATTTATAGTTGTGGTTTTGTGTTTCTAGTTGTAGTTTTGCATTTCCAGTTGTAGTTTTGTGTTTTTAGTTGTGGTTTTATGTTTTTAGTTATAGTTTTGTGTTTCTAGTTATAGTTTTATGTTTCTATTTATGGTTTTGTATTTTTAATTGCATTATCATCTTAAAATTTTAGTTATTAAACTGAATAGTTACATTTTTATAATAATAGTTTATTTTGTAGGAATTTGTAGTTTTTCACTAAATAGTTGTAATTTTGCAAGAAAGTGGTAGTTTTGATCTAACCACAATGTGAAAAACATAAGAAACATGAGACCTAAATTTAAATTATCATTTTATCACTTGATTTTATATTCTAAGCACAAGGACCCACTAACACTTCTTGTAGGACCTAAAGACCAAGGAAAGACATTTTTATCACTCTAAGATTCAAAACACATATACAATTGGTGTTTAAAAATCATTTACTTGATTTGTTTTCAGTTTTAAAAGTTCAAAACTCAAAAAATTCCAAGGGGATAAAATTCACATCATATTTCACTTGGTATTCTAAAAATAAACTCAAACTCTAGTTAAGTGCTCATAATAGCTTTTCCTTTTTTATTGTTGTTGTGTGTTTGTTTCACAAACCAAGTGTAGCATGTATGCTCTCCCCCATCCCATTTAGTGAATTTGGGTGATAAAAAATACTTAACTTATTTATTTTTTCACTTTTACCAATTCATGGAAAGAAATTTTATAATACAATTCCCGAAATCTTAATGATTTGGGTGACCTAAAAATGAACCTAAAGTCCTTCTACCTTTATTTCTTGAATCTTAGCTTGTGGGAGGGAGTTCATAGCCTTCATATGAGTTATATATGGAATAATTGACTTGGTATTTCATCTCCCAACATGTTTTCAACCCTAATCCATGGTAGGGGTATAGAAATTGAGGTCAACTTGTTGGGATACTTGTATGAGCAGTTAAACAACCTCTGCTAGTAAGACACTGCCTTGGAATGTAGGTTTAACCTAGACATCATATTACATTAATAAATTTAAGGATGTAATGGTTTTGAAAAGAATAGTACATTTTTCTAATAATCTAGTTAATGTGTATCCAAATGACATGGTGTGCCCTAGTGTTAACCACACATATAGGACCATTTACAACGTACAAAAATTAATAGTTTTTAAATAGCCCTACTTGTCATGAATATACTATCAATGTAGGGTGAGTAGCCCAGAGTTACATGCCACCATGAAAATTCTTGAGAGAAGAGGGGGCTTAAAAACCATAATTTTCATGTGTATTTAAATTTTTGGATTAACAACTATTTCTTCTCAAGGAGTATATAGAAATAATTTGATAGTAAGAAACCACCTTATTATTTTTAAGGATTACGATGATAAATTTGGTTTTTTATTGAGTATATTCCATGTTTACTTACATTATTTTGAGTCAAAACTATTATTTTTGTAAATAAAACATCAAAACAAGTCCAAAAACATTTGCATTGTCTTGTAGACCCATTTGGCCTAAGAGGTGTTACTCAATCCATTTGTGATGCACTTTGTGCCATACAAGTTTGTTCAAAAATAATTTTTTGTGTCTCTTCTTTACATAGGGAATTATTATGCTACCTATTTCATTTTAAAATATTACCTTGGATATCCTAGTCCAAACCTTTTGCCATGTCATTTATTTTAAAACACATCATTAAGCTAGGCATTTCATTTTTAAACTTTTGCCTTGCATATTCTAGTATAAACCTTGGTTATTGGATTTTTTCTCATCTCTTATCACTTTTTAAACCATGTTTTAAACCTTTGTTATACATATCTTATTTCAAGAGCATAGTTATGCTACCTATTTTGGTATAGCCTTTTATCTTAGAACATTCTAGTCTTTTTTACATTAAATCCAAATCTTAACCTTTCAAAGTACAAATACCAAAATAATCAAGTTTACATCAAAGCCTCATCTAATTTGGTCTTAGGTTGCTCAACTTTTGTCTTTGGATTGTGTTATTTGGGTTGGTTTTATATTTGATCTAAAGACCCCTTGTCTAGACCAAGCACTTGTTATTTGCTTTGTGCCTTGTTTAGAGAATCATTTTGAGCCAGTTATTTCTATGTGCTTTTTTTGAACTTGTGCTAATATTTAAAGTGTTCTAGTCCCTTTGTTCCAATTTTTTCCATGAGTCAAACCTAGATTATTAAGTGAGCCAATTGCTGAGTGTCATCTGATCTAATTGCCTTAATTTAGTTTGATTTTTAGTTCTTGTCTGAGTTTTGTGTTTTCAATTGTATCCTTGTTTTAGCATGATTATAATTTCCTTTATGTAAATCATTGATATATCTTGACCCTAGTTCGCAATTGTTCTAATTTGTTTAGACACTCTTGTGATTGATTATAACCACCTTTGGAAAATTAGTACTCTAGACATAAACAAGTTTGAACCTTTTATGGTACTTTTGGTGTTGATTATAACTACCTTTGGATAAATTTGTTTCATTTTATTATACTAGTCTGTATTTTTATTTGTCCTAGTCTTTCCTAGTTTCCCTTTTTTTTCTTTTTATCTATTTTATAAAGCCAAAGTCCCTTTTTTAATATCTCAATGGTTTGTTACCTTTAGATAATTTATTTTTCACATAACCTATCCATGGGTATAAACTTGCCTCACTACACATGTAGCGGGACCATGTATAATCTTGGTTATGAGAACTTTGTGACTAGTGACCCATTTGTTCAAAAATCATATGATGATGTCAATTATGAGATGGATCCTTATCCATATTATAGCATTCCATACATTGAATAAGGGCATGACCCTTTAACATTGTATTTGATAATTATACCTCCCTATCTAACCTAAGAACAAGAGCAAACACAACAATATCTTTCTCAAATGATGCCTAACCTTAAAAAAACCATAAATAATATCCCTATGATGTTATGATGCCCATGCAAACTAACTATGATCCATAATTTTTTGAACATCATTTGTTGGAACACAAAAATGAAGTGTTAGTTATAACTATTGAAGTAGGTGCAAAATTTATTTTAGACTTCCCACAAGAAAGTCTAAGTAATTTGATCAAGATTCCTAGTAATGTACTATGAATTTAACCATTCGAATAGGAATCTACTAGCTATAACCAAGATTTGGTTCAAATGCCATAAAAAGACCAAAATGTGCTTGAAAAAGAAAAATGTATTATGAAAAAAAAATGGAATAGGTGCATCAATCATATTAAAACTATCTCAACCTAGATCATAACCTCAATGTAAGGGATATTTATAACATGTTTCTCATTAATATATATCCATCAATAGGGTAACAAATAGATGCCTTGGGCTACACAAGTCAAAATGTAGACCCCTTTAGCCAAAGCACATTGGTTGGTGATATTTATAATGTTTACATTTTGATGGAAGATAATATTTATCAAATAGAAGATACCACCCAAAATGTTTTAGATAACATATAAGAGTAGTCTAATATAAACAAAAGTGGTTCTAATTTACCATCAATCAATGCCTAGCAAGTTTCTCCTAACAACATCATGAGTGGTTTGTAATAATAGGGAATATGTATGCATATTTCCCATAATCAATAAGAAACCTCCACTCCCCAACCATCTCCATCCTCAAATGTAAAATAAGGGGTAATGAGATAAAAACATACCAACTTACCACCACAATAAGTGCAAAACATTATGTCACCTCCATAGGTGATAATTAATGTTCCACCACAACAAGCACATACCAATATACCTTCTCAATTGAAATTTTTTCCTAACCAACAACATATTCCTATTAGTTAGAATGTGATAGTTGATCAAAAATAATAATTTCCAAATCAACAAATACCAAACCCCTTGATAATTTCCAAACCAACAAGTGCCATTTCAACAATTACAAAAACAACAAGTTCTATCCCAATAATAAATGTTGAATCAGTAAAAAGTGTCATTTCAATAAACACTGATTTAATAATAGGTGTTTATCCAACAATAAGGTTATTTTCCATAGTAAGTACTAGGTGTTCAACAATAATTGCCTTTCACCCAATGGGTATCACATGTGAAATAAGGATCCAACTACCAACACCTTCATTAATAATGATCTAGTTATCAACACAGTCCCTACATTCAATAAGGTTCAATAATTAGACATTAAGTTACCCCCCAAGTCCAATAGTACTAACAAATTATATAGAGCCAAATACCATTATTGTAGCCATAATTCACCATTTAGGGTTATGTGGCCAACTTGAACCAAAATGTAATTTAATAAAAAAAAATTATATACCCATAGTATAAACCTAATACATAGATACATATACTTGAGTATCTAACTAATTCAACTAGCATCCCACAATATACCTACCTTAGTTAAAGTAATCATTACTTGATTGTGGAACCTCAAAAATAGGCCACTCTTGATAATTTTTTAGCCCAAGAGTTACAATAGATGAATGATGTAATTCAAGTAATACAGGTTGGAAAACAAAAGAATAAATTCAAACTGGAGGAGATATGCTCTTATCCATTCAACATGGAATATTTACAAATACCATTTCCACCAGGCTACGGGACACATAAATTAGAAAAATACAAAGGCAAAGGATATCCTAAGGTACATCTAACTGAGGTCTTTGTTGTTTCTAGCTAATGGATTATAGTGATATGTATCTACTTATACTCTTTCCAAGGAGTCTAGCTAGACAAGCCTTGGAATGGATTTTGAAATTATCGAAGAACTATCTACCTAACTTTGATGACCTCTCAAATAATTTTGTAAAACACTTTTCATAAAATATCAATAATGATATTACTATTATGGATCTAATCCAAGCTAAAAAAATGATGATGAAATCTTTTTTGCATACTTGAAATGTTGGAGAGCCTTAGCAAGTTGATTTGATCACAATCTACTAGACAAATAATTAGCTACAAAATTTACAAGGAGCTTAAACAGTGAGATATATTACCATCTCAAGTTGAAGTGTGCTCACACATTCAAAGAGGTTATATAAAAAGGAATCCAAATTGAGAAATACCTTGTCAACAAAGGCATAATCAAGTTATTCTCTTCCAACTAGAATCTAGATTGACAAATACCTTGTCAACAAAGGCATAATCAGGTTATTCTCTTCCAACCAGAACCAAAAACCAAAATCAAGGCTAGAACCATAATCAAAACCAAACTCAAATATTGGCTTCAATGCCACCTCAATCCAAAAATAATGAAATACCTAAACCCTATAACTACAATAAGAATGTTGTTAGATTATGAGTTACTTATTCATGCCATGTTTAGATAGTGAAAACACTAATTATCTATATACCTCCACCCACTCAACAACCACTTTATCCATACATTCCACTAGGACCTCCACACAACTAGCTAACACAAAATCAAAACCAACTATGAACTCATCCTCTGTAGAGAAGGCCACCTAATGCTCACCAATTCAATAACCTTAGTGAGCCCATTAAGTTTGTGTTCTAAAGACTAGTTGAAACCAATATGATTAGTTAGCCTATACCAAATCCATTTCCTAAAGACACTCCCTTTCTAGATTGGACCAAATAAAATGAATTTTGTGAGTATCATTATGTTAAGGGACATTCCTCAAATGGTGTATCCAACTTAAAAATATAACTGAGAACATGCTATAAAAAAGGGAGATAGAAAGGGATACCCCTGATACTATGAAAAATAATAGTTTGGATATATAATAAAATCAGTTTCCACAACATAAAAATCAACATCAGAACCAACAAAATAATAATAACAGTAGAGAACTCTAACACAGAATCAACAACAATAATCTTAGCCAAAAAAATAATAATAAAATGGTCAAAACTAAGGGAAATTTTATCAAACCAACCAAGGAGGTAATCATGCCATTACATATACCTATAAAAATGTTGTAGGACACATTTCAAGGGGTCATGTTTCCACCATCACTATTAACCCTAGACCACCTACCAAAATTCCTAGACCTTCACATAAAAATACCTATTTGTTAAATAATGCATACTACTTTCCCAATATTAGTGATTCTTATATAGACTATGGTTATAATAAGGCACCATACCACCCATGAATCATCATCCCAAACCTCTCTACCTACCTATCAAACTATCAAATCCAAGTTCCATATCTAAATTGTTCAATCATAACTCAATGTGTTAGAGTCACTATCAAAGGAACACAACCAAATATTACCAATGATCCTAATCAACCTTATATACCTATCATAAATAAACAAACTAATAAAACTAAGGGGAAAACCTATGATATTTTGGAACAACTCAAGAATATACCTACACATATCTCCATCATGGATTTGTTGTGAACATCTACCATCCACAAAGACATACTAAAAGAGTATTTGAACCAATATCTTGTGTTAGATGTTATCACTCCAGACAAATTCCAAACTATGGTAGGACACTTGGCTCTTATCTAACATAACACCTTTGACCAAAGTGATTTATCTTCTCTAAGCCCACTGTATAATAACCCATTGTACATTGAAGTTGGTATAAAAAACCATAGATTTAAACATGTCCTTGTAGACAATGATACAAATTTCAACATTGTATCTCTAATGTTATTCAAACATATTGGATATATAATAATTGACTTGCAACTAGATGCCATTATTATCAAGGCATATGATAATAAAGAACAAGAATCCCAAGGTGCCATTATCCTACTGATAGTCATTGGGCCATTGATCCATGATACTTTGTTCCATGTTTTAGAGCTAAATATATCTTACAATCTATTATTGGGTTGACCAAATATCCATGAACTTAGGGCCATTCCTTCTATATTGCACCACTTTTTAAGTTTTCCACATTTAGGAATGGAAGTGACTATACCTATTCATCTTCATTCATATCAGTATTGTAAAAGCCTTAATGCTAAGTATAAATTATACAACTACTAGTTTGACATGAATCCTATGCCTAAGTCATAAAGTGAAAGAGCTAAAAAGTGAAAAGCTATTGAATCAGGCCTAGAATCTAATTACATTAACCCAAACAACTTAATCTTTACCTAATCCATTCCTCCAATAGATATTTCTAATTATTTCTATTTCACTATCAAAGGTATTAGAGAATATATCACCCATAATGAATTCCATATAGCCAAATTTAACATGAATCCTAAATAGAAGATGAAAAATACTAGTATGGTATGGGACACAAAAGGAAAATCTTAGTTAAACAAGCCAATTATCTTTAAACTGACCTTTGGCCTAGAACATGACCCCTTAGTAGAAGATGATTCATGGTTCTACACTGATGAGTTATCTAATTGTTTTAGATTAAGGTAAAAATAGGTTTTGAAGGGACCCCAAAACCCTGAAACAAAGGACGAAGGATATAACAATAACGTCCACAGGTGAAACCTATCACCTACTGCTAAGCAGTATCAAAAATAAGTTTTACAGGGACCTGAAACCACAATAAAATATCATCAAAAGATAAACCCTAGGTTTTATAGAGACTTGGAAACTCTAGTGTGAAAAGAAAACAAAGAACCAGAAGACGGAACCAGTTATAACATCCAACTAAAGGGACCAAGACTATAAGAACTCAAAGATCCTATTCTTCTAATTCCAAAATCATCTTCACCACTTCCTTTCCAATCACAGCAGTGTCTTGTATAGATATAGCCACCGATGTAGCAACCTCTTGCATTGCTTTCTTCCTTGAGCTCTATCTGGTTCTCTTGCTAGGCCCCTCCAAGGATTTAACTTCCTCATTTGCTCATTTTCCAATGTTCAAAGTGGCTGCACATATGCTAGAAGTTACCTCCTCCATCTTCATTATGCTTTCCTTAATTAGCCCCCTTAGATTTTTCTCATAGTCTTTAAGTTTGATAGGTATATCCCTCATCTGCATTTCTAGATTATTGATTTTATTCCAGTCTGCTTCCTGATTACGTTCCAATATTTCCATTTTCTTCTTAAGGACCATTATCTCCTTATACATCCATGATTCAACTTGAAAGATAGCGTCTAGTTTGCATTTGGCCAAATTCATAAAGGGATGCCTCCTGTCATTCTGCCCTACATCACTTAAATCTTTTGCGTTCTCTTTTGGATTGTCTTCATCCTTTTCCGTATAATCCTCCCTTTCCATTCTTTTCTGTTTCTTAGTTTCAACATGGCTTTTTTTATGGATAAGATCATCCTTTACTTGTTCTCTAGTTTCCATTGCATGATAGGCATCCTGAACTAGATGTTCCTTCTCTGTTTTCGAAGTAGGATCCTCAAATAAAACATCCATATCTTTTTTAGTTTCCTCTAGCACTTCCTGATTTTCCTCAAGATCATAGTTATTCTTTTCAAAATTTTCCTCAAATACTAGTATGGTATGGGACACAAAAGGAAAATCTTAGTTAAACAAGCCAATTATCTTTAAACTGACCTTTGGCCTAGAACATGACCCCTTAGTAGAAGATGATTGATGGTTCTATATTGATGAGTTATCTAATTGTTACCAAAGTGTAAAGTACCCTATTCCAAATCAAAGTATGGATCACCTAGCTTATGAAGGTCAAGGCCTTGAGTTACATCAACAATTAATCATCAAACTATTTTAATAACTAAGTATAAGGGAACTCATGGAATAAGATTTAAACTACCTATGGGTAACCCAACATACCTATTTTATGATCCAATACAAATGACTAGGGATGATGATGTTGACAATGATGTACGGTCTAATTATAGAATCTATAATGACCTTGCTACTACAAACTTATTTGACCCCCATACAATCTACACCATTAACCCCATTTATTAACATTTAAACTTAACCCTTTACGATCCCTAACTGATAGACTAGGACTAATAATATTTAACATTACCTTTAGATGAGTTTGAAAATGATGAGGCCATATACAAATTTTTGGGATTAAGAAGTCACATCCTCTTGGAGACCACAAGCAAGGATTTTCTATTAGATTGGATCTTCCTAAATAATTTGGAGAGTTGGTGAACTTCCCTAGCTAAAAAAAAAAATCAAACATTGAGGTCTAAAAGTGAAAACATCTTTGGGGAACTTTCTAACTAGGGAAAAGGTAAAGAAAAAGGTCAGTCATTTGGTAAAAACTAGTTTTTGGTGCCATTAAATGGGGATGTTCACCCCTCTTCCTATGTATCATAGGAGACCTTTATCCCATAGCCTATTTATGGATTAGATATTAGTGCCTAAGAATAGTAATTTTTTTCACATATTATTCAAGAGTGACCTAAGGTATTTGTATCATGGTTGATGCCACCATTAGGAGATTCTGATTCATCCTAGGATTATTACAAGAGATAGACTATCTAGATGACTTTGTTATTGCCAATCAATATAACTCCTTCCCAACTATTCTATATGATGGTTCTACACTTCTAGTGGATGACACTTTATAAGTGAATATTGGGACTCTAGAGGACCCAAAGTGGATTAAACTAGGTGCAACCCTCACTAAGGAAGAACATGAAGTTTTTACAAATCTTTTGAGAGAATTTGTTGATACATTTACATGGACCTACTCAAGCATGCTATATTTTTTACCATGCCTTGGTTGTAAAATATCTTATTATACATCTTGATTCTAATCCTATTAAACATAAGTCTTATAAGATTCATCCTTGTATTATTGTGTTAGTAAAGAAAGAGTTGGAAAAACTTTTAGACATAAAATGCATTAGGTCAATTGACTATTCAGAGTGGATTTAAAAAATTGTTCTAGTAAGTAAAAATATATAAGGGATCTAAATTTGAACTAATTTTAGACAAATCAATAAAGCTTTCTTGAAAGATGACTTTATTTTTCCTAATATTAACATGATATTCAATTCAATTTTTGGGTATGAGATGCTCTTGTTAATGGATGGATTTTTAGTTTATAATCAGATCAGGATAGAGAAGACCAACATAAAATAGTGTTCACCACTCCATTGAGAATGTTTTGTTATTAGGTAATGTCATTTAGGTTTAAGAATGTTGGACCCACTTATCAAATATCTATGATAGTGATTTTTCATGACATGATGCATGAAATTATTGAGGACTATGTCGATGATATTTTAGGTAAATCAAAGACCCATGTTCATCACCTAACCATGATATAAGTAATATTTGAGAGACTTCATGATTAAAACATCAATATTAATCCCAAAAAATGTGTATTTGGCATAAATTATATAAAAATGTTAGGTTTCATTACCTCTTGTAGGGGAATTAAAGTTGATCCATGAAAAGTTTATACAATTATAGGTATGCCACCACCATCTACATTACAAAATATCTATAGTTTGTAGGGCAAGATTCAATCCATCAGGTGATTCATCTCATAATTATCAAACAAATACCATCTATTTATGCACTTGCTAAAGAAAGGTGTTATATTCTCCTATAATGATTACTATTAAAAAAACATTCACTCAATTCAAATAATATATTATCAACCCCCCTATTTTATTGTCATTGATGACAAACAAGCCATTACTTCTTTACCTTTAAACAACTAAGAATGTCTTGGGGGAACTTTTGGAAAACCCAAAAAAATAAGGAAAGGATAATGTTGTATATTATCTAAAGTAAACATGGTCATTCATCAACATAACTATATGCTGATTGAAAAATATTTTCTAGATATGGTGTTCATAGCCCAAAATCTACGTCATTATATGCTAAAAAATAAGACCATTGTTATTTCCAAAGTAGATCCACTCAAATCTCTACTTTCTAAATCATCTATGTAGGGCATATGGGAAAATGAATCATGTTTTAGATTAAGGTAAAAATTGGTTTTGAAGGGACCCCAAAACCCTGAACAAAAGGAGAAAGATAAAACAGTAACGTCCACAGGCAAGCCTAAATCCTACTTCACCGAAGTAACAAAACCAAGTTACAAAGACCTGAAGCTAACAAATGAAAAACCAAAGATAGACCCCAGGTTTTACAGAGACCTGGAAACTCCATAGTAAGAGTTCAAAAAACCAGGTGCCAAGACTAGAAATCACAACCAACTAGCAAAACCAACTAAAAGAACCAGGAGCTATTCTTCTAGTTCCAATATCATCTTCACTGCTTCCTTACCTTTCACAATAGTGTCCTGGATGGCAACAGTCGCCTGCGTAGATCCCTCTTACATTGCTTTCTTTCTTGAGCTTTGTCTAGTTCTCTTGTTAGGCCCCTCCAAAGTTTTGATTTCCTCATTGGCTCTTTTTCCAATGTTTACAGTAGCAACACAAATGCTAGAGGTTACCTCCTCCATCTTTTTTCTGCTTTCCTTTATGAGCTCCCTTAGGTTGTTCTCATAATCTTTGAGTTTTATGGGAATAGCCCTCATCTACTTTTCCATGTTATTGATTTTGTTCTAAACTACCTCCTGTTTACCCTCCATTATTTCCATTTTCCTATTGATTTCCATTATCTCCTTATACGTCCATAAATCAAATTGAAGAGTAGCATCAGCTTTGCAATTGGCCAATCTAGTAGGTGGGTACCTTTCATCACTCTGCCTTTTGTCACTCCATTCTTCTATGTTCTTTTTAGGATTGCTTCCAACTTCTTCAATATAGTCCTCCATTTCCATTCGTTTCTATCCTTTGTTTCAACAGGGCTTACATTTTGGTTACTTACTTCCTTTACTTGAGCTCCCATTTCCAATATTTGGTTAGCGACCTGAACTAGATTTTCCTTTTCATTAATCAGATCAGGGTCCACAACAGGATCATCTAGATCTTTATCAATTTCCTCAAACGCTTTCTAGTTTTCCTCAGACTCATGGTTGTTGTTTTCAAACTTTTCCTCTATAATGACTCCTTTCTCATTCTTATCTTTCACTTCTTCTTCCTCATTGGAACTTGAATGCCCACTTTCTGTTCCTCCCTCTTCCTCTAGACTCTCCTCCCCAGTGTTTTCAGAACTTTCCCACTCTGTTTCCTCATCAGTCGTCTAGTTATTGAAGCTTGGGAGTTTGAATTTAGCTTTTTCATTCCCTTTTACTATTTCTTTCTTGTTACTCCGTAGGTCCTTGCATTTTACCGAATAAGGATTCTTTACAATGGCCTTATTCTTTAATGCCCTTCAATTATAAGAATTAACCCCTCATGCAGGATGGGATGAGATTCCTTTTTCCTATGAGTGAACAGACTTTGGAGCAAGGAAAAATGCAAATAAAAAGGAAAGGAGATTCTTACTTTGTGTTTGAAGTGATTGAGAAATACAAAGTGAAATTTGTGGACTCTTTTGCTTCTTCCATCAAGTATGAAGTAATCACAGATGTAGCATAAGATGTCCCTCTAGATGCCCTTAATCTGCTCCAATTCAAAAAAATCTCCACTTTTTTCCAGCTGCTACTCCTCAGCATCCGTTTTAGGGAATTTGCAAAAAGCCTCATTAGAAATGCTGGTCTGCTTTGAAATTTTTATTCCCTCTAATGGAGGAAAATGAATCATGTTATTAAGTGAGTTTGAAATTTAATATGTCAACCAAAATTTTTTTAAGGTGCATGTACTAACAAATTAGATTTTTGAATCTCCTCTTTTGGATACTCAGCCTCTCACATTTAGATTTTTGGATGAGGCCAATATGACTATTAATGAATAAGATATACTTCTTGAATCTAAATAGTGGATGATTTACTTTGATGGATCATTCATGACATGTGGATCAGGGTTTAGAATATTTTTTGTTATGCCATAAGGGGATCTCATTCCCAAGTCTTTTTACATTCATGACATGTGGATTAGGGGTAATAATATTTTTTTTATGCCATAAGGGGATCTCATTCCCAAGTCCTTTTGTATTGTATTTCCCTCTAACAATAACATGGCTGAGGACAAATCTCTCATTACAAGGATTCATCAAGTGGTATAGTAGAACATTAAATGTTTAATGGTATATTGTGATTCTCAATTAATCATAAATTAGGTTATAGATAAATATCAAACCAATGATGATAATTTGGTACCTTATAAAGGTATAGTCAACACTCTTAAATAGTATATTGATAACATCCAATTTAAAAGAATACCTTGGACTAATAATATAACAAAAAATGCTATGGAAAATATTAGTTCCATGATCTAGATCACTAATAGAACTAGGTATTATCAATTTCTTGTTAAGCATATATTAGTGTCGACACATGAACAATTAGTAATCAAGATGTTTTGTGACATTGTTAGTCTAATGTCTTCTTGATACTCCAATATATATGCCTATCTTCAAGACCAAACCATGGATCTTGATTTATCACATAAAAATAAAAAACTTTCCTCCATAAATCCTCTTTTTATACCCTACTTGGACCAACCTTGTATTATAAAATCTATTATGTAACTCTACTTCATTTTTTACCTTTGAAAAAATTTGTACTAGCATTGAGGGATGTCCATGAAGGAGTGTGTAAGATCCACACTAGCATGGAAATATTAACCAAAAAATTAATATGTATTGTTTATTATTGACCAATGATAGAGGTAGACACAAATACATATGTAAAGAGGTGTGTCAAGTGTTAGGATCATGCCAATTTGATTCATGCTCTTGACAAAACACTCAAACCATTAATGACACCATTGACGTTCTTAATGCGGGGACTCTACCTTGTTGGGAAGATCAATCCAACCTATTTAGATGGCCATAAACATGTCTTGAATGCTATCAAATACTTCAATAAATGGGTGGAATCCAATCCCATTACTTACGTCATGGGTAAGTATATCTCCAAGTTCATATTCAACCATCTCATTTGCCATTATAACATCCCCTCCAACATTATATCTGATAATGGTGGATCATTAAATAATAAGGATGTGAAATTAATTTATTATTAATACCACATCAAAAAAAAATTATCTACCACCTACTATCTACAAGGAAATGGCCAAACTAAGGATTATAATAAAACCATTTTCAATATTCGGAAGAAGATTGTCAATGATGTTGGTCATAATTGGCACTTATAACTATTTAGTACCCTCTAGGAATCTCGTGCCCCATTTCATACTCTAATAAGAGATACACCTTATTTAATTATTTATGAAACTAGGGCCATTCTTGCCATTGATGTCAAGTTTCCTTATCTTCAAATTTCATGACATTACATCATTAATGATGAAGAATATAGAGTGGATCACCTTTATGAGCTAGACTTGTTCAATGTTAAATGCTTGACCTCCCTGATTAATCTTTAGGATTATTAAAACCAACCCAAAATACAATAAAATAATCATGTAAAGCATGGTGAATTCAATTTTGGTGACCCAATACCAAAAGTGAATCATAAAAATATAAATGCCAAATCCAAGAAAAATGGAAAGTTCCAACCAAACTAGTTAGGGCCCTATATTGTTCTTGCCAACTACGATTCTAGAGCATAAAATCTCATTACACTAGAGGGAGATGAAATTAATGAACCCATGAACATAATTTACATCAAAAATTTCTATGCTTGAGGGATTCAAATTATTGTCTATAAGGATAATTTAAGTTATTCCACATTAAACCTATTCTTTTTATTATACCCCTTATCATTATAACATACCCTTAACCTTTAGCCTACCATTTATTTTTACATAACCCTACCTATCACATTTGGCTTTGGTTCTAATTAATTTTTACTCCAATCACATTAAATGGTTGATGATAGATTTAGTTTCAGTAGTTGTTTCATATCTACATATTTTGAATGGCAGTATATGAAACTAGTATGATAGTAGATATGGTAATTGCATCTTTCATTTGTTGTTATGCTTGACTAGTGCCATTGATTATAACACCTTTGGGAAAATTAGTGTTCCACCTTATGCTACTAATTATAACCACCAATGGGAAAATTATTACCACTCACTCATTTTTGTTGTTTCATAATTATAATCACCTATGGATAAATTAAGAATAAGACCTTTACCAAGCACTTCCACATCACCTTGTCATTACTATTATCATTTGCCTTGTCATTTTCCTTTTACTAGGAACTTAATGATACTTAATTAGATGAATTTTATGTAGGTAAAAATATAGTAACTTGAGATCCTCATGGAACTATGTAGGTAGTTCTTGATTTACATTGAGGTTGACTCAATCACCCCTTTTCCCATTCTATCATTTTTTATGAGTAATTTAAGTTTGAATGCTCTCACCATTTTATGAGAAAACTAAGCCATGCTATCACCATTTTGTGAGTGAGAATATTTATTATCTCATCATTCTTGATTAAGTTGAGATGTAAAGAATATTTCAAAAACATTTGTAAAATATCTATCAAATCCTCAAAATAATAAATTCATTAAAATTATCCTAGAATTTCAATGAGAGATATAAAGCCATCAAAATTTATGGGTTGGGAAATCTTCATTTATAGACCACCTTGGTCTTTTTCATCCCATTTATAGGAGAACTACATCAGCCTGAGGTTCATATAGATTATGTAGGTAACACTTAGATACATGAGATATCTCAAGTTAGCTCATCTATACCTTCCTTTATTTTTTAACCACTTCTTTGCCATAAGGATCTTGTAACCCATAACTATTTCATGAGTAACCACTTGTCATTTAGTTTCCCCATTCTTCTTAGCCTTCATTCGTATGCTCTCGCCATTTTATGAGTTGATATTGTGAGAATTATGTATTCAAATTTGACACACCAATGATCACTTAGCTTTATCTTGCGCTCTTTCCATTTTTAAAGTAATATCTATTTCTACACTATCACCATTTTGTGAGATTATTATCCTTCCAAGCCTTGAATGTAGTAGCCACTATGAATTATAATTATAATTTATTCATGGCTACTCATCTCTTAAATTTTAGTTTGGTTTTAACATAAACTATACTCTCATGTTTGCATGATTTATTTGTGTTGAAAATTTCAAGCTTATGGAATGTTATCCCTTCTTTTCTCACACACTTGGCATTTTGAGAGATTAGTCTTATTTTCCTCTACACATTTATCATGTTTTTTTATCATCCATTTTATTCTATCCCATATCATAGGAGAACTACATTTAGACTAAAGTTCACATTGGATCTTATGTCCATGTAACTATGTAGGTAATGTACACTTACCTAGTGCATCTGGGGTCATCTAAGCTACCCTTTCTTTTTCTTCTATTCTCCCCCATGTTTTTTTATCTCATGTTTTTTTTCTCCTATGACCTATGGGAAATTTTCATTTGTCTTTTTTAATTTGTTGTTTCCCTATAGTTTAAGGGAAACTTTGTGTCAATTTTTCTTGTGTTGTGCTACTTATGTTGTTTCTACCTAGCTTAGGGGTTAACTTGTCACCAAGAGTAACACCTTTATTACACATACAAAAACAATTTGTTTTCTATTTGTACTAACATCATGATTAAACATTATTTATGTCTTGTAATTTGTTTGTTTTTATGTGTTTACAGTAGTTTTCTTACGGTATTTTTTTACTTTGGATTGTTTAGTTATTTTGTTCGCTTTATTATTTTTTTATCATATTATTGTTTTGTTATGTTTTTATTGTTGTTTTATTATGTCTTTCTTGGTATTTTATTGTTCTTTTTATCTTTTTATTTGTTTATTTTTTTGCTTTTTTCTTAGTTTCCATAAATCTATTACATTTTTTTAAAACTTAAGTCTTGATTATTCATATCATGTACTTTAGTTGTGAAATTTTATATTTATTCTTACTCTTGATTAATTTTTTATAGTTACACTCAGAATTTAATTAGTCATATCTTATTTCTAGATTATTTATCAATACATTTAAATTAAGTCTTCCATGATTAAGATATGAAGTGTCATTTTAATTATTCATAACCATCATGCATAATATCAAAATATGAATAAAAAAAATGATCATGAAGCATTATAGCAATGGAAGGATATCTATAATGGTGACAAACCAATCAACAAACCTCACACATGCCTCAATTCATGAGTAATAAACAAGTGCAACAAATGATTTGTTATGTTTTTATACATATGAGCCTCTCTGAATAAGTATCCATATGAGTCATAAAACATACTAAGATGATAATCTCTAAATAAAATCCCCTAACCTTAATAATATTTGTGGGACTCCCTCTCAGACCCATTTCAAAACATGATTTCTTTGCCTATCTCTGATGTTTGTTTGAACATGCATCTTCAAACTCACATTTAGGCTAAAAATGTGTTGTTATCATTTTCCAACACCACATTTTTGGGATTTCCTCTGAGAACCATTTCACAACATGATTTATAAGCATATATCTCGCGTTTGTTCAAATTTTCATCTTCAAACTCATGTTTAGGCTAGACATGTGTTGTTATCCTTTGCCAATACCATCCTTTTTGGCCTCCCTCTGAGACTGATTTCACAATATGATTTATTAGGATGTATTATAGTTTTTTCAAATGTGTATATTCAAACTCACATTTAGGATATAAATTTTTTGTTATCCTTTGCCAATATATGTGTTCCTAATTATAACTACCTTTGGGAAAATTAGTATGTTTCCCTTTCTATTCCTAGTTACAACCACCTTTGTGAAAATTAGTGTTTCCTATTTTTCCTTTCCTAATTATAAATGCCTTTAGGAAAATTAGTATTTTTTATTTATTTAATTATTATAACCATATTTGGTCAAATAAATATCCATACCACTACCCTACTAGAGCATCCATCACTGCCACTACTTATAACTACCTTTGGGCAAACTAGTGTCACACCTTTCATTATTGATTATAACCACCTTTGGTCAAGTCAGTGCCTCTCTCACTAATGCTATTAATAACCACCTTTGAGAAATTCAATAATTACACACCCATTAACATGTAGATCATGTCATTTTATTCATTTCAAGGGAATGTTTGATTACTCTATTTTTGTTTCCTACTCCCTCAAGGGGGCATCATAGGCTTATCAAACATTCTTTTGGGAATTAACCATTTATATTAAAAAATTATTCATTATTTGAAAATATTTTACTATTATTACATATTGAAACACCTTATAAAATAGGGGCAAACTTTAGACACCTAATTTTGGCCACCTCCATGCCTAAATCGACATTCAATTTAATTTCTAGAAAATGACATATTTTAAGGCTATAAATCATATAAATTGTGAAAATTCATCAAAATAAGGGATTTAATTGCCTATAAACATGATGAGGCTAGCTTAAATGGTTTATTACCCCATATACATCACTAACCTAATTGCATTATATCCCTAGTCAAATTATGACCTAGTAATTTGGCACTTTTGGCATGTTAATCTATTAATTCATGGTGTGCAAATCAATTGGCAAAAGATAAAAAGAACTAAGTAAGAATAATTATATTGTAATTCCTAATTAACTTACCTAAGAATAAAATCCAAATCAAATTAGTGAGTTTCATTTACTAAAACGAATTTTTTGATAAATATTCAAAAATATGACTCACATCTAAAAAATATTTAAAGTGAGTTGTCATGCCTCACAAATATCTAAAATTAAGGTGTCAAGATTTCATGAGTGTCTTAAACCCTCATAAAGTTAGACTAACCTAGCCATGGTTAATTTTGACTCAACCCAAGTTATAATTTAACCTAACCTACCCATGGTTATAGTTAGTTATCTAAGCTATAGATATAATTTCCCACACCATTGATCCAAAATATTTTATGTATAAGTTCATTATGTAGGAATACCATCATGAAGTATTCAAGAGTAAATTTATTATGCCAAAATTGTAAAAAACTTTATCACCAATCCATAAGTGACATTGGATAGATATTACATCCATAGATGAGTATTGCTAAGAGACTACAATCATCATAAGCCGATCATGAACATTCTTATGCCAAAAATTACGCACCATATGTGAATAGGGAGGTAAGAATTTGTATTGTCTTCATCTCTTTTCTATAATTTTTCTTATTATGTTATGATCCCCCTTATTGTTTAGGCAAGAGCGTTTAGTCTTAGTACATTATTGTTCTTATATTTTGTTATGTTGAACTAACAAGAGACTAATATACATGTTTGTTTCCTCTTCAGAATCCTAAGCTACACTAAAAATAAGAACCTATACATTTTACCAAATAATTTAAATAAATCTGATAAAAACCATATATTTATCAGGAGTATGAGTGGTTTTAATAAATTTCAAGTTTAAAATAAAAATTTCAAACTTTATAATTCTTTTAAGTCTATAAATTTTAAGAGAAATCAGATCCAAGGTTATCAAAATGCACCTACTACACCAGAAAAAACCATTCCTATGTCACCCCAAAGATTAATAATATGCTAGGAATGTTGTGATAATCACTATCACAAGGATTGTCCCAAGCTGAAATTAGGTCAATCTGCTAACCACGGGGTGTTCTATAGCTATGGATAATAGAAGCACAAATTTTTGAAAAATCCTTATCAAATTCAAATGTGAATTAAATAATAATTTTATTTCTATTTTATGTTATTTAGGCACAATTGATATATTTTTTAATCCTAAGAGAGTAAATAGATGTAAATTGAATCTTGTGACATTGAGTTTAGCTCAAGTAAAGGGGTGTCTATTTATAAGTTTCTTGAACAAGTGAGCTTAGACTTAAGAAATTTTTAGACATAAGTTAATATATTTTTAGCTCCTCTTGGTTATTTTAACATCATTATAGGCATGGATTTGTTTATATAATACAAATCAAATCAAATATAGACTATTGTAATAAAGTGGTAAGATGTTATCATGACATGGGAAAAGTAGTAATAATTGAAGGTTTGTTGAAATCTAAAGTATGGATGTTAATAGTAACCTTAAAAATAGATAAAGTAATTTGTAAATGTTGTGAATTTTATGATGAAATAAATAACACTTTTAATATAAAAAAAATTCTTAGAATATTCATTTTTGAAATAATTCTCGAATGTTTTTCCAAAAAACTACCTAGTTTACCTCCTAAGAGGGAGTTTAAATTTTATATTGATGTAATGTTAGGGGTAACCCATATATATAAATAATATTATTATATTAATTAGAATATTTTTAATTTATAAAATATTAATTACAAGAGTAATTATAAAATGACAATATTGGGCCATGTGTGTTACCTTGGGCTATACATGTGGTCTTTGTGAAAAAGAAGTCTTGGGTGGCATGCTAACTTGGGATGGTTCATTTGTGGTTTATGAGACATGGAAACTAAAAAATCATGATAAAAATTAAACCACTCATGATATGTAACTTGGTTCCATTGTATATTCTTTGAATCAATGGAAACACTTTTTTCTTGATAAGCATTTTAAAGTAAAATCTAATCTTCACAGCCTAGGATATTTATTTTCTCAAGATAATATAAATGATCATAAGTGTAGATGGATGTTATTTATAAGTAACTTAACCATTAATATTTCATATTTTAAAGGTAAATATAATCATGTTGTTGATGCACTTAGATGATGCATGTATTTATCTACCTTATCTATTCTACATAACAATTTTAGAGCTAAAATTTTAGAACAACAATGTGTTGATAAATTTTTAAAAGAGGTAAGTGTAAATTTGGTAGGTGAGAATATAAAAAAGGACATTTATAACTTTTTTGTTGATTCTAATTTTTTAATTAGATAAAAATAAAATGTATGTGCTTGAGTCTAGTGAGTTAAGGAACATTTTAGTGAAACAAGTTCATGAAGCACCTTAATTTTTTCATCCTGGTGTCATGAAGATGACACATGAGATAAAAAGGATGTATTATTTTATTTAAACATGAAGTGGATGAATTTTTGGAAATTTTTTTGAAATGTAAATGTATGAAAGTTAAATATTATAATCCAAGTGGATTGTTGTATCCTCATGATGTTCCATGAGGTAAGTGGGTTGTGATTTCTCTTGATTTCATATTGGTTTTCCAAAATCATGAAGAAAACATGATACTATTCTAGTTTTAATAGATAAATTTACTAAATTTGGTCATTTAATTACTGTAAATATAACTAATGATGCATCTATGTTTATTAAATAGTTTATAAAATAAATAATATGATTACATGGCATGCTTTAAGTTATTATTTTTTATAGAGATAAACATTTTTACTTCAAGGTTTTAGAAAACATTAACTAATATTTTTTGTACAATATTAAACTCTAGCTCATATTTTTACCTATAAAGATATTGTCAAACAAAAAGACTAAATTAGGATATGGAAACCATGTTAATAATGTATATGATGGATCAACAAGGTAAATGGGAAGATTATTTACATATAGTTGAATTTTCTTACAATAAAACATACCATTATGTTATTAATATGGATCCTTTCAAAACTTTGTATAGATGTAATTTTAGGACTCCAATTGGTTAGGAAAGTTTAGAAAATAGGATTTTTTTTTAGTTATGATATTTTATAGGAGTATGATAGGTAAATGGAAATCATAAGACAAAATCTAAAGGTTACCTTTAATAGACAAAAATAGCTATGACAATTTAAAGAGGTCAACACATGAATTTGAAGGTGGTGATAAAATTTTTATTTGTTATACCACATAAAATTTTAACTAATTTTGTAGATTATTCCAAATTATCTCCTCAGTTTGTGGGACCCTTCAAAATTTTGGAAAAAAAATTATTGTTGCCTATCAACTAGCCATGCCTCCTCTGTCCTAGATTCTTGATGTTTTTAATGTTTTATTATTGAGAAAAGATATGCCTAATCCTTCTCATGTTTTGGATTTGATTAATATTAAAGTTTTGGAAGATTAAAAGATGTATTTGGATCTAATGAGGATCTTAGAACATCTTAGTGTTAGACTACAAAATCATGAGATTCCCAAAATTTATTTCAATGGGATCCTTTATCTTAAAGAAGTGCTACTTCGGAAGATGAGAGTATTTTAAAGCAACACTTTCCTTGGATATTTTGATCACTAGGACGACTCTCTTTCAAGTGGGGGAGGATGACATAACCCTATATTGATGCATTTATTTCACTTACTTATTATGGTTTTATTATGAACTATTTGGGATATGATTGTTTGATTTTAATATTGAAATACAATTATATAATCTATGATTAGATATATTATGATGTTTTGTTCTATGAATGACCAGATATATATTTTGAGATAGTTTTTGTTGTATAATTTCATTATAACATTGGATTTTTCATACCTAATGCATTACTAATTTATTATTCAGTTCATTTATATTATTATATGTAATTTTTTATTTCATTTAATGCTCTTATATAGTATATATGCTACCAATGATCTATTAAGACTATAGGTAAATGATATGAGATAGGTACGATGTAACATCAATCAATATGATGAGGCTAATAAACCAAAATAAATAAATAATGAACTTAAAATTATGAGTATTGAGATTTGACTATTATTATCATTTTGAGTCATTTTTATAGGCTTGACACAATTATTGAGTATTTATATTTTATTATATGTGAATGTTTTATTTAATTAATTATTGAGTTGATGTTGAATTCTTATTTGATCATTTATTTGCTTGGTTTTGATTTTGACTCTTTAAAAAAGTCAACACTTATCATCATTGACGGAGTGTATGTCTTGTTAACTATGTATTTGTTTTTTATTTAGCAATCTTAGATATTCTTGATCCTTATGTATACACCTTAAATTAGTCAAGCAACCACACATATCATGTCTTTTCATAGTCCTTTCATAGGAGACTCTAAATGGAGAATATGAACCTTGTTCACAGTTAGCCATGTCTTTTTTTTTACTTATCTTGGTCTTATTTCTTTCTTTGGTCACCTTTTGGCTTATTCTCAGTCATCCATAGCCTTCTAGATGGCCATTCCAACTTAATCAGACCCTATTCCCCATTATAATTCCATACCCCCAAGTCTTTAGCTTGTAGGATATGATCACTAAGATTGAACTATAGTACTAGACCCTAGGGTGTCATATTTCCAATGCTCCTATCCAATGACATTTTGAGTCTCAACGATCAAGTTTCCTCACTTAATGAGTCCTAATCCCTTCTTAGCTTCATCCTTAAGTTTTTTTTATTTTCTAATGTCAGAAAAATATGAATAAATTTCCTAAATTCAAAATAATGAGTCTCTTATATAAATAAATTTACAAGGCATTTTATATCTATCACTTACTACTTTAGCACAATACATAATTAAAATTTAGTCAATAGTACAACTCAACATTCTAAATCACACATAGATTTGCATGCCTTATCAAGGAAAGGCCTAGGCAAAATTACTTATTGTATTTATCATGTGCATTTATTATGTATGTTCCCTAAGGGAGAACTGTATTTAATTTGAGACCTTGACTTGAGGGTTAATG
This sequence comes from Torreya grandis, assembly GCA_037957365.1. Lineage (NCBI taxonomy): Eukaryota > Viridiplantae > Streptophyta > Pinopsida > Cupressales > Taxaceae > Torreya > Torreya grandis. The sequence continues at coordinate 210,836 of JARHVA010002324.1, forward strand.
TAGGCATTAATAAATATAGTAGGGGTTCTAGATCATGTGATCATTCCTCCATTAACCCAATTTTCCCCCTTTTATTTTTGATTATTTATTCCTTATTGTGTGTAGATAAACCTAGGGTTGGAGATTAAATTATATCTACAAGGATATCCATCGATAGTCAAGATATAAAATTTTATAGGCTAACTAATATAGGGATAGTGAGCAGAACCCAAAAAACTCAAACCTTTGTGACTGGTTTTAAACAATAGTGATAGGACCTGGACTATAATGCTAGACCCTAATGTGTCCTATTTTTGGTGCCCCTATCCTTTCACTAGATGAAATACAATTCCAAATTGTTGACATCTCCCTAGTCCTATGTAGCATTTTTCAACCTTTGAATCATTCATTTCAACCTATTTTTCTACATAGTTTTATTTATTTCCATATGCAATTAATTTGATTAAAGTAACCAAAGCCTATATTTTAGTTTATTTTATTTTGATTTTCCCCTTACTCTAAACCCTTTATTTTTTAGGAACTAAAGACTAGTTTCCAAAAAATAATAAAACATTTGGTAAACCTAACTTACTTCAAACAAAATCTAAAACCCTAGGTACCCTTAAGGTTTTTCCTTCGTATCCTGTGCAAAAATTCAATTTCAAAATTTGAATTTTTGTATAAATTTTTGTGTATTTATCTCATTCAAATTTATTTCAGAATTTAAATTGTTTCAATAATTTTTAAAAATTCTAAAACCTTAACCTAAAACCCTAGATTTCTAAACTAGGTCCTCAAACCCCAAGCCGTCCTTATAACTTTTAGAAAAATATTCTAGAATTTTTACAAATTATTTGGAGTTTCAAAAATATTTTCAAAATCTCTATATAATTATTTATTATTGAATTTATTTTATTAATAGTAGTTTTACAGATTCTCTTTGGTGAAATAAATAAAATGGCCACTAAGGCACGTCTTCCCTCTCATCACATAGATCAATTTCTAAATTTTTCTCACAATTATAATAATGAATGGACAATTTTGAAAAATTGCATATTAGATAAAAATGTGGAAAATGATTTCATTTACAATGAAGATAATTACTATTATTGTAATGAATAATATAATGATACATGTGAAAGTGATAGTGAAGAAAAAGTAGATGCATTTTCTTCTCTCAAACCTGTCTTCTTTATTCCCTCTTCTAAAGAAAATAATTTTGCTAAATGGGAAAGGTACTTTTCACCTCATTATCCAATGCAAAATGAAACAAATGAATAAATTAGTCATGCACTTCCAAGTGAACCTCTTATTGGTAATAATTTGCTTACATGTGAAACTAATCTCTCTCTCTCTCTCTCTCTCTCTCTCTCTCTCTCTCTCTCTCTCTCTCTCTCTCTCTCTCTCTCTCTCTCTCTCTCTCTCTCTCTCTCTCTCTCTCTCTCTCTCTCTCTCTCTTTCTACTTCTATGTTCAAAATATAATAATATAAACGTAATAAAATCAAATTGCCAATACATAGTTACAATTATCCATCTTGTGATCTCAACTCTACTTTATCAAAATAATGTCTAAATGATAACTCTCTTACTCTTACTTCTCATATTTCAAATGAAAATAATGTATACATTCCATCTGTGGATAACATAGATGCACATAATATTCCAATTTCACATAATAATTTATTGCATATTAGAAAAGAATTAAATTCTTCTCTTACACTTATCCATAGTGATAATGAGTGTGATAGTTGAACATGAAAATGAATATGAAAATGAGAGTGACTATGAACAATATTTTGACTATAATAATGCATGGAAAAATGATGATTATTATATAAATATTGAAGAAGAAAATGCATCTCATGTTCCTTACTCTTCTCTCACTCCTCTTCCCAAACATAATTCACTACCAAATGTTGTTTCAAATTTTATGTATGATTATATTCTAAATGATGCACATATTGATGATATCATCACATCCTCTACTCAATTAGAATGTGACTCACTAAAACATAAAGATACCAATGAATCTCTAAAGTTACCCCCTATTATAGTATCCCCTATTTCTCACTCTTCACCTAAAGAGAATGGTAGCCCAAATCCCTCTAAAAATGTCCAAGCTACCATTCCTCCAAAGGTCCAAGTTATTACAACCCCTCTCTATGATCCAATTACTAAATGTAACATTCCCATGGCTAAAATTAATGATCAAGTTCAATGATTAAATGAGCCACTTTAGGATGCTAATATACCATCCTAGGAGATTATTTATTTTATGCATGTAGTAGGTGAATTTCAACACCAAGTACATCTCCTTACCTTGGAAAAAAAGGATTATAAGTTTTTGATGGATGCTAATGATTTACATGGTAACCCTCTTCCGAAGACATTTGCAAAAGATTTATTTCCTAAGCATTTCTATATACCATAATTTCCATACTTTTATGGAACTATAGATCCACTCATAAACCTTAAATACTTTTGTAAGGATTTTACATCTCATGTGAGTCCTTTGATTGTACTGAAGTCGTTCCAGTAGACATTAGTGGGAGAACACAGAATTGGTTATTTCATCTACTCCTCATTAGTTCCTTACACACATATGATGAATTAGAAGAGGCATTTATAAGATATTACTATTGAAATGTGGATTCAAACCCTTGAGGAGATTCTCAAATATCCTCATCTAAGTGGCGTAATGGAGTCATCTCTCTGGCTATGGTTGATAATTTCATTGAGTTGAATCTCTAGATAAGGGGATAGCTCCCCTTGATGCACCTTTAAAGATTTATCTAACCTATAAATTATGTATGAAAATGGTTTTAAAAAAACTAATAAACCAAGTGGTGATGTACCAATGTATAATGTGCCCACAATTGTCTAAAACCACTACTTAAAGACAAACAAGGTGTTTCTCAAACAAGAATCACAACTCAGGATTCATTACTACATCAATGTTTCATATGCTAGATTCAAGAAGGTATATGATTCTTAGGAAGGGAATGAATTATTTCAAAGATGAATACAATCATGGAACACTTATAAGATATATCTAAACAAAGACCTTCAACAGTCTCATTTCTATAAATTGGTAGACCATCAAGAGTACAAGATAGAAAAGGCAATCTTTCACTAGACTAGAACAACAAGATTCAAGTCATTACTAAATATTAAAACATATGAGTGGTAAAAACACTTGTGTATTTCTTCAAGATTTTTTCAATTACAAATCTAGCTAGATTTTTCCCAATAACCAGTGAGGCTCCTAAAAAGAGTTGAAAGAATGCATATATATAGCTTTGAGAGAGAAATAAAGCAAAAGAAGTCCAAAGGTCACTCAAACATGTGTCACCTTGAGAATATCAGCTAAAATTTCATGTGAAATATGTATTAAGTGATTCATTCCATGCCAATAGGTCTACTTGTCCAAAAAAAGTAATAAGAATGATGAAAAGTGGCATAAAACCTTCAGAATTGGTAATGGAAATTGCCTCCGTCAAAGACCATCCATGAACGTTTGAAACTAAATTATGAGAGTTGACATATAACACTATTATAGGGAAATAGAATTCATTGTGATAGTTATAAAATGTTCCTCCTAAATTCTATCCATCCTCTCGACACCTGTGTTTTTTTAATTTCATGAAAGCTCTTTGATTTGGTTGACTGACAGCAATGACCCAAACCATTGACCTATCTATTCTTTACTTGTTTTTTCTATGCTAGATGCTCAAGATCCTACCATTTTTTACTTCCAAATTTTCCCTTAGGTTCCCACCAATCCTTTTTTGACTATAATGGCTAGTTTCCATAGTTTTAAATTGACATTTTCAAGGCCATCACCTTCCTTATTCATTCAGAACATTTTCCTCAGACTTAAGTTTCTTTTGCAATTTTGACAAGTATTCTTTAACTATGTAAAGTTACCTCTAAATCATGTAAAGTGCCCTTAAAATCATGGAAAGTGCCCTTCATCTTTCCTAAAAACAACTTTCCCAGAAGTAAAAAATACCCTTCAAGAAAATTGAAAAGTATCGTCGGCTTTATGAAATGGACCCTTGGTATTATTGCAAATGAATCCTTTGAAAGGAAAAATATCCCTTTAGGTTTTTTGTAAAATACCCTTATGAAAGGAAAATAACCTTCAAAAAATTTATAAAGGAACATTAAGAAATACTGAAGTTCCCTTTAGAAAACTTGTAAATTACCCCTTCAAAAATATTGAAGTGGACTATTCCCTGTACAAGTACCTTTTTCAAAAAATTGTTTCAGACAAAATGTCCAAAATAATCCTTTAAAAAATATTGTGTAGACAATTTTCCCAAAATAAATATAACCTTTATCTTGAAAATATATCCTTCCAAGAAATTATTTTAGACAAAATGTCTAAGAAAATTCTCGACACTTAATAAAAAGGATAAAATAAATCTCTCAAAATAATTAACACTTATACTTTTTTTATGGGTTTTGTATGGAACACCTCCTCTGAAGGAATTTTGCATACTAGACCTAGCTAAAATGTATATGATTATATATCCAAGATTGAATGATTAATTCTAAAAATGTTTTTGAAGTAATTATTTGAACAAGAACAACTCTGCTTGTGCTTCTATGAGGGACATCAAACTTAGTGCATAGGAACCTTGAACTAGGATGAACAAACCCAATGATCAGCTTCCTCTGTAACTACTAGATGTGAAAGATATGGAGCTATGAAAATTCTCTTTAAACCCTACTCAGACCTCTTAGAATGACTTAAAGAAATGTATAAGGGACCTAGGCAATTGATTGATCAAAGCTAGTAGAATTCATATTACATTGAAGAACCCTGAGCTCACACTAAGACATAATATTCACCACTAAAAGATCTAAAGGCCAAGTTTTCATATAGGGGTGTCTAATTTTAACCTATAGGGTCAAAATTTGGTCAATAAATTGATGACTCATATGGGTACTATGCTTACTATATTAACTAGAATAGTAGCTTTATCAATCCATTGGACTTATGGAGTCATCTAAGGATTCAAATAAACAAGAAACCTTGACCGTGATTCATAACTTGATCAATAATACAACTAGTTTCCACCTCAAAACACACAAGGGAAATAAAAAACATACATGAATACCAAAATAAACACACCTATGCTACTAAGAACTTAGGAGAACTAAACACAATAGAAATAAAACTAATTATGTACAACTAACCAAGTATGCTCTTCCCCCTCTTGGATCAAAATGGAAAACTAAAAATCCTCTCACTTTATGGAATGAAATATTGGATGAGTCAAGAATCCTTTTGTATCTTATCATTTATACCTCCATGATTCTCACAAAGTCTACCAACCTTATTGGAATGATGCTCATTAATAACCAATCAAATCCAAATAATCTTACCAAGGAAACGAACTCTTCTTGTACATGATCACTTGTTTCATTTTGCTACCCATTCAATTTCTCATGATCAACTCCCATCCTCTCTATAGGCATGATTTCAAAAGGATTGAATTCATGTTCATTAGAAACTTTAGGCCAATATGATATTTTCCATCCTTTAAAATCTGATGAGTTCCTTCTGGAGGGTGATATCTCTTTTTGATGACTTCAAATATATCATTCTTAAAATCACAATCCTCTTGAAAGAATAAACATGAAATCTTGTTTCTCCTTTTCATACCTACTCGAGTTCCAATGCCACCTTCTCCATCTTTGACCAACTGATAGCTTCTTTAAAGAGGAGTATAACTTACTCCAATGACTTCAAACAACTCATACAAATTCTAATCAAGAACCTCTCCTAGTCCATCCATATTATCATAAAAAGTAAGAAAATAATCAATGATCATTTCCTCTACATCAAGCATGGATGCAAAATCTTGTGAATTGTCTTTTTGTTCACCAAGGGGGGTACCTATGGTGATTTCCTCCTCATCTAAACTCATGAAGTCTCCTTGATAGGTCATGAATTGAGAATATTATTCTTCACTTACCTTTCTAAAGATAGGTTCTTCAACACAAGGAAAATATTCTTCATCAACCAAGCAAGGGAATTCAACACAAGGACTCTCAAAATTAGATGGGGAATAGAATTTAAGGGGTTGTTTTAAAATCTCATGAGAAATAGAGGGAAAACCTTGGGAAAAAATCACTTGATTCTCTTCCTTCCACTTGCCCAACACTTCATCAACATAAAAATTACCTTGAGGAATCTCCTAATGAAAGGTAAATAGGGTGTGTTTAGGCATAGGATCTTCGTTTAGGTTTAAACCTTCCATATCACCTTGAATAAATAGCCTCTAATTCCTCAATTTGTGTAGATATATTATCTTGGAAGATTCTTTCTTGGAGCTCATAGGAATCATCATATGATGGGGAGTACATGAAGGATGCCATGGAGTACAAGAATTTTCTTGAAGAAGGGTGGAAAGGGAATTGAGAAGGACTAGCTTTATTTTTCACTTCACACTCTTGAACAATAATCTTCTCTTCTTTCTTGCCCCATGATTTCACTATTTCACTCTACCTCATGATCTTAGGATTGGGACTCTCTTGTTTAGAAGAGTTAAGAGAGGTTTGTATAAGATCAAGCTCCTCTTAAATTTCATATTCTTTGACAAAAAATTTCTCCTCTTGATGATATGCAACAAATTCATTAACTTTCTCAAGATCTTGAGTTGGTTCATGATAGACATTTCTACAACTTGGAATCTTGACATCATGTTGAGGTTCTTGAGAAGGTTGAGGGAGACTAAGAAGAGTTTATATATGCATAGGAGAAGTTACTTGAGGATAGATGTGTTGGTTTTCAAAGGAAATAGTATGACCTTATTCAAATGAGGGATCACAATCTAAGGAATTGAAATAGTTAGTCTCTATATAAGGTTGTTCTAATATCCTTTAGTATTGGATTGTTAAGTGTAAATGATTAACAACACAAGTAGTTAGTTTTGGTATAGGATAAAATGCATTATATGGGCTAGAAGGTTGACTCACTTTATTTTGGTGAGCAAGTGCTATATGATAGAAGGGATTTGGTTTATAAGAGGAGGGTTTATTTTGTATGGTATAAGGCTATTTTGGGATGGAAAAAGGCATACAAGGTTTATTGCCTTGAGTGGGTTGAGTCCTCCATCTCACTAGTTTCTCCTTCATGGATTGCATAGCTTGAGCTTGTCTAAAAAAACACTCCTTGTACATTAGCTCTTATTGATATCTATTTTGCTCAGTCAACCTATCTATATCCAACATTTGCTTCTCAAAATATAACATTATCTCCCTATCACTCTTAGATTGACTAGGAGAAGGACAATTAGGAGAGCTACTTAAAATGATTCCATGAACAACATGAGCTTCATCAAAACTATACGAAGGAACATAAGGGCCATATTGATCAAAAATAGGATTATACATACTAAAATGATTTATTGATGCACTAGGGCTGGTTGAACATATGATTCAACTTGGATTTGCCATTGGTGTTGATTGAAATGCCTCCAAAAGGTTGATTGGTTGAATAACACATCAAAAATTCTTCATTTCATTGGATAAATAGTCCCATTAGGCATGCCAAAAACTATTGACACTTAGATTTATACCCTTGATGAGATGTTAAGCTCTCCTCATCTAAGTATAATAATGGAGTCATCTCTCTTATTATGGGTGACAATTTCATTTAGATGAATCTATAGATAAGGGGCTATCTCCCCTTGATGTATCTTTAAATATCTGTCTAACATATCAATTGTGTATGAAAAGGGTTAAGGAAAACAATTAAGAAAACAAGTGGTGATGCAGCAATGTATAATGTCCTAATTGACTAGAATCACTACTTAAAGAAAAATAAGGTGTTTCTCACACAATACTCACAATTGAAGATTCATTACTACATCAATGTTTCATATGTTAGATTCAAGAAGGTATATGATTATTCGAAAGGGAATGAATGATTCCAAAGAGTGAGACAATCATGGATCACTTCTAGGATATCTTGACACTTATAAAATAATACTACCAAAGACCTACAACAATCTCTTTTATGAAAATTTATAGACCGTCAAGAGTATAAGCTAGAAAAGAAAATCTTTCACTAGACTAGACCAACAAGATTCAAGTCATTACTCAATATTACAGTATATTAGTGGAAACAACACTTGTATATTTCTTTAGGATTTCTTCAAGTACAAATCTAGCTAGAGTTTTCCAAATAACCAGTGGAGGATCCTAAAAAGAGCCAAAAGAATGCATATATATATATATATATATATATATATATATATATATATATATATATATATATATATATATATATATATATAGCTTTGAGAGAGAAATCAACCAAAGGAAGTCCAAAGGTCACTCAAACATGTGTCACCTTTAGAATATAATTTATAATTTCATGTGGAAGAGGGGTTAGTTGATTCATTCCATGTCAAGAGGTTCACTTGTCCAAAATAAGTCATAAGAATGGTGAAAAGTGGCATAAAACCTTCAGAATTGGCAAAAGCAACTACCTCTATCAAAGACCATCCATGAAAATTTGAAACTAAAAATAGGAGAGTTGACACATAACACTATTCAAGGGAAATAACTCATTGTGACAATTATAAAATGTTTCTCCTAACTGCTAGCCATCCTTTGGACACCTAAGTTTTTCAATTTCATGAAAGCTCTTTGATTTAGTTGGTTACTAGCAATGACCCAAACTATCAACCTGGCTATTCTTTGCTTATTTTTTCTACACCAGATGCTCAAGATCCTACCATTTTTTACTTCCACATTTTCCCTCAGGTTCTTACCAATCCTTTTGTGACTCTAATGGCCAGTTTTTGTAATTTTAAATTAATGTTTGTGGGGCCATCACCTTCCTTATTCATTTAGAATATTTTCCTTGGAATTAAGTTTATTTTTGACTTTTTCCAAGTGATCTTTAATTATGGAAAGTGCCCTCTAAATCATTAAAATTACCCTTTTAATTTCTCAAAAACACCCTTCACAAAAGGAAAAAATACCATTTGAGAAATTGAAAAGTACCATCAGCTTTCTAAAATGGACCTTCAAAATTCTTGAAAATAAATCCTCCAAAAGGAAAAGTGTCCCTTTATGTTTTTTGTAAAATTCCCTTCTAAAGGAAAATAGCCTTCAAAAACTTTTCAAAGTACCATTCAAAAATATTGAATTAACCTTTAGAAAAGCTATAAATGACCCCTTTAGAAAGATTGAAGTAGACCATTTCTTGTAGAAGTACATTTTCAAGAAAATTGTTTCAGACAAAATGTCTAAAACAATCCCTTCAAAAAGATTATGTAAACAATTTTCACAAAATAAATATAACCCTTATCTTGAAAAGATTCCTTCAAGGAAATTGTTTTAGACAAAAAGTTTGAGAAAATTCTTGACACTTAAACAAAAAACCCAAAATAAATCTCCCAAAAGAATTAACACTTGTACTTTTTCTACGGGTTTTGTATGGAACACCTCCTCTAAAGGAATTTTGAATTCTAGACCTAGACAAAAGGTATAGACTTAGACAACTGAGCTTGAATGACTAATTCTAGAAATGTTTTTTAAGTAATTCTTTGAACATGAACAACTCTACTTGTGCTTCAGTGAAGGACCTCAGACTTAGTATACATGAACCTTGAACTAGGATGAATAATCCCACATGATCAACTTCCTCTACAACTACTACATATAGCACTATGAAAATGTTCTTTAAACCCTACTCAAACCTCGTAGAATAATTCAAATCAAAGTAAAAGGGACCTAGACAACTAATTGATCAAAGATAATAGGAATCATATTACATTGAAGAAACCTGAGCTAACACTAGAACATGATATTCATCCCTAAAAGATCTAAAGGCCATTTTATTCATATAGGGGTACTCAATTTTGACCTAAAATGTCAAAATTTTGTCAACAATTACATAGAAAACATGGGCCCTTGTGTTACATATGATTCAAGACACACATGTTAAGATTGATATATAAACTAGTATATTTATAGATTCAACATATATTTATTAAGGGGATTCATTAACCTCTCCTCAAGCATCTCTTATATCAGATAGAGTCCTCTTTTTGGCACCTATGTTATACAATTCTAGCCTTGGAAAATAAATTTGGATTGATTGAGGTAGATTCATGATCACATTACTCTAGATTTCATACGAGCACCTCCATCTAAAACTCCTATCACACAACATACACCATGTCCTAAGCAATATAGGAGACCTTAACAAAAAAAGTAACCAATTAAGAATAGAGAGCTAGTTTCTAGAGCACAACCTATAGTATGTATAATAAAGAATAGCAGTAAGGTACCATTATAGTTTGATTCAGAGTGGGATAGCCCATGTGTCATATTATCAACATTACTAGATAGAAGGTTAATCACATTATGTTATGCTCATCGATGAGATCGACATCTCTTACATAGCTATCCACATCAACCTTTTATAACTATCATCATATCCATGGACACATAGGTAATGATTTTTATAGACTTAGAGATTACATTAATAGATGTGTTGATAATGGCATCATAAAATTCACATAAGTGGCATTGAGATCTCCTCCATCATGGAACCATAGACCTCATTCATCCATAACTGAGTCATCCGAGGACATTCCTTTACAAGAATCATCTATCACTCATCATGAGAGTAATGTGGGTTCTAGGATAGAGCCTCATATGGGATCCCCTATTACACCTATTCAAAAGGTTTGGAAACTAGTATAATGAGAGAATCCTACATATAAAACTATAATCCAAGGAATACATAGTGAAATTCCATATACATATCTAGCACAGTCAAAGGCACCATAACATAGTACCACTCTAGAAATATATTCACTATGATTGTTTTTTTTTGGGTCTTATCTGACATAGTAACCTATTATTGTTAATATTAGATGAACTCACACCACAAATCCTTATTCTAGAGATATATTGACTATGACCAAGTTTTTTGGGACCTATCTCATGTAGTAACCCCCATAATACGTTACAGTTCTAGATCAATCTATTGCTCAGTCATATGCATCATAGCAGAGGCAATAAGGTACTATTTCATATAGTAATCCACTATGATTATGGATAGATGAGCCTTCTTTAGAGTACATAGCTTTAGTTTCACATCTAGTAATGTTGCATTTGGTAGAATCTTCATGGATAACTACAATTAGTGCATAGAATATAATATCAGATATATTATATGTTCCTACATAACAAGAGTAATATAGGCACTTGTTCAATTGGCCATCAGGGTTTAGATAGGGATACCACATAGAGTGATATGACACACATTCATATCAGCATCAATTAATATCTTCATTTTATAGGCTAATGATGTAGCTAAAAATATATCCTTTGTATTTTTGAGCCACCTACTCAGAGGGATTAGACATGAAGTCCAAACATCGATTAGTACATGCATGATTACATAGCTTCACTTAGTAGGTAATGATAGAGCCAAAGGGTTAACCTTTGTATTCTTGATCCACTCTCAAGGAAGTGATATGCATATAATTCTATCTTACATCCCCTTTTACTAACAAACTAAAATTCCTAGTTCTAAATAACAATCCCTAGCCAAACCACATTAGCCAAATCTTGACCTTACCAATATGCTATTTTTCCAATCTTAAACCAATTCACTTTATCAAAAAAATTTACCAAATAAATATGTAAATTTTTTTTAGTCACATATAATACAAAATAAAAAATAACATCACACTTATCAACAACAATAAAATCACATCTGAAACAACATTTACCAAACATATGTAACCTCAAAATCAATACTAAATCAACTATTATTAATCAGCCATTTGTAATAAATATAATAATATACTTCAAATCCCATAACATAATATGCATGAGTCAAAATCAAACCAGTATCCATATATACACAATGAATTTTTCAAAACATATACACCATATCAAATACAATCAATCATAAATGGGTGTCATGCCATCACTCTCAATCTCACTCTCTCCTCTAGTACTAGTCCTATAATTCACTCTAGCACTTGATGGACTTGCACCTCCTTGAGATCCGAAATTCCTCTTACGATGACTCTCTTACTCTAATAGCTGACCATGATCCTCATGTAAGTATGAATATTACCTTTGAAGCTCTATATACTCATCCATAATCCTCATACTCACTGATGCAAAATCAGTTGGGGGTATCCTATACCTATCTAACTCAACCCTTAGCTCATCTCTCTCTCCCAAAACTCTAACATATGCAGTTGTCACTATAGAAGCTCTATAAAATAAATGAGCATGAACATTGGCTATCATTGTAGCTCACTCTATCAAACCTTCCTCTACTACATCATCAAAAATATGCCATGTGAGCTCTTAGAGTGTAGAATCAAAGATGGTATCCAAATAGTCATCATATCAACTCCCCACCTAGCATGTGCTTCATCCTAAGAACCTCTCACTCCACCTATACATAAATTATAACATTACATTAGATATACACTTTCAAATCAAAATAAATCATAAATTTATTCATAATTCAAATATGATCAATGTTTACCTCCCATCATCTAGATTGGTATAGGATCCTCATACTTGAGAGCATCCCCTTCATCAACAAGATATAATGGATCCCATTGATGCCTTATCCACCATGTATTTTATGCGTATGTACATCTAACATCATCCACATCAAGAATGTTTATAGCATCATCCCATGCATCTAAAGGTAATGATGCTAGCTCAACTTCTTAGGCCTTGTACAAGCTCATGCCCTTTTTGGTGCCCATGCACTCATCACCCACACCCATGCTACTGGGGGCACATCTTGCTGAACCCAAAACTATCTAGTCATGTGCTCATATTTAAAGTGATCATACACTCCAAACTAGTGCTCATGTATCCAATAATTGAACCTCATATATCATAATTATATTCCATCCTCAACCCACCCAAGAAATCCTCTATTAGGCCTCCATATAATATCACTAGACACCAGTCTATGTAACACCTATCTATAATGATCCATCCTAAGGGATTAGATAGCCACTATACTCATCCACCACTCCCTAAATGGTTGTGGAGGTGTCTACCTCTCGCTTGGTAATCATATTGGCCACACAACTGCTATGTGCTCATAATCCTAATAATGCAATAACATCACTATACTCAATCTACCACTAAATGCCTCTTGTGTAAACTTTTAAAGATCCTTGTATAGGTGGGTAAGCATAGTCATACCCCATGAGAACATATTATCATATACCTTAATACTACATACAATCCTATGCATCCTATATGCAATAGACACTCCACTCCCATCCACAGTAACAAATGATGCTAACAACATAGCCAACCACTTCCATAAGTGTAAAACACTTAATTGCACTATAATTGATAGCATCACATCAATATCAATGCATTTCTAATGTATGCCTGAGTGTACACTAATAAAATACAAGGATGTAGGTTCAAAAACATCATCACCCATGTCATCTTGTAATGTCACACATCATCCACTAATTTAAAAATGTAAAATGTGATACACATCCTCTAAATTCATAGTAATCTCCCCTATATGAAGCTAAGAGGTACATGTATCTACATTCCACCTATCACATAAGGTGGTAATAAGATATCTATCCAACTACACTATTCTTAGGTCAAACATATGACCCAACCCTACCCTATCCATGACAACTCTCTCATCAGTAGATAATGGTAATAGCCTCAATGTCTCCATCACCTAGCCCCTATAAAACTCTCTCATCCACACCTCACCTTGAAAATACATAAATAAAAACATATATATCAGTCCACATTGCCAAATCACTAACCAAGCAACATCTCAAAATATCAAGCCTTTAGGACAACAATGATGGGTATAGGATAACAACATTAGAAACTAGATAGTAGCATTGGATGTAGGATAGGAGTATTAGAACTAGTGAAAATTTTCTTAGGACATTTTAAATAGCTCAAAAACATGAAAAATAGGCTTCTAAATAGTCAAAAGTCAAATGTTTTAGCTACTTACTAGGGTAACATCACCACCAACCTAAACTAGGGCTACTAACTACTCAAACTGGGTCATAGAAGGTGTTCATCTCCTCAGTATATCTCCTAATCCAAAGCTCTAAATCTCAACCTAGTCAATACTCAAACTGGGTCATAGAAGGTGTTCATCTCCTCAGTATATCTCCTAATCCAAAGCTCTAAATCTCAACCTAGTCAATACACAAATGAATTGAGAATCAATCCAACTTCTTATATTACCCAACTTTCTCAATCAAAGAAAAATACCATTTTCCCATAAATTGAACCCTATAACTCCATTTTTCAAACCATTTTCTTCTATGGAATCAAGAAAATGGTACATTTGACATCACATGGGCTTCTCTCTCTTACTACTTCATTTTCCTACTATGAAACACACACACACACACACACACACACACACACACACACACACACACACACACACACACACACACACACACACACACACATTGCTCTTACACCTAAACATACACCTTGATCATCACCAATCAAAAACTTGTTCCAATTTCAACAACTCATTATAATCAATAAAGCAACCTCTCAAGCTATTCACAATAAGCCAATATTGACTCTATCATTATGCCACTAGTAATCAATTTTGGCTCAACCTCCTCTATCATAAATTTTATCCCTCTCCCCAAAATTGGGGCATCATTCCTATTATTCCTACACTTACCCAACATACCCATCCACTCTCATAAGTGGATACACCATGGTTCTTATACCTTCAATATTTAGATTATTATATTCAACTCATATCAGTCAAATATATAGTGATTCAAATTACATGGGTCGCTCAACATTACTTAGGATATTTATCAGGACATACCTTTAGTTTACATATACATAGACTATTCAGATACAACAGTTCAAATCATATAGATCCATAGTGATTTTAGCTTACAAGTACATAGACTATTTAGATATAGTGGTTCAAATTATATAGATTCACAGTGAATTTGATACATATTCAGACATAGATACTAGATTTGGGGGCATGTACATACTACCCATCTCATACGTATAACTTTATACAACATGACATAGTTAAAGAACCAGCTAACATATTATAGGCATAGTGTAGAGAATTGTGTGTTGATCTCTAGTTTTTCACATAGGGCATAACATGATAGGTCATATCACATATGGTTAAAATATTATGAGATTATACATATGCATCACTAACATACCATATTTTGGGGCATGAAATAAATGTTCATGTTCTTCATAATCTAGAATTATATAGATAGAATGACAAGACATGTCATTCTCTTCTTACACATTAACTAGATTTTTAGATTATACCCAGTTGTACTCAAGTTTGCACCAGGTTAGACCACACAAAAATCTACAGGTTGATCTATTATATTACACAGACTCAGATTATATGAGTTTGTGTGGGATAGAGGATAAATAATGGTTTTGGGCCTCTAAGTATTTCTTAGTTCTAGTTCAAATATTTAGAGTAGGGGCATGATATATTTTGGTCTTCAAATCATATAATCTATATACACACATTCCATATTACATTAGTTTATGTTGGATAGAGGATAAACATTGGTTTTGGGCCTCTGAGCATTCCTCATTTTCAACTAGATTTAAAATAGGGGGTAAGCATTTCTCTCCTTCTCCATGATTACATATATTCCAATTTCAAATTTAGTGCAGGGGGCATCCATTTCAAGTGTTCCTACTTTCTCTACGAACTATTCATCTTTCCATTCACTTACCTAGCTAGGAAGTGAGTTGGACCCTTTTCAACACATTTTTCTCCATGTAAGTAGGTTCAACTATGCATTTTTCTTTTCTTTCTTTTAATCTAGTAGCTCATTTCATTATATCACTAGAATAAAAGGGGGGACAATGTATATGCCGTAAATTGGTCAAGCAACCACATGTATCATGTCTTTTCATAGTCCTTTCATTAGAGACTCTGACTAGAGAATATGAGCCTTGTTCACATTTATCCATGCCTTTTTTTGTACTTATCTTGGTCTTATTTCTTGATTTGGTCACCTTTTTCCTTATTATCAATCATTCATAGCCTTCTAGACAATCATTCTAGCTCAATCAGACCCTATTTCTTATGATAATTCCATCCCCATAGGTTTTGAGCTTGTAGGATAAGAGTGTTAGGATTTTACTATATTGATGGACCCTAGGGTGTCACATTTCTAACGATCTTGTTTAATGGAATTTTGAGTCCCAATGATCTGGTTTCCTCACTTAATGAGTCATAATCCCTTCTTAGCTTCATCATTAAGTTTTGTTTATCTGTATAATTTCAACAAAATGTTAATAAAGTTTCCAAATTCAAAATAATGAGTCTCAAATATAAAGGACTTCACAAGGAATTTTATATCTAAAAGTTACTACTTCAACACAATAAATAATTAAAAATCAGTCAATAGTGTAGCTCAGTATTCTACATCACACATAGATTTGCATGATTTATCAAGGAAGGGCCTAGGTTGAATTCATTATTGTGTCTACCATGCACATTGATTATGTACATTACCTAAGGGAGAACTACATTTAATCTGAGACCCTAGCTTGAGGGTAGTGTGAATGATTTGGACAATAGGGGTTATAAATCATGCGATTATTCTTCCCCTAAACTATTTTTTCCCCCTTTT
>JARHVA010002324.1:232500-290000 GCA_037957365.1 Torreya grandis
AATCGGTAATCTATTTACCATAAATTAGATGTTAAGATGATGTCAACTTCATCCTATTCATTCTTATGTTTTTGTTAAATCATTCCAAAGCATTACATTGCTTTTTATAAATTATCCTTTCCCATGATCACTACCTGCTTCATGTAAGTTTGGTACGTATTTATTAGACAATATTATTATGATGATTATTCTATTTAATTTACTTTACTTCCTATAATTTTAGCTAATTTTTTATAATTTACCTAATGAGGTACCAATTTTTTATAACTTGTGTAGGTACTCAGGTAAGTGTATAAGTTAGTGATAGCTTTACTGGGAAAGACACATTGAATTACATTGATAGGCATGTGTGAGTGTTTTAAAATTGAATCACTTATATTTGAATACTAGCTAGTTAAAAACACTTCCTAATAAAGTCATTGTTAATTTACTGACTTGGTCTAGTTCTTATGTTGGCTATGACATAATTATGAAACCCATTACATATTTTCATGTCAAAATCTACTTAATTATTTATGCCATAGTTTTTTATCTTTATATTATAAAAAATAATTTGTGGTTGTTATAATAATGAATAAATGGATTCACTTTCAAGGAGGACTCCCCAATAGAGGACCCTATCGAGGGATCCCACCTACCCTCTAAATGCTCCCCCAAAAATAGTTTATCTCAGTCCCCCTTATGACCTCCTTCTCAAACCATTATTTATCCCCAAGCCTAAGCCCATTGAAATTGTTACACCTACAACTTTAGCTTGGAGAAGGAAGGCCATAGTAATGGAGGAACTAGAAATGAAAAAAATTAGTTGCTAGAGAATTTCAACTTGAGGGTACAATAGCTAAGGTTTGTTCTGGCTAAACTTATCCAGGATTAGAATGAACTTCAAAGGATGGTTGAAGCTATTGTCTAAACCTTTGTCCACTCTACTCAGGCCCCTCAATCCCTTATTATGAAATTTCATAAGGTGTTAAAATCCCCCCTAGGTTCTTTGAAGGTAGACCCCATTAATAGACTCCTTTATAGGTAAAAGGTAGGAAGTTCCCTAGACTGATCTTTCCTAGGGATGTTTCATAAGGCCCCAAGAACCATACTCAGGATAAAGTTTCAAAAGATAAACCTTCCACCCCAATGAAGGACACTACTATTACTGATGATCCTTAGGAGGGACCTTCCTCCTAGTTCTATTTTAATTTTTTGCTTTTTGTTTTGGTTCTAAGAATTGATTTTTTTTATTTTTGTCCTCCCGGCCCTAGTTGGACAATTAAAACTATTGTAATGCACTCTCATGGTTCTAGGTGACTATAAAATCTTTATTTTAATGTATCAAATAAAAAATTAAGAAATGGATTCAAAAAAAATAATTTGTTTTCCAATGGTCATTGGGCCCTTAACCCATGACATAATTTTCCATGTTCTAGATCTAGATTTATCATATAAATTGCTATTAGGCCAACTATGGATACATGATATTTAGGAAATACCTTCCAAATTAAACTAATGTATCAATTTAATCCATTATGGGATGGAGGTGACTTTTACTATAGACCTAAAATCATATTACTTTTGTAAACATTTAAAATATAAATATAAGATCTATAATTATTTCTTTGTCTTAGACCCTACACTAAACAAGGATAAAGACTTACTTATTGAATTGAAAAAGATTATTTATAAATACCTAGATGTCCTTACCTACATTTCATCTGTAAAAACTTATACTATATTTAATAATTTTACTATTTTTAATAAATATCCATGTGAATACCTCATGCACAATGCATTCCACATAGCCAAGCTTCCATAAAATCCTAAATCCTATGAAAGTCCTAAAGCCAAGGTTTTTCACATGGAATGGTGAAAGAAAGGAGATTTTAATGTGCAATATCCTATTATTTTAATATTGACCACTAGATAAGAAAAAGACTGAGTTGTTGAAGATGAATCATGGATTTATAATGATGATTTAGTCGATTATTACCAAAGAAAAAATTATCCCATCCCTAACTAGATCATGGATAATCAAGCTTATGAAGGTAGAGGACTGGGTAAAATTAACAAGGAATTATTGAGCCTATCTCCATGACTAAACACAAAGGAACTTATGGGATTAGATTTAAACCACATGGGGATGACCCTACGTATATTATCCATATTCCTATATCAATGGATAACAATGATGATGTTGATAGTGATGTAGAGTCTAATTATAGTATATACTATGACTTAACCAATACCAACCTATTTAACCCTAATTACATATGTAATATTATGCCTATCATTCATCATTCCCCACTTTTCTTCATTACCCTCAACTCATCAACTGGGACCAAGAAGAATCCATAATATCACACAATGATTTCAAAAATGATGAGGCCATTTCTGATTTGCTAGGCCTAAGAGACCATATTACTCTAGGAGATTATAAGTAATTGTTTTTAATACCATTGGATCCTACTACCTATTTTAGAGAGTGGGTGAGCTTCCTTATAAAAAAATTTAAACATGAAGGTCCCAAGGTGAACACCTTTTTGAATCACTTTAGGAGTAGGGTAATAGTAAATAAAAAGGTGGATCATTTGGTGAGAACCTATTTCATGACCCATTATATGGGGATGTTCACCTTTTCTCAAATGAAGCTTATAATTACACCAATAAAAATATCATGTTTATATCAGAGATTAGTATAGAAGAACATTGTGCCTTTAAATACATTACCCAAGATGTCTCAAAGTGTTTGTTACATGGCCCTTACCACCACTTGGTGATTTTGATTCATCCTATCTAGGGGAAATTGATGAACCAGTCTAGCTAGAGGATTTTGAAATTATCAAACAATTTATTTATTTATCAACTCTCATTAAATATGGTTCTACACTCCTTATAGAGGACACTTTTAAGGTTGATATTGGAACACTAGATGATTTGAAGTGGATAAAATTAGGTGCATTTATCATTGAGGAGGAACATGATGTGATTTTTATTCTCCTTAAGGAGTTCATTGATATTTTTTCATGAGCTTATCCTAATATGCTAGGTTTAAATCCTTCTTTAGTTTTACATCATCTTGTAGTGCATCCTAATGCCAATTTAATTAAGTAGAAGCTAAGTAAAATGCATCCTTGTATTATCATGTTAGTCAAGAAAGAACTATAAAATATCTTAGAGGTGGGATGCATTCCTCCAATTTATTATTCTAAGTATATCTCCAATATCATTCCAGTTAGTAATAATCTAGAGGGTATCAATATATGTACCAATTTTCATGACATCAATAAGGCATGCCCAATAGATAACTTTCCTCTACCAAATATTGACATGATTTTGGAATCTATAGTTAGGTATGAGATGATTTATCTCACGGATGTTTTTTTAGGGTACAATCAAATTAAAATCATAGAATAAAACTAACACAAGACATTGTTCACCACTCCTTAGGGAACATTTTTTATCAGGTAATGTCTTTTATTCTTAAGAATTTTAGTGCCACATACTAAAATTCGAGGACTATAATTTTTCATGAAATTATGCATGATATTATTGAGTATTATTTTATTGATATCCTAGGAAAATCCAAGACCAGAGAAAGACATATAAAGGTGTTGTGTATAATAGTTAAATGCTTCCATGAATACAAAGTAAGACTTAACCCTAAAAAGTACATATTTGGCATCACTTTAGGTAAATTTTTAGTGTTCATTATATCACATATGTGAATTAAAGTTGGTCTATCCAATATTAATGCCATTACTAAGATGACACCACCATCTACTTTGAAGTAGCTCCATATTTTATAGGGCAAGATATAATCTATTAGGTGCTTTATTTCTCAATTGTCTAACAAATGCCATACATTTACCCACTTTTTGAATAAGGGAACCACTTTTTCATGGAATTATAATTCATATAATGCCTTTAAACACTTGAAATAATACTTTTCCAACATTTCTTTTCTATCATTTCATGCACTATAAAATCTATTAATACTCTATTTGGCTGCAATTGAAAATACCTTGGGGGCATTTTTAGCCCAACATGATGAGTAGGTAAAATAACATGTATACTACCTGAGTAGCACATTGGTATTGTATGATCACAATTTTTGATAGAGAAATCTTATTTATCTATCTCATTTTTTAGCCTATAATTTATGCCACTACATGCTTAATAATAGGACCATCATCATAGACAAAGTAGATCTGCTCAAGTATCTGCTATCAAAAATAGATTTACAGGGATGCATGGATAACTAAATAATACTTATAAGTGAATTTTAGATTGATTATGTTAATTAAAAAGACATTAAGGGACAAATAATTATAGACTAGATTGTGAAAGCTCCCTTTTTTGATACTCAACTATTCACGTTTGGGTTTTTAGATGAGTCCATCATAGATGTAGAAAAAAAATATTTTGAAGAGAGTAATGGAAAATTTATTTTTAAGGTTCCTTCACATCTCATCGATTGGTAGCAATACTTTTATTTATCACACCTCAAGGAGATCTCATTCCCAAGTCTTTTCATATCAACTTTCATTATACCAATAACATGGGTGAATATAAATCACTCACTATAGGGATTCATCTAGTGGTATAATGGAATATCCAAAATCTTTTAGTTTATGGAGATTATTATCTTATCATCAATCAGGTCACAAACTAATTTTAGAGTAAGGATGAGAAGTTTGTACCTTACAAAACCATAGTCGACACCTTCAAACAATAAATTTCTCAACTTTAGTTTGATCAGATACCTTGAGCTAGTAACAAAACAATAGATTCCATGGCCATAATTGGTTCTATTATCTTGATTACCATTAAGTCTAGATATTATCATTTTTTTGTTAAAAATATTCTTTCATCTACACATGAATCTTTAACCATTATGATGATTTGTGATATTTTTGGTCCTAGTTCGACTTGATATGTTAAATTATATGATTACCTTCATTACTTGACCATACCACCAAACCTATCTCATAATAATAAAAATTACTTAATCCACTAAGCCTCTTATTACACATTACTTCAACCTACACTCTATCATAGAAGATTTGATAGAATTTTGATTCAGTATTTAACTTTAGTAGAATCTAGATTAGTATTGAGATAAGTTCATGAAGTGGTTTATGGGTTCCATACTAGTGGTAACATCTTTGACAAAAAATTATTGTGTATTGGCTATTATTGGCCAAATATGGAATTTGATGCCATTGCATATGTTAAAAGGTGTGTAAAATGTCATAAGCATGTTAATCTAATTCATGCAAAATCTCAAACACTCAAACCACTTATCATGCCATGGTTATTTTCAATATGGGGACTCGACATAATAATAAAGATTAAGCCTAACTCATAAGATGGACATAAACATATCCTTACCACCATATAGTAATTTAATAAGTGGGTGGAAGACATTCTTGTAACTTACATGAAAATCAAACATATATCCAAATTCATTTTCAATTACCTCATTTTCTTTTATGTTATCATCTCCAACATTATATATGATAATGGTGGTTCATTAAAAAATAAGGATGTTAAATTAATTTGTACCAAATACAATATTAACCAAAAATTTTCCACTCCATATTACCCACAAGGCAACAACCAAGAAGAGGCATATAAAAAAACCATTGTCAATATCCTCAAGAAGATCATCAATGATGATGGTCATGATTGGCACTTACATATTTTCCATACCCTTTGGGCTTACCAAACAAATTTTATCACTCTAATAAATGTCACACCCTATTTTTTAGTTTATGGTACATAGGACATTATTTCTATTAAGGTTGAGTTACCTTCTCTCTGCATTTCACTAAAGCATATCCTTAATTATGAGGATTACAAAGTAGATTTATTATGGAATTATTGGACAAAAAATGAATGGCATACTTGAATAGATTTCAAGAATACCAAAAAAATTCCATGTTAAATAAAATAATAATATCACGCATAGATAGTCTAAGCTTAGTGATATTATGCTTAAAGAAAACCAGAAAAATAATAATGCTAAACATAATAAAAAGTGCAAGTTTGAGCTTAACTGGTTATGGCCTTATATCATTATTGATAACTATGGTTTTGGGGCATATAGGATGGTTACATTAGAAGGAAAATATATTGATGACCTAATTAACATAACACATGACAAGAACTTTTTCACTTGAGAACTGAGGTGTTTTATATGAGGATTGATTACTTCATGTCATGACCATCCCTTTAATACTTTAACATACCATATGACTTTCCCTTTGTGCCTTCCTATTTTCATTAGGTTTTAATCTCATATATCTCTTTTGACCTTAGTTTCAATCCATTGGTACTTCAAACAACATCAATGGTTGGGTTCAGATGTAGTTTTAGAAAATAGTTTAGACATGGGACTATCTAATGCATTATTTGAGATGGAAGTCCTCTTCAATTATTATGATAGTGAGAAAGGAAATTACATGCTTCACTTTTACTAGATTTTGTACCATTATACCTTTTTATACTATTGTATTTGTGTCTTTAATCTAATATAAATCTCATTGATACTTAGTCATATTCTTCACTATAGGGTGAACTATAGTGGCTTGAGGTTCATTTGAACTATGTAGGTAGTGCTCAATGTTTTTTGAGGTTAGTTTGGCCTCCTTTATTCCCTTTCTATTATCATTTTTTGAACAACCTAAGCTATGCTCTCACTATTTTTTGATAAATATAAGACAATGATCTCACCATTTTATGAGTTAACCCATTTAGTATCTCATAATCCTCTATCAAGATGAGATACATAACAATCCTACAAAATTAAAAAAATAAAAACATGGAAATATACTAGAAAAATCCTAAACAAGCCTCAAAATTAGGTCATTCATATTGTATGCATGATACTTGGGACATTCATCTCCTAATTATATGGTATAAATAAATATTTCACATGGGTCACATCTCATACATATCTATTTACCTATTTCATTTCATAATTGTGTCCCCTCCCATTTTTGGGTGAACTACATTAGCCTGAGGTCCACATAGACTATGTAGGTAGCATTGGGATGCATGGGGCATCCCATATTAGATCATCTAGTCTTAGTGATAGGGTTCATTTGCTATTTTCATTTACCATTCCTTATTATAGGATTTTATAAATTCTTTTTCCATTTTGTGAGTCATAATTATTTGAATGCTCTCACCATTTCACAAGCTCATTCTTGTTATAAGCCTTAGACATAGTAGATGTTATGAATTACCAATTGTTTTTCATTTGTGAACACTCACCTTTTTAATTTTAGTGTATTTTTAGCCTAAACCATGCCCTTGAAGTTTCATGAGTTCATGTGTCTGATTTTCTCACAATCATGAGTGCCAACCCCTTTATTTCATAATCTTTCCATTTTGTGAGCCCATTCCTATTTTCCTCTATAATCAATCTCTTTTACTTTTCATCTATTTTATTCTCTTCCAAATTATTTAGATAAATATATTTGGCCTAAATTCCATGTTGGAACTCATGTCCATGGGACTATGTAGGTAGCATCCATTTTCCTATGGCAGTTGGAGTTAGCTCAGTCACTCCTTATTCTTTTATCCCCCTTCTCATGATGTTGTTCCCTATAGCCTAAGGGAAACCTTTTTCCAAGCATAAAAATTATATTTACACATGAATAAATGGTTTCAATAAATAATTAATTCATTTTATTTTATATATTTTATTTGTTTTTTCACTTGCCTTAGATTAGTTTGTTTATTTCATTTTCCTTAGAGTAGTTTGACTACTGCATTGTCTCATAGGTTTTTTAATCACCCTTTAGTTGGGTTCTTTATGTTTATTCATTTTGAGTGTTGTGTGTCTAAGAAAAATTAGTTTACACTTGAGTATTACTTACTACTTGGTCTTGAGTTGTTTAGTTTTTAAATTTATATTGTGCTCTTTTGCCTCCCTTTCCCTCAATTACCATAGGCTTATTACATTATGTTTACACTTAAGTCTTGATTTGTTATATATTGTACTTAAGTTATGAGTATTTGTATTCAATCCTACACTTATTTTATCATATTATTATTTCAATTTGGATTTTATTTATCATATATCACACCTAAGTTGATTATATTTGCATTTAAATTATGTTTTTCCATGCATATGACACATATTTTTGTTATGGTTAATTTATAACAATGATGCATAATGACCATGTTAAAATAAAAATTATGAAAAATGATATATAAAGTGATGGTATTAGTGTAATTTACTCTTATTACCAATATACTTACCTAAATAACACCCAAACACATAGTAACCCACTTACTAATGAATATTAATCACTACTAGTTCGGAGGTGCATCCCCATATTCATTATGTTCCCCTATGCCAGCTCATCATTAATATGTATTATGGGTTCATTATGTGAGATCCCTTTGCCAATTTTAAATAATAGTGAAAATTATTTATACTAATCATTGATCAAAATTTCCCTAATAGGGAAAAAATTAATTATATCACACTCAAATATTCCCTACTAGGGAAAATCATTGTGTAAAAGATAAAAACTGCTTTGTTAGGTAAAATCCTTATTTAGACCATTATACCATGTCATTTTCCTCTTTTCAAGGGAATATTTTATAACACTATTTTATGCTTACTCCCTTGATGGGGCATCTATTTTTCATTATAGACACTAGAAAACCACACCAATGATTCTAGATATCATAACACACCTTTTCGACCCCCTTAGAGCTTTTGGGTTAGAACATTTATTAAACCCCATTAAAAAAACCTTTTACCTCTTTAAAAACATTTAAATAAATTAATTAATTAAGCTAATAAATCCTATTTACACCTCACCCTAACTAAACCCGTGTCTAACTTAGTGACACCTAGCCTTAAGACCATTTCCTACCTTAGCATTTAAAGTCCTAACCTCCTAGATTATTTATACCTACATGACCATGATTCATTAAATTAGATAAAACCATTTATAATGGTCATAAAATCCAAAATTAAATGAAAAACACTATTTTTTAATGTTAGACCATTTCCATCTTAACCAACATCGATCATCCCTCGACTTACGCTAGTTAACCAAGACCAATATCAGTTACTTAAGGATGATTCATGACCCTTACTCAGGAGTTTGAATAATTTGAGTAAGAATCAAAATCTTTTGTGAATCAAAGTTTTCTAGTGAACCATAAAACCAATCTATAGATTAAAAAGTGCTTCATCACCTTAAGAATATGGATTAAAGCACTATTATGCTACCCATTTTGTTCAAGTCTTGAAATTAGCTCACACTCAACTTCAATTCATCTTCAATATAACAAATCTAAAATAAATAAGTAATCTATGCCTTTTATAAGTTTAGTATTTATTTTTTGTAGTTTATTGCTTTCAACTCCTTTCAATATCTTCCCACACTCTCTTTTTTATTAGAGTTCTGTAACTCCAACACCTTTTTCCCACCAAATCCCCAATAACCATTCCTAGCCTTTTGAGTGTTAAACCTCTATATTTAATATCCCTAATTCTTCATTATACCTTTATAACCATTAACCAATCTCCAAATATCCCGCAAAACCCCTTTGTAACTAACCCAAAGTCCATTTTTAACCAAAGCCAAAACTATGACAAACACATAATAACTCACATCGGTCATGCTTGACCCACATCAGTTACCCTTGAATGGCATTAGTTACCTAGTGTTTGGCATCAGTATCCATGTAATTATATTTTATAAAAATAAAAATTTAAAATAACTTATCAACCCCAACTCAAAATATCAACTTTTGACCCCTATCACAACACAGAGTTAGAAGTAATTATATGAATCACATTTTTGTACTTTAGCACTTCTTTTGAACAAGTTAATATAATTTTGTTAAAAGCAATAATTTTTTCTTGAAAATAATTTTATTACATTTTTTTCAAGTACTTTTCATTATTTTATTCAATCATTTCTTATAATTATTTTTCAAAAATTTATTTGTTAAACAAGTGGATTAACAACCTTCTAGTTAAGTCTTGTACTTCTTAGATCTAACACTTTATATGAAATTCAACCTCCAATATTACTAATCAATCTCATTTGTAGTCTTATTGCAAGTCATTAATTCCAAGCCAAAGAGCATAACTTCACATCATATGGATCATGGAACACATAACCACATCTAGGTTCATTTATACTTCCTCCCTTTTCTAAGTTTTTAATTATTTTTAAAAGAAAAAAAAATAATAAAAAACATAATGAAACATTCTGGCATGCTTGGTGGGACCCTAGATTTTTCTTAAGTTTGAAATTATTTTAGGACATTCTAGTTGCATTAGTAAAAGAATAATTCATTGCACTTGTCTATTTATAAAATTAAAACATTATTTTCTTCATTTCTAAATTTAAAATTGTAACTTTCAATTTATTCTTTTCAAACTAAAAAGAAAGTACATCTTTTCTTTACTTTCTTAGAAAAGTCAAAATCATTTATTTTCCTTTATTTCTAAAAATTGAAAAGGCATGCATCCTAGGATAGGACTTGCAGTCTAGTAATGCATTTAGGTGCATTTTAGTTGTTTTATACTCATTTAAATAAATTAAAATCTCTTTTTGGGTTTAAAATCATCCTTCATTCATTGATTTCTTGTATGATTAAGTCACATAGTTTAATTAATCAATATATCAATTGAAGATATCACTTATTTCAAACACATACCAAACCACTCACATAATTAATTCATCAAACATTGACATAAGGGAACCAATTGGGATTTCATCACCTGGTACCAACCTTCATCCTATTTATCCCATTTAGATTTCACAACCAAGAGGATAATAAACTTAGTATGATAACTGAGTATAAACTCTAGTAATTTAGTATATATTGGCAAAACACCCAACACCCTTATGATGTGTTGTGTGAAGTAAGGGGATAGGCTCCAATATCAAGCAATGTATTAATTATATTATAGAGATATTTTGATCCTAAAAGAACCCAAAACCATCCATAAACTACTTATTCTATTACCCATTTCAAAAACCAAGTGGAGTATCATACACTTATAAAATTTAGGCATAATCCTAAAGAGAGATAAAACTAACTTTAGGACCTAAGATAATCCTATTGTGAGTGTGATTTCCTTTATTTTTTATTCTTTATTCTCTTTTTGAGTGTGTGAGTTTGTTTTCATAAACTTCTAAAACTTCCACCATTTTATCACATGGTCTTGACATGACAGAAAACTAGAGACCAAGCTAACCAAAACCAACTTCACTACCAATCTTATTCCTTTTCTTCATCCATAGAGCACACCATGGATGTGAAAATTTCTCTCAACCATTTTAGGAGTCTCAATATGCCTCAGTATTTTTCTTGATGGGATATGGACTTCACAACCTCCTTAGAAATAACCCCATTTCCCTTAGGCAATACCTTGCCACAATTACTAGCCATGCCCCTACTTCAGTTCCTCTTATTGAACCACTTTATGGCATGCCAACTTACCTTATGGGTGATACTTTATTTACCACCATCTCTACTACCCAATCCATGTTGACTCGATCTTCCCTTTCTAAAAAAAACCCTTCAACCACTATTGCCTTAAACTAAACTTTTATTCCACCACCAACCAATGCCCAATCACCTTATACTTCCACCAACCCCATCACTAACCAGTATAAATTAGGGACAACACAACCCATGGAAACTCAAGTACCACTTTGTATTGGGATGCCCTCCATTAGTATAGATTCCTTAATTCTTACCACCCAAAACCCAACATTTTATACCACGGTGTAAAACTTAGTGGTTTCAATACCATCCACTCTCCCACCCATAAGTAAAAATGTGACTACACACCTTCAACTAACCAACCCAAGCATTATAATATCTCAAAAAATATGTACTACACCTAATCGAAGATATTTCTAAAATCCATAAGGATACTTGCCTCCCATATCTTCCCAACCTTTCATGGCTAATTATCAATATATGTCCTCTACCCAAACTTCTAGAATGAAATATATTTCACCCTTAGAACCCCAAGAACACATATGTTATAACTATGTGGGTGCGACATTAATTGGCATCATTAAAATATTGATGGATTAGATGATAACTCTAGAGACATCTATTTTTGGAGCCCATAATCTTTTGTCTTATGATTATATATACAATAAACCCATTCACCCTTTCATACCAATCTATACCAATCCATCCTTTCCCCACTCAACGAGAACTTACTAAATTATCCAAATTCCAAAGTAATAAGGATCCCCAAATGATTAGATTTACAATGAACCCATTCACCCTTCCATACCAATGTATACCAATCCATCCTTATGCCACTCAATGAGAAATTCCTAAATTAGCCTAATTAAAAAGTAACAAGGATCCCCAACAACACCTAAGAGCATTTTGGCATGCATGTTAACTCATTTCCTATGATGATGTTCTTCTAGTCCAACCTTTCCCCATGTCCTTAATGGGACCCAAGTTTGATTGGTATAGTGCCATGACTAGGCACTCCATCTTTTCCTCTTCCCAACTTGCTCAAAATTTCTTACATCACTTTTCCATCAACATCTCTAAGAAATTATTCATAACTAACTTATATTCTAAATGACAATTTGAGTATGAATCCATTACCAATTTTATTGATCGATGGAGGGGGTTAATCAACCAAATTTTCTTCTCCTACCCCAACCCAAATTAATCAAATTTTTCTCTCAAGGATGTTCTAAACACATTTAATCCACCCTATAGGTTCATACATTCCATTCCTTTGATGAGGCATTTACCATGGCTAGGAAATTAGTAATTTGAGTAATTTATGGAGGCAAACATAAGATTAGAAATAAGAATGATGGCTTAAAATCTACTAAAGCTTCCTCTAAACCTTCAAACCATGCCAAATATAAAGGATCAACCAATGCCATTATCCTTAAAATGGATCTTCCTCTAGTGGTTAACCAATCCAACCCATCCACCTCTTTGAAATAAAATATAAAATCCCAAAATCTCTTTGTTCAAAATCAATATAATCTACTAGGGGAGTCAGATGATTCAATTTTGGATAAAGTATTGAAACCATCCATAATATAACTTCGTCTCAATCAAATCCCCTCAACAATTTGATTCATCCCATCCTATACCTAGATTTGTTAAGGATAACAAGATATGCAACTTCCATTTCATCATTGGGCATAATTTTGATAGATGCAAAACATTTAAAAGCATGGTCCAAGACTTGATAGATAAGGGTTATATTATAATTGATAACCCAAACACACCTCCAACTCAAGATCTTAATATCTTCTGTTAACCCTTTCTAAACCACACACCTTCCACAAATAATGAACATACAAATTTGGAAACATACCATAAACATGAGGTTCATACATTAAACATTATTCTTAATGAACTTCTAATTGACAAAATCATGACCTAAATTGTGCCTATTCCACTTTTCAATTTGGTAGAACCAACCCAAACCACTACTCTTCCACTTAATTCCATAGTGGAATCACCCATCCTTCCTTTAGAAATCATAACAATAGAAGAAACCACCACTCATACTCCACTTACTTCCATACTAGAATCACACATCCTTCCTTTGGAAAGCATAACAAATGAAGAAACCACCACTCCTACTCCACTTACTTTCATAGTCGAATCATCGATCTTTTTTTCAAAAAGTATAATGAAGGAAGAAACCAATACTACTTCTCCACTTACTTCCACAGTGGAATCACCTATCCTTATTTTGAAAATCATAAAAAAAGAAGAAACCACCACTCCTCCACTTACTTTCATAGTGGAATCACCCATATTTCCTTTGGAAACTATAATGAAGGAAGAAACCATTAATCCTATTCCATTCTCTTCCATATTATAACTATATATCTTTGCTTCATAAAGCATAAATAAGGAAGAGATAATCTCACCTACTCCTTTCATAGTGTAATAACCCACCACTTCCTTATAACTCTTGACAAAATAAGAGGAACCCATGATGATCAGCCTTCCATAGCCACTTGGTCTATCCTTGCAAAATACCACTGAGGAAACCAATTCAAATTATAAACCATTTTCAAGGTTGGTCTAAAATATAGAATTTTGATCACAATCAAACCTTAATTGAGCTATATTTTAGAATTATCTTAGGCTTTCATACCCTAGTAAGAAGTAGTCAATGAAACCATCATCCACCCAACATTAAACCTCAACAAGCCTAACCACCACTACCTCAACCAAACCAACAAGATCATCCACATCTCAAAATTTAAACAAACCAACAAACCCAACTCCTTCAAAAATAAACAAAACAAACCCCACTACCCCATTAAAACTTATCAAAAACTTAGGTGTCCTTCCAACTCAAAATATCACCCATCCACCCTTGAAATTAGTCTTGACACCACCAATCTTGATGAGCTCAAAATATGGCTCATTATTTACATAGTATTTCCTTTATTTCATCTCTCTAAGGATATAATCTTATGTAAATCATAAAGTTTTAATTGATTGTAGCATGGAAACTAGATATTTTATATCATTTATGTCAAACTAAAGATTAAGTTACTACCTTGTCATTTACACCTAACAAATAGTATGTTTTAGTGTTTTGGTTTTTAATAATGTACAAAATAGATGGAAAATGTAGCATGATAAAGAAGCTCTAGTTTTGATTCCAATGGATTTCTTTCCGGTTCTTTGAAAATTGGTAATAACTTGATGATCTAGTTCTGGTATATATTGAACGGCGGGTCCATGAGTATCCTCTTTCATATAATTCAGATAACTATATGCTAAAAGATCATATCTGTGACGTTTGATCCTTTTCTGGAGTCGTCCCAGAAAAGACGTAAATTGATTGTCTTGCTAAGCTACAAAATTAATCAACTGATATCTATGGACTCAACCAATCTTTATTTATGGACCCTACAGACTTCTAGCCTTAATTAATACTAAGGAACTCATATCTATAGACTCTATAGGTCTATTCCTATAGACTCTATAGGTCCATTCCTATGAACTCTATAGGTTCTAATCCTAAGATGCTAGAGATTTGGTAGGAGGATCCGTACTAAATGATAATCATTCTAGTTGGAATCACATCAATGGAACAATTTCCTCCTATTTTGAAGGACTCAATATTGATATATTTTGTATATATTTGGACCTTAAAACTATTATAGGGATAGTATAATTATTTTATGATAATAGTTGGATTCTCTAGGATTATAATCAATTTGAATCTCTTATCTTTGGGGAGCAAAAAATTAATTAGCAAATCTTTTTTTTGGTATATTGTCTTTAGTCTAAGGAATGAGTATAAATATGTAGGTTTTCATCTAGAGTAAATAATAATGAAGATAGATATATTTTGAACTCCAAGAATATTTTAAATTTTCCATCTTTCATAAATTAATGTAGAATAATTCTAGTTTTTAGTGCTGAGTAAACTTCATTCCTGACTCTAAGAAGAGTAAGGGCCCACTTTCCTTAAAACTAGGAATTTCTATACAATATTTAAATTTATGTTAAATCAATTTTCCATTATTAGATAATCACAGTATCTTCAATAATTACATATTTTAAGTCATTCATGATATATTAAATTTTGGGTTTACATTTCCATAATATTTCATTTTTCCAGCAATTGTGAATGAAGAGTTAAATATACATTTGTAAGCAAAGTGTGAATTAGATTTACATTTATAGTTTCCAACAAAGTGTGAATTAGATTTAAATTTATAGTTTTAGCAAGTGTGAATTATATTTAGAATTTACAATTTCAATCAAGTGTGAAAGTGTGTTTTAATTTCAAGTAAAGGATTGAATTAGTCAGTAGTCTCTTGTTTTAGTAAGTGTGTGAAGTAATTAGTTTAGAAGAATTATTTCAGTTGTAAAAGTTAGATTATAATCATCATAATCTCCCCAAGACCAAATTATAGATCTACCATCATAAACCTTGTTACAAATATCTTTAGACACTGGCCCTAGTTAGATAGACATCAATATGAAAGATTGATTAAATGAAGAGTTAAATGACACTCATCATTTTTGGTTCATTGCTGGGGAATTTAAGGTGTTACTAAGGTAAAAGTTATATATATGTATATATATATGTATATATACATATATATATATATATATAAATATATATATATGTATATATATGTATATATATGTATATATATGATATATATATGTATATATATATATGGATATATACATATATATATACATATATATCGATATATATATATACATATATATATACATGTATATATATACATATATATACATATATATACATATATATATACATATATATATATATGTATATATATATATATATATCATTAAAATCATAAAAGATCAATCAATTTATGTTTCAACCAAGAGACTCAAAAGGATGATTTGTTTCAAAATTTCCTCCGAAACTAACAGTAGAAAGTCCTTCAACATCTCTAGTTGAAATTCCTACCCCTAAATTTAGAGAAGAAAATCCATCACCATCTTTAGCTGAGAGTTTAGAACAAGCTATTGAATCAAATCTTTTGGAGTCTCTTGAAATCCTATTTGGGACTAGAACCTTTCCACAAGTAAGTCCTATAAGAAGAGTACATTCAAATTATCCACTTATAGGGAGATAATATCTTGAGGCTGTGAAATATTTAGAAGAAACATTTGAATGGGCCATAACTCAAAAGAGTTTTGAAGAATTTGAACAGACATCAAGAAGCCATACCAATGTTCACTAGACAACTAATCCTATTGTTGAAGACACATCAGAGGAAGAAGATATGGGTGACCAAAAAGAATGATTGTTTGTACAACTAGGAAGGACTTTTTATTTTTTGATTTTTGTAAATTTTAGTCATCAAACCACCATGAAAACTATTTCTCCTACAAATTTGACCAAATTTTGGTGAAGATATATTGAATATCTTGATCATTTTTTACTTAAATTCAAAGTTCTCATTCAAACTTATGACTACACATCAGATAATCAAAAACTAAAATTATTTCCATCAACGCTCAATAATGCAACCATGACATGGTTCATGGGTCTGCCAAACAACTCCATCCATACATGGGCAGATATGGAAATTGATTTTTTGAAAAAATATCAATATTATTGTAAGGTGAGAGAAAGAAAGGAATAATTCTTTAAAATTAAACAAAATGAAGATGAATCCTTAGAGGATTATTTGGATAGATTTTCATTCACATAGAAACAAACCAGTTATCCACTTACTGAGGAAGTGCTAAAACTTATTTTCCTCAAAATATTAGATGAAGACATTAGAGATCCATTGAAATTAATGGGTGAAGGAAATATAACCAAACTAGCCTTTCATTAGATTTCATAACTCTTTGCTTATTATTATTGGACAAAACCAAGAATGAGTGAAGGAAGGTTGGGAAACTCTAATGACTTGGGCAAGTTAATGGAAGAATTTGCTAATCTAAAATTGATATTTTGTTCACACTAGATAATACATTAGATAGTATTCAAGCTAAAGATAATTCAATAAAACCATTAGCCATTTACTATCCTATGTGTAGATTGAAACATGCTCTCAGGGATTGTCTTTTAGACAAAACAAACATTTATTCTTGTGTAATTTATGAGGGAAAAAACCATGACACAAAGCATTGTACTCTTTTACCTACTATGAAAAATTAGATAAAATAAAATGCTCAATCTATTGAAGAAGTAAATTATATTCAAAGATAAAATTTTCTTCCACAAAATCAAAATCAAGGATAGTTTGATGTAGTAAGTTTACCTAATCTATGGATATCTCCATGGAATGTTCCAACACCTCCACCAATGTAGAGTCAAAATCAAATGCCACCAACCTAGATGTCATGGCCTAGAAAAGATTGGGTATCCCCTCAACCATGGATGTTTCCACAATAGCCATAGGTACCTCAATAACAACCATGGATACCACAAAAACAACCTCATCCATAATGGAATCCACAATGAACCCCTCATCAACAATATAATCAACCAAGAAGGCAACTACAATAGCAAACCATAATGCCACCCCTTATCATTCAATAGCTAGAATAAGTTAATCAACCCCCAATTCCTTCACAACTAATTGTAAATCCAGTTAATAAGCCACAAGCACCCATTTATGTCAATGACCAAGGATAAAATATAAATGTAGGAGCTATTAATTATTCTGATATACAACTAAGATTAAGGAAAACTATAAGGGAGCCCTTAATTTTAATTTTAGAGATACGTGATGAAAAAATAAAACACAATTACTTGAACAAAACAATAAGGAATTTAAAACTAATGAAGGTCATAAAAAACCCAAGGAAAATATCAATACACCAATAGCCCCTTTTCCTGAAAGATTGAAAGAGATTGAAATGAAACATGAATAAGATTTGATCCATGAATTATAAAAAAATAACACTGAGGTACCACTATTACAAGCTATTAGGGACATTCCTAAACTGAACAGAATCATCAAGAATTTGTGTGTCAAAACACCTAGAAGGAAAAAATAGTACCCAAAATCCATACATGTTGATGGTAAATTTGTTGATTTATTAGCAAGAAAATTATTAATACCCAAATATACAAACTCAGGCAGTCTAGTCATCATCATTATAATAAGAGTAGAGGAAAATCCTAATTTACTAGTAGACTTAAGGATAACAATTAATGTCATGACTACTATGACTCTTCAAACACTATCCCTCATAGAAATTCAACCTACATCTACCATTCTCCAAATGGTAGACCAGTCTGTAACCAAACTAAAAGGAAGCATAGAAAATGTTGTAGTACTCATCGAGTCTTGGGAATATCTATTTGATTTTATGGTGCTAAAACATAAAACAAATAATTTCAGATATCCTCTAATCCTTTTAATACCATGGTTAGATATTGTTACATCACTGATTGATTGTAGGTTAGGAGATATAACCATTTCCAATGGTTTGAAATCCAAATGCATTTCCTTGCCTCCTCTTACAAAACCATCAATGAACAAAATATAAATATTTGGGTAGAAAAATTAGATGATAAAACAAATGATATTTCATCATTAGCCATGATCATAGTAAAAAAACATTTCGAAGAATTGAGTGAAGATATTATTCTAGAATCTAAGGAATATGAGCATTTATCAGAATCTACGTTTGTAAGCAAAGTGTGAGTTAGATTTACATTTATAGTTTCTAGAAAA
Source organism: Torreya grandis (assembly GCA_037957365.1). NCBI lineage: Eukaryota > Viridiplantae > Streptophyta > Pinopsida > Cupressales > Taxaceae > Torreya > Torreya grandis. Next base: position 251,703 of record JARHVA010002324.1, read on the forward strand.
GTGTGAATTAGAATTAAATTTATAATTTATAGAAAAGTTTGAATTATATTTACATTTATAGTTTCATTAAAAATGTGAATTAGATTTACATTTACAATTTTAGCAAGTGTGAATTAGATTTAGAATTTACAATTTTGAGCAAGTGTGAAAGTGTGTTTTAATTTCAAGCAAAAGATTGAATTAGTCAATAATATCTTCTTTCAGTAAGTGTGTGAAGTAATTAGTTTATAATAATTATTTCATTTGTAAAAGTTAGATTAGAATCATGAAAATCCCCCCAAGATTAATTTATAGATCTTCCATCATAAGCCTTACTAAAAATAACTTTATACACTGGCCCTAGTTTGATAGACATCAATCGAAAGATTGAATAAATGAAGATTTAAATGAAACTCATCAAATTCCACCTAAAAATCCATAAGCTAAACCAATAATAAATATTGAACCACCTAGGATTTAGAAACCTAAAACCATTTCACCTCCCATTTTAACTTCACTCTCCATCCTAAGTTCATACCCTTTATCCATTTTAGGTCCTCACCCTTCCATCTTATTGAAAAATAAAATCCCTCAAACAAATATATTGCAAACTCAACCTCATATTCTAACCACACCTCAAAAACCTTCATGCCTAAAACCATCTACCAAAACCATGCACAAACCATAGCTCCACTCATTAAACCTACCCTTAAAAAGGTACAAACCCCAAAAATCAAAACCAATACTTTCAGCTCCTTGTCCCCATTGATAGAATTCTATTATATCATATTACAAAGTTTTCTAAAAATTTCCTACATAACCTTACCTCACATCAAACCATTCCAAAACTAGTTTCTCTCAATGATAACTTAATTTTCATATACCATAGAACACTTGCCCATGACACTAAGAAATATAAATCTCTTCAAGACATAATCCAGAAAGTATGTGATGTAGATTATCTTTTGATAGAGGAAATTACTCTTAGCCCACCTCTAATCCTAAAACTTAAAACTACCATCCCATGTAAACCTAGCTCCAATATCTCATCAAAGAGTATAGATGAACTAATGCAACCTACCAACACACATACATTCCAAATCAACACCATCCATGTGGTCACTTGATCATAAAGTCAAAAGGACAAAGGGAAATCTAGAGTATCCATCCCTTGTACATATCCTTCTTCTATGGAAGCACCCCAATCACCTTCACCAAAGCCCAAGATTTCTATCTTGGGTACACCCCAATCCAATCCATCTAGACTAATAAATAGATCAATTCTCAAACAACTTCACCAAATCTTAGTGAAGATGACATTATATGAATTAATCCAAACCTCACCCCAAAACTATCAATCTATCATGAGTAGTTGCAATCAATTAAGATTTAACCCTAATATAGTCAACCTTTAGCAACCCTTATTGGAGCCCTCCAAGTATTAGGCCTTGTAACATTCCAAGATTGTGAGACACCTCATATCCACCTAAATAATCTATATCCTCTCCTCTTCATCATTTCCCACATAAGTCAAACCTAGATCAAAAAGGTTATGATTGATGGGGGAGCTATAAAAATATCATCTCATCCCATGCCTATTATAAACGTAAACTTCCTAAGAACATCATATCTAAAACCACTATTTTAAAAATGATATCTAAATGACATGATGTCAACTACCCTAGGGATGGTTATCCTTTATATACATTTAGGCCCTCAAACTCTCCTTGAGATCTTCTACATTGTATAAAGGTAGTTTCAATATAATGTATTGCTTACATGCGCTTGGATTTGAACCATGGGTTGTGTATCATCAACTTTGCATAGGTGTCTCAAATTTGAGCATGTGGGTCATGTTCATGTTAATATATCAAACCCTAGTCCATTTAAGTCATGCAACATGACTTACCACCCTAATGATGTTATCATTTAATAAAAGGACACATCCCCTTCATCTTTTGTCAATAACACTTCTACAAGATTTACCATACCTTCTTCCCAAATCCTTACAAAATAACCCTTGGAATCCACATTTTAATGTATTTCACTCAAATAATATAACCTATTGAATATAGATACCCTTCCTAATCCTTAGTATTATGGAAATCTTGATCAACATCCTTGCTATGATTATCACATTAGAGACATCATCCCTTTTGGTCCTCCTGATTTCCAAATCAACTTTGTTTATGGGGGACTCAATCAACCACCTTTGGCTTCTAATGCCTCATATTCTACCAAACCATTCACCTCTAATTTATCTTTCTTGGACAAACCAAATTTTGCCAAAACATACCTTCATTAGTGTGTTTGAAAAGTATTGGGTTTATGTTGTTATGAACATGGACCACATGATATTATCCCATGTAAAACTCAAAAGAATCATGAATGACATGGACTTGGATTTATCCAATCAAAATAGCTAATAGACCCACATCCCATCCTAATCATTAAGGAAGCAGCCCCATCCTCACAAACTTCTTATTTTTTGAAATTTAATGATCTCAATTCTATACATCCTAATTTTTTTTATCAATATGATTAAATTGGGACCCATGACATATAAAATTCATGGGTAAACAAGAACCATTCATCTAACTTATCTTGAGATGTTCAAAGATGATTCTCCTACCACTAATACTATCTAGTGTCAGGATGATGATTCCCTTCTCACCTATCTTAGTGCTAAAGATTATTTCCTTCATAAATCCATTCCTCCTAAGACATTGACCATTTTGATTTAATATATCATTAATATTAACTTGATCACTTAGAATAACCCCTAAATAATAAAAATTAGCTAATATTTAGATTCCTCAAAGCATCAAGATTTATCTTCCTTTTTACATGATTGTAGCATAGTATTTACTTAGTTTTATAGTGATATGCCTAGAATCAACCATTACATAGTCATCCATAACATCATCACCAACCTTTATGCCAAGCTTGTTGGGAAAAATCTTATAAGGATGTACCCTCACATTTCCCTTCTTGTTAAAGAGGAGCTTTAATGTCTGTTATCCATCAACTTCATACAACCCATTAACTATCTACAATGGGTCTTGAATGTCTTTCCTATCACTAAAACAATAGGGGGACTTTATATTTGTATGTATTTTCATGACCTCAAACTTGCTTGTCCTAAAGATAAATTACCTTTTCCAAGCATTGACAAACTTATTGATCTAACTATTGGCCATGAGATGGTATCTCTTATGGATGAACTCTCAGGCTATAACCAAATCTTAATCACCCTAGAATATAAACACAAAACTACCTTCATTATCCCATGGGGAACTATTTTTATAGGGTCATGCGTTTGAGTTTAAAGAATGTTGGTGAAACCTATCATCATGCCATGACCTACATCTTTCATGACCTGATCCATAAAATTGTGGAAGACTATGTAGATGATATTTTTTCTAAGCCCAATTTCTGTAAAGACCATTTGGTAATCCTTAAATTCATCTTCAAATTATATATCCAATTCTTTGTTTGCCTTAACCCAAATAAATGTGTCTTTTGGGTCTTATCAGGTAAACTCCTTGACTTTATCATTTATCTTCATTGATTAAAATTTGATCCAACTAAATTCAAAGCAATCTTAGACATGCCTCCTCCAACAAACCTTAAATAGCTTTGAAGTTTAAGGGTAAGGTTCAATTATTTGATGGATGTCATCCCTTTCATCACCTCCTTAAAGAGGATATCTCATTTAAGTTGAATGAATACTATAAAAAGTCCTTGGAATCACTTAAAGGGTACCTTTTTTCTTCACCTATCCTTGTCTCTCAAAAATAAGACCAACCATTCTACCTCTACATCTCTACCACAGACCATTCTTTAGGTACCATGCTTGCACATTGTGATGATCAACATAAAGAAAAATTAGTATAATATATAAGTCAAAAACTTAAAGAAAATGAGACTAGTTATACCCATACTAAGAATTTATGCCTCACCTTAGTCTTTTTGGTTTTCAAACTTTTTCATTACCTCCTCAACCACAAAACCTTTGTCATCACAAACACCAACCCCCTTAAGTACATGAATTTTAATCCATATCAAAATTAGTGTATTCTAAGATGGGTCATGATTTTATCTAAGTTTGATCTTGATTTATTTCAACAAAATTTAGTTAAAGTGTAGATCATTGCTCAATCAATTGGCTGAAGCCCCTTTAACTGATAACCCACCTTCTTACTTCAAGTTTCCTAATGAGTCCATCGCAATTATTTTTCAAAAAGATATTGCTTATCAAATGAATATATTAAGTCATGTATCAAAATTTAGATGTGGTGTGGGTGATATAATCATACTTATACCCTTTAAAGGTGAGCATTTTCCCTTTTCCTTCAAACTTGACTTTGATTTCACTAACAACATGCTTGAATACGAGGCCCTAATATTAACTCTCCAAATAGCTTTGTCCTTAGAATTAAAATTGATTAATATTTTTGGTGACACCAAACTTATGGTCAACCAAATAAATGGTTCTTACTAATGTAAAAATGACGTTCTCCATAAATACAAACAACTGGTAGATATACTATTGACATCATTTGATCACTACCTTATCCAAACCATTCCACTTTAACAAATAAGTTTGTCGATACCATGGATTCTCTTTCTTATCAAATTCTATCTGTACCTTTAGATTAAAAAATATTCATCACCACTCATAGACTTAACCAACCCCATTACACTAAATTGGACCTCCCTTCCATCTATAATGTGAAGGAAACCCAGCTAGATATTTGGTATAAGAAACATTTTGACTACCTTACATTAACTATCATCCCTTATAACCTCTCTAGGAATGGTAGATGGAATTTTATGCAATGTAATTATGACTATACCATACTAGGGGGATCCTCTATAAATAAGACTTTGATGGTCTCCTTTTTAGATGCCTTCATAGCCAAAAAATCCCTCACATAATCAAAGAAACTCATGATGGGATTTGTGGAGGACACTTTAGTGGTTTATCTATTGTTAAGCACAACCTTCACCTGAGAATACTATTGGCCTAACCTTAAACAAGAATGTTGTGATTATGTCAAGAAGTGTCTCAAGTTTCAACAACATGCCAAATTGCATCACATTTCTAGTCATGGCCTTCAAGTTGTTAAGGATTTTTGGCCCTTCTCTTAGTGGAGATTAGATCTCATTGGTGAAATCAACCCTCATTATTCACATAGACATCACTCTATCATCATTGCAATAAAATAATTAAACAAATGTTTAGAGGTTATTCCCCTCATCTCAACTAAATAGAATAAAATTGTTGAATTGATCAATCATCACATCATTTGTTGCTTTAGTGTTCCTCACAAATTCATCACCAAGAATGGACAATCAATCAAAAACAAGAAATTAAGAAATATTTGTGACACCTTTAGCATTAAGTTAATCTCCTCAGATCCATACCACCCAAAAGCTAATAGATAGGCTAAAGCCTCTAACAAAACTCTTACTAAAACTCTCACCAAAGTGGTTAATGAATCTGGTATGGATGGGCACTTACACATTCCTTTTTCCTTATGGGCATATCAAACTAGTATTTGAAATCCTATGGGTTCCACCCCTTTTTCACTTGTCTATAATGTAGAGGTTGTCTTACCTCTCAAAGTCTAAATTCATTCCTTTCACATATCCCTAAAGAATATTATCTCAAGAGAAGAATATCATCAAGAACATCTAACCCAACTTGAGATACTTCATGAGCATCATTTGGATACACTTAACCATCTTCATGTTTATCAAGAAAGAATCAAGAATGAATATAAAAACACCTAAGAGACTAGGAATTTAATATCAGTGACCTCATCTTAAAGGAAAATAAACACGTAACTAAAATGGAAAGAAGAAAGTAGGGTAAATTTTCTCCCAATTAGCTTGGACTATTTCTCATCATGCATAAATATAGGTCAGAAGCTTACCAATTATCATCCCTTGAAGTAAAAATATAACTTGAGCCCCTCAATGGTTTGCATCTACATCTATTATTTTGTTAAAACAAGTTCCATACCACCTTATGAATAATTTAAGCTCATCCCTTGTTTTACAAAATTATCACCTTCATTTCCTTACTTTAATAGAATTATTAAAGTAAATAATCATGTGATTATCCATCATAATTTTAGACTAAATACTAAACATGGGTGACATGACTCTACGCATGGCATGATTTTCATGAATAATTTTCATCCATTATAGAATGAATCCCCATGGTCTTTGTCTCCTAAACCCTATCGCCCATAATTTAATTTTCTTATGATATGGTTTTACCCTCATAAATGAAAATTTTTGGCCTGTATAATCTAGTTCATGTCTAAAAAAACAAAAAAAACAAAAAAATATAATATATTATGGGTCATATATAAACTTGTATACTACTCCCTTGAAGGATAGCTACCAAAAAAATTCAGAATTACTTAAAAAGATAGACTACTCCCTTGAAGGATATCTACCAAAACAATTCAGAATTACTTAAAAATATAGACTACTCCCTTGAAGGATAGGTATCAAAATAAAATAAATTCAACACTTAGACCATTTCTCTAAAGGATGGCTAAGTCAAAAATTTAAAAAAAAAAGAAATCACATGGAAGCTTCCCACATTGATCATCTTCTCATACATATCAAACCATAAAAAGCATCAAAAGATCTATAGTCAAAATTCAAAAAATTAACAAATATATGTATCCCAAAGAAATCTTTAATCAAATTTTGCAAAAACAATAATAGACTTCTCGTACTGATCAGTCTACACCAAAATTAGACATGCACTTGTTTATAATGGTTCCTAGACCACCTATAGAAGGGGTAAACTATCCCCACAAGAAGGCTACACTATCATTTATCTCCCTTTTTACCCTCTAAAAATTAAGGGATTTTGAGCTTACATGACAGTATGTGATCAAGATAATTCTTAAATAGATGAATATGCAATAATGAAAAGCATAAAAGGGTTTTATGTTCATAAGTGAATACCTCTTACTATTTTGGTCCTTCCCAAAGAAAGAGCACCCCATTTCCTTCTTCATCATCATGCCTACTTGTTGAAACATTCATTAAGGTCTTCATCTTATGATTGATTAAACATTGTTCTCATTTATTTCCTCTTCTTACATGTATTATTGTTACCCAAAATAATATATTTGTTAAAGTGGTTTTAAATATTTTTAACCTTATATCATTCAATCTATTCAAAATAAAATCATAACTCACTTAAGTGTGTTATATACATTTTATTTTACTATTATAATAGAACTAACATTATATTATAGTTATGTGTTTTATTATATCATATTCTATTTTATCACTTATACACATCATTTAGGTGTTTTTATTATCATGAAAACATTATATTTCCTACATCATAGTAATTAAATAAACAAATCCTATATCAAAATAAATCATCTCCTCAACAATCATGAGTTAACATAAATTATTTATAGTGCATTAATCAAACAAACATCCAATATTAGTTTCTAAATCATCTATACATTAGAATCCACTCAATCTTGATTATCATCAAGCATATACCTAATAACATGAAAAATGCCATAACCATAACCCAAACATATCATCATATCCATGTCTCATCATAAAGAATCATAACATGAGTCATCACATAAGCATAACCTAAAGAATCATGAATAACAACATAACATCATATACAATCATCAATAAAAGGTGATGAATGTATTACATCTAAGTTTACTATATTGGCATTTAAATTAAGTTTTTCCATGCATATGACACATATTGTTTTTATGGTTAGTTTATAACTATGATGCATAATGACCATGTTACAATAAAAATTATTCAAAATGATATATAAAGTGATGGTACCAGTGGAATGTCCTCTTATTACCAATATACTTACCTAAATAACACCCAAACACATAGTAACCCACTTACTAATGAATATTAATCACTACTAGTTCGGAGGTGCATCCCCATAATCATTATGTTTCCTTATGCCAACTCATCATTAATATGTATTATGGGTTTATTATGGGAGATCCCTTTGCCAATTTTACATAATAGTGAAAATTATTTAGACTAATCATTGATCAAAATTTCCCTAATAGGGAAAAAATTAATTGTATCACACTCAAATCTTCCCTACTAGGGAAAATCTTTGTGTAAAACATTAAAACTACTTTGTTAGGTAAAATCATTATTTAGACCATTATACCATGTCATTTTGATCTTTTTAATGGAATATTTTTTAACACTATTTTATGCTTACTCCATTTATGGGGCATCTAGTATTCATTATAGACACTAGAAAACCACACGAATGATTCTAGATATCATAACACACCTTTTCAACCCCCTTAGAGCTTTTGGGTTAGAAAATTTATTAAACCCCCTTAAAACAACCTTTTATCTCTTTAACCGCATTTTAATAAATTAATTAATTAAGATAATAAATCATATATACACCTCACCCTAACCAAACCCATGTCTAACTTAGTGACACCTAGCCTTAAGACCAATTCCTACCTTAGCATTTAAAGTCCTAACCTCCTAGATTATTTATGCCTACATGACCATGATTCCTTAAATAAGATAAAACCATTTATAATGGTCATAACAGCCAAAATTAAGTGAAAACACTATTTTTGGAATGTTAGACCAATTACATCTTGACCAACATCGATCATCCGTCGACTGATGCTAGTTAACCAAGACCAATATCAGTTACTTAAGGATGATTCATGACCCTTACTTAAAAGTTTGAATAATTTGAGTAAGAATCAAACTCTTGTGTGATTTAAAGTCTTCTAGTGAACCATAGAACAAATATATAGATTAAGAAGTGCTTCATCACCTTAAGACTATGGATTCAAGAACTATTATGCTACCCATTTTGTTCAAGTCTTGAAATTAGCTCACACTCAACTTCAAGTCATCTTCAATATAGAAAATCCACAATAAATAAGTACTCTATGCCTTTTATAAGTTTAGTATTTATTTTTTGTAGTTTATTTCTTTCACCCACTTTCAATATCTTCCCACACTCTCTTTTTTATTGGAGTTCTGTAACTCTAACTCCTTTTTCCCATGAAATCCCAACTAAGCATTCCTAGCCTTTTGAGTGTTAAACCTCTATGTTTGATATCCCTAAGTCTTCATTATACCTTATAACCATCAGAAAACCTCCAAATATCCCACAAAACCCCTTTGTAACCAACCCAAAGTCCATTTTTGACCAAAGCCAAAACTATGACAAACACATAATAACTCACATCGGTCATGCTTGACCTACATCAGTTACTCTTGAATGGAATTAGTTACCTAGTGTTTGGCATCGGTATCTATGTAATTATATTTTATAAAAATACCAAGTTAAAATAACCAATCAACCCCAACTCAAAATATTTTTTTTGACCCCTATCACAACACAAAGTTAGAAGTAATTATATGAATCACATTTTTGTACTTTAGCACTTCTTTTGAACAAGTTAATATCATTTTGTTAAAATCAATAATTTTTTCTTGAAAATCATTTTACCACATTATTTTCAAGTACTTTTCATTCTTTTATTCAATCATTTCTTATAAGTATTTTTAAAAAATTTATTTGTTAAACAAGTGGATTGACAACCTTCTAGTGAAGTCTTGTACATCTTAGATCTAACACTTTATAGGAAATCCACCCTCCAATATTACTAATCAATCTCATTTCTAGTCTTATTGCAAGCAAATTAATCCCAAGCCAAAGAGGATAACTTCACATCATATGGATCATGGAACACATAACCACATCTATGTTCATCTATACTTTCTCCCTTTTCTAAGTTTTTAATTATTTTTAAAAGAAAAAGAAGATAATAAAAAACATAGTGAAACATTCTGGCATGCCTGGTGTGACCCTAGATTTTTCTTAAGTTTGTAATTATTTTAGGACATTCTAGTTGCATTATTAAAAGAATAATTCATTTCACTTTTCTATTTCTAAAATTAAAACATTATTTTCTTTATTTCTAAGTTGAAAATTGTAACTTTCAATTTATTCTTTTCAAAATCAAAAGAAAGTACACGTTTTCTTTACTTTCTTAGAAAAGGCAAAATCATTTATTTACCTTTATTTCTAAAAAGTGAAAAGGCATTCATCCTAGGATAGGACTTGCATTCTAGTTATGCATTTATGTGCATTCTAGCTTATTTGTACTCATTTAAAGAAATTAAAATCTCCTTTTGGGTTTAAAATCAACCTTCATCCATTGATTGCTTGTATGATTAAGTCACATAGTTTAATTAATTAGTATATCAATTGAATATATCACTTCTCTCACACACATACCAAACCACTCACATAATTAATTCATCAAACATTGACTTAAGGGAACCGATTGCGATTTCATCACCTAGTACCAACCTTCATCCTAGTTACCCTATTTATATTTGACCACCAAGTGGAGAACAAACTTAGTATGATAACTGAATATAAACTCTAGTAATTTAGTATAAATTGGTAAAGCACCCAACACCCTTATGATGTGTTGTGTGAAGTAAGGGGATAGGCTCCAATATCAAGCAATGTACCAATTCAATTCTAGATATATTTTGATCCTAAACAAACCCAAAACCATCCATAAGCTACTTATTCTAGTACCTATTTCATAAATCAAGTGGAGTCTCATAAACTTATAAAATTAAGGCATAATCCTAAAGTGAGATAAAAATAACTTTAGGATATATCATAATCCTATTGTGAGTGTGATTTCCTTGATTTTTTGTTCTTTGTTCTCTTTTTGAGTGTGTGATTTTGTTTCCATAAACTTCTAAAACTTCCACCATTTTATCACATGGTCTTGACATGACAGAAGAATAGAGACCAAGCTAACCAAAACCAACCTCACTACCAATCTTATTCCTTTTCTTCATCCATGGAGCACACTCTGGATGTGAAAAAATCTCTCAACCATTTTAAGAATCTCAATATGCCTCAATATTTTTCTTGATGGGATATGGACTTCACAACCTCCTTAGAAATAACCCCATTTCCCTCAAACAATACCTTGCCATAATTACTAACCATGCCCCTAAATCAGTTCCTTCTATTGAACCAATTTATGGCATGCCAACTTACCTTATGGGTGATAATTTAGTTACCACCATCTCTACTACCCAATCCATGTTGACTCAATCTTCCTTTTCTACAAACAACCCTTCAACCACTATTACACTAAACCAAACTTTTCTTCCAGCACCAACCAATGCCCAATAAACTTATACTTCCACCAACCCCATCAGTAACCCTTATAAAGTAGGGACAACACAACACATGGAAACTCACGGACCACTTTGCATTGGGATGCCCTCCACTAGTATAGTTTCCTTAATTATTGCCACCCAAAACCCAAAATTTTATACCACGGTGCAAAACTTAGTGGTTTTAATACCATCCACTCTCCCACCCATAAGTACAAATGTGACTACAGACCTTTAACTAACCAACCCAATCATTATCATATCTCAAAAAATATGTACTACACCTAATCCAGGATATATCCCAAATCCATGAGGATAGTTGCCTCCCATATCTTCCCAACCATTCATGGCAAATTATCAATATATGTCCTCCACCCAAACTTCTATAATGAAATATAATGCACCCTCAGAACCCCAAAAACAAATATGTTATAACTATGGGGGTGCGCTATAAATTAGCCTCATTAAAATATTGATGGATTAGATGATAACTCTAGAGACATCTATTTTTGGAGACCATAATCTTTTGTCCTATGATTAGATTTAAAATAAACCCATTCACCCTTCCACATCAATCTATACCAATCCATCCTTACCCCACTCAATGAGAACTTCCTAAGTTATCTAGATTCCAAAGTAATAAGGATCCCCAAATGCTTAGATTTACAATGAACCCATTCACCCTTCCATACCAATCTATACCAATCCATCCTTACCCCACTCAATGAGAACTTCCTAAAATATTCAAATTCTAAAGTAACAAGGATACCCAACAACACTTAATAGCATTTTGGCATGCATGTTATCTAATTTCCTATGATGATGTTCTTCTAGTCCAAACCTTCCCCATGTCCTTAGTGGGACCCAAGTTTGATTGGTATAGTTTCATGACTAGGCACTCCCTCTTTTCCTTTTCCCAACTTGCTCAAAATTTCTTAGATCACTTCTCCATCAACATCTCTAACAAATTATTCATAACTAACTTATATTCTAAATGACACTTTAAGTATGAATACTTTACCAATTTTATTGATTGATGGAGGGGGTTAATCAACCAAATTTACTTCTCCTTACCCCAACCCAAATTAATCAAACTTTTCTCTCAAGGATGTTTTAAACACATTTAATCCACCCTATAGGTTTAAACATTCCATATATTTGATGAGGCATTTACCATGGCTAGGAAATTAGTAATTTGAGTAATTGATGAAGGCAAACTTACTATTATAAATAAGAATGATGGCTTCAAATCTACTGAAGCTTCTTCTAAACCTTCAAACCATGCCAAGTATAAAGGATCAACCAATTCCATTATCCTTAAAATGGATCTTCCTCTAGTGGTTAACCAATCCAACCCATCCACCTCTTTGAAATAAAATATAAAATCCTAAAACCTCTTTGTTCAAAATCAATATAATCTACTAGGGGAATCATATGCTTCAATTTTGGATAAAGTATTGAAATCATCCATAATCCAACTTCCTCTCAATCAAACCCCCTCAAGAATTTGATTCATCCCATCCTATACCTAGTTTTTATAAGGATAACAAGATATGCAACTACCATTTCATCATTGGGCATAATTTTGGTAGATGCAAAACATTTAAAATCATAGTCCAAGACTTGATAGATAAGGGTGAGCTTATAATTGATAACCCAAACACACCTCCAAACCAAGATCTTAATATATTACATTAACCCTTTCTAAACCACACACCTTCCACAAATAATGAACATACAAATTTGGAAACATACCATAAACATGAGGTTCATATGTTAAACATTATACTTAATGAACTTCTAATTGACAAACTCATGACCTGAATTGTGCCTATTCCACTTCTCAATTTGGTAGAACCAACCCAAACCACTACTCTTCCACTTAATTCTATACTGGAATCACCCATCCTTCCTTTAGAAATCATAACAATAGAAGAAACCACCACTCATACTCCACTTGATTCTATACTAGAATCACAAATCCATCCTTTTGAAAGCATGACAAATGAAGAAACCACCACTCCTACTCCACTTACTTTCATAGTTGAATCATCGATCCTTTTTTCAAAAAGTATAATGAAGGAAGAAACCAATACTACTTCTCTAGTTACTTCCACAGTGGAATCACCCATCCTTCCTTTGAAAAGCATAATAGAAGAAGAAACTACCACTCATCCACTTACTTTCATAGTGGAATAACCCATATTTCCTTTTGAAACTATAACGAAGGTGGAAACCATTAATCCTATTCCATTCTCTTCCATATTATAACTATATATCTTTGCTTCAAAAAGCATAAATAAGGAAGAGATCATCTGACATACTCCTTTCATAGTAGAATAACCCACCACTTCTTTAGAAATATTGACAAAATAAGAGGGAACCATGATGATCACCCTTCCATAGCCACTTGGTCTATCCTTGGAAAATACCACTGAGGAAACCAAGTCAAACTATAAACCATTTTCAAGGTTGGTCCAAACTCTAGAATTTTGATCACAATCAAACCTTATTGAGCTACATTTTATAATTATCTTAGGCTTCCATACCCTAAGAAGAAGTAGTCAATGAAACCATCATCCACCCAAAATTAAACCTCAATAAACCTAACCACCACTACCTCAACCAAACCAACAAGATCATCCACATCTCAAAATTTAAAGAAACCAACAAACCCAACTCCTTCAAAAACAAACAAAACAAACCCCAGTACCCCATTAAAACTTATCAAAAACTTAAGTGTCATTTTAACTCAAAATTTCACCCATCCACCCTTGAAATTAGACTTGACACCACCAATCTTGATGAGCTCAGAATATGGCTCATTATTTACATAGTATTTCCTTTATTTCATCTCTCCAATGATATATTCTTACGTAAATCATAAAATTTTAGTTGATTGTAGCATGGAAATTAGATGTTTTATATCATTTATGTCAAACTAAAGATTAAGTTACTACCTTGTCATTTACACCTAAAAAATAGTATGTTTTTATTGTTTTGGTTTTCAAGAATGTACAAAAAAGATGGCAAATATAGCATGATAAAGAAGCTCTAGTTTTGATTCCAATTTTCTGAAGCTACAAAATTACTCAACTGATATAGATGGACTCAACCAATCTTTATTTATGGACCCTACAGACTTCCATCCCTAAGTAATACTAAATAGCTCATATATATAGACTCTACAGGTCCATTCTTATAGACTCTACAGGTCCATTCCTTTGAACTATATAGGTTCGAATCCTAAGATGCTATAGATTTGGTAAGAGGATCATTACTAAATGATAATCATTCTATTTGGAATCACATGAATGAAATAATTTCCTCCTATTTTGAAGGACTCAATATTGATATATGTTGTATATATTTAGACCTTAAAACTATCATATGGATAGTATAATTATTTTATGATAATAGTTGGATTCTCCAAGATTATAATCAATCTAAATATCCTATCTTTGGGGAGCAAAAAATTAATTAGTAATTATTTTTTTTATTATATTGTCTTTAGTCTAAGGAACGAGTATAAATATGTATGTTTTCATCTAGAGTAAATAATAATGAAGATATATATATTTTAAACTCCAATAATATTGTAAGTTTTTCACCTTTCATGAATTAATGTAGAATCATTCTAGTTTTTAGTGCTGAGTAAACTTCATTCCTGACTCTAAGACGAGCAAGGGCCCACTCTCCTTGAAACTAGGAATTTTTGTACAATATTTATATTTATGTTAAATCAATTGTCCATTATTAGATAATCATAGTATCTTCAATAATTGCATATCTTAAGTCATTCATAAAACAGTAAATTTTGGGTTTACATTTCCATAGTATTTCATTTTTCAAGCAAGTGAGAATGAAGAGTTAAATCTACATTTGTAACCAAAGTGTGAATTAGATTTATAATTATAGATTCCAACAAAGTGTGAATTATATTTAAATTTATAGTTTTAGCAAGTGTGAATTATATTTAGAATTTACAATTTCAATCAAGTGTGTAAGTGTGTTTTAATTTCAAGTAAAGGATTGAATTAGTCAGTAGTCTCTTATTTTAGTAAGTGTGTGAAGTAATTAGTTTAGAAGAATTGTTTCATTTTTAAAAGTCAGATTAGAATCATCAAATCTCCGCAAGACCAACTTATAGATCTACCATCATAAACCTTATTAGAAATATCTTTAGACACTGGCCCTAGTTAGATAAACATCGAAATGAAAGATTGATTAAATGAAGAGTTAAATGACACTCATCATTTTTGGTTCATTTCTAGGGAATTTAAATTGTTAGTAAGGTAATATACATACATACATACATACATACATACATACATACATATATATATATATATATATATATATATATATATATATATATATATATTAAAATCATAAAATATCAATCAATTGATATTTCAACCAAGAGACTCAAAAGGATGATTTATTTCAAAATTTCCTCCAAAACTAACATTAGAAAGTTCTTCAACATCTCTGGTTGAAATTCCTACCCCTAAATATAGAGAAGAAAATCCATCAACATCTTTAGCTGAGAGTTTAGAACAAGATATTGAATAAAATCTTTAGGAGTCTCTTGAAATCCTATTTGGGACTAGAAGCTTTCCACAAGTAAGTCCTATAGGAAAAATACATTAAAATTATCCACTTATAGGGAGAGAATATCTTAATGCTGTGAAATATTTAGAAGAAGCATTTGAATGGGCCATAACTCAAAAGAGTTTTGAAGAATTTGAATAGACCTCAAGAAGCTATACTCACTAGACAACTAATCATATTGTTGAAGACACATCAGAGGAAGAAGATATGGGTGACCAACAAGAATAATTGTTTGCACAACTAAGAAGGACTTTTTATTTTCTGATTTTTATAGATCTTAGTGATCAAACCACCATGAAAACTATTTCTCCTACAAATTTGACCAGATTTTGGGGAAGATATATTGAATACCTTGATCATTTTTTATTTAAATTCAAAATTCTCATTCAAACTTATGACTATAAATCGGATAATCAAAAACTAAAATTATTTCCATCAACACTAAATAATGCAACCATGAGATGGTTCATGGGTTTGCCAAGCAACTCCATCCATACATGGGCAGATATGGAAATTGATTTTTTTTAAAAATATCAATTTTATTGTAAGGTGAGAGAAAGAAAGGAATAATTATTTAAAATTAAGCAAAATGAATATGAATCCTTAGAGGATTATTTGGATAGATTTTCATTAACATAGAAACAAAGAAGTTTTCCACTTAATAAGGAAGTCCTAAAACTTGTTTTCCTCAAAGGATTAGATGAAGACATTAGAGATGCATTAAACTTAATGGGTGGAGGAAATATAAACAAACTAGCCTTTGATTACATTTTAGAACTCTGTACTAATTATTCTTGGACAAAACCAAGAATGAGTAAAGGAAGATTTGGAAAATCTAATGACTTGGGCAAGTTAATGGAAGATGAACTAATCTAATAATTGATATTTTGGTCACACTAAATATTACATTAGATAGTCTTCAAGCTAAAGCTAATGCAATAGAACCATTAGCCATTTACTATCCTAAGTGTAGATTGAAACATGCTCTCAGGGATTGTCTTTTAGACAAAACAAACATTTATTCTTATGGAATTTATGAGGGAAAAAACCATGATACAAACCATTGTACTCTTCTACCTACTATGAAAAATTAGATAAAATCAAATGCTCAATCTATTGAAGAAGTAAATTATATTCAAAGACAAAATTTTCTTCCACAAAATTAAAATTAAGGATAGTTTGATGCAATAAATTTACATAATCTATGGATATCTCCATGGAATGTTCCAACACCACCACCAATGTGGAGTCAAAATCAAATGCCACCAACCCAGATGTCATTGCCTAGACAAGATTGGGTATCCCCTCAACCATGGATGTTGCCACAATAGCCATGGGTACCATAATAACAACCATGGGTACCACAAAAACAACCTCATCCATAATGGAATCCACAATGGACCCCTCATCAACAATATAATCAACCAATAAGGCAACCACAATAGCAAACCATAATGTCACCCCTTGTCATTCAATAGCTAGAATAAGTTAATCAACCCCCAATGCCTTCATAACTAATAGTAAATCCAAATAATAAACCACAAGCACCCATTTATGTCAATGACCAAGGAGAAACTATAAATTTAGGAGCTATTAATTATTCTGATATACAACTAAGATTAAGGAAAACTATAAAAGAGCCTTCAATTTTCATTTCAAAAATACGTGATGAAAAATATAAAACACAATTACCTAAACCAAAAAATAAGGAAGGTGAAACTAATGAAGGTCCTAAAAAATCCAAGGAAAATATCAATACACTAGTAGCCCCTTTTCTTGAAATATTGAAAGAGATTGAAATGAAACATGAATCAGATTTGATCCATGAATTGCAAAAAATTAACATTGAGGTACCACTATTACAAGCTATTAGGGACATTCCTGAACTGAACATAATCATCAAGACTTTGAGTGTCAAAACACCTAGAAGGAAAAAATAGTACCCAAAATCCATACATGTTGATGGTAAAGTTGCTGATTTGTTAGCAAGAAAATTATTAATACCCAAATATGCAAACTCAGGCAGTCTAGTCATCATCGTTATAATAAGAGTAGAGGAAAATCCTAATTTACTAGTAGACTTAAGGATAACAATTAATGTCATGACTACTATGACTCTTCAAACACTGTCCCTCATAGAAATTCAACCTACATCTACCATTCTCCAAATGGTAGACTAGTCTGTAACCAAACTAGAAGGAAGCAAAGAAAATGTTGTAGTACTTATCGAGTCTTGGGAATATCTATTTGATTTTATGGTGCTAAAACATAAAACAAATAATTTGGGATATCCTCTAATCCTTGTAATACCATGGTTAGATATTTTTGCATCACTAATTGATTGTAGGTCAGGAGATATAACAATTTCCAATGGTTTAAAATCCAAATGCATTTCCTTGTCTCCTCTTACAAAACCATCAATGAACAACATATAAAATATTTGGGTAGAAAAATTAGACAACAAAACAAATGATCTTTCATCATTAGCGATGATCATACTAAAAAAACATTTAGAAGAATTGAGTGAATATAATATTCTAGAATCTAAGGAATATGAGCATTTAGTAGAATCTATAGACTATAGAAACTATGAATTCTAGTAGAATAAAATCTATGGATTCTATGGAAACTATAGACATTACCAGAATAGAATCTATAGTCTCCTCTAAGATATTTTTCCTCAATCATTTTATTACCTCTTTATCATATTATCATAATATAATTCAATCAAAGGTATGAAATTGGGAAAAAGAACAACAAACATAATTTCTAAATGTATTTCATTACCCATTAGCAAGAGCTCTTCCTCTTAGAGAAGGATTCATAAAAAATGTAGCAACATTTCATATGATACTTCCTCATCCATGTCCTTTAAATTCACTAATAACTGAATTTAAATAGGTATAATCTAATCACCCAGACATAAAACATCTTATGATACTACCTAGAAAGACATTGAATATCAACAGTTAGTTAAACAATGATGAGGAATTATAACTCTTTGAATTCCTAGAATGACACACTAGGGATTTTTCTTGGGATTATATTAACATGAAAGGAATTCACCCCAGTGTATGTAAACATTACATTTACACAAAATCTGTCAAACCAGTGAGACAACCATAGAGGAGAATAAACCCAACATTGAAAGATATAGTGAAAATAAAATTTCAAAAATTATTAGATGTGGGATTCATTTACTCCATCTCAGATAGCTAGTAGGTTTAACTATTGGTAGTTGTTACAAAATAGAATGAGAAGTGGAGAGTATGTGTGGATTATAGGGAACTAAACAAGGCAACTTTGAGAGACTATTTTCCCTTGCCTTTCATTGATCAAGTTCTTGATAACTTAGCAGTAAATAAATATTTCTCTTTTCTAGATGGATTTAATAGATATAACCAAATCATAGTTGTAGATGAGGATCAAGACAAAACCACATTCACCTAACATTAGGTAACCTTTGCCTACCAAGTACTTCCATTTTTTATTTTTAGAGCGCCAACAACCTTTCAAAGAGCAATTTTGGCAATATTATATGACCTCACAAATGATTGTGTAGAAGTCCACATGGATGATTTCACTATCCATGGATAAACCTATCAGGAAGCCCTTACCAATTTGGAAAGAGTTTTGAAAAGATGTGAGGAACATCAACTATCATTAAGCCATGAAAAATGCTTGTTAATGATGGATAAATGAATAGTACTAGGACATCACATTTTAGTAAAAGGTATTCAGGTAGACCTAAAGAAAATTAAGATCATTTATAATTTGCATATTCCATATACACAGAAAAAAGTAAAGAGTTTCTTGGGTCATGTTGGTTATTATAGATGCTTCATAAATAACTTCAATAAAATAGTTGCTCCACTATTTTCACTTATTACAAAAGATAGACAGTTTATATGGAATTATGATTGTCAACAAGCCTATGAAACCATTAAGGCTAAACTTAGTACTACTCTAGTATTGAGAGGTCAAGATTGGATACAACATTTTCACATATACATAGATGTTTCCAACATAGCAATGGGTGCAATCCTTAGACAAAACTATGAAAATGATCTTAGTTATGTCATTCAATTAAGTAGTAAAAACATGACTCCTACTAAAAGAAATTACACTACAATTGAAAAAGAATTCATTATTGTAGTCTATGTAATAAATAAATTTAGACATTACATAATAGGATACAAAGTGTTTATGTACATAGATCATTCAGCCATTAGGTACCTTATGAACAAACCAATAGTAAGAGGTAGGATTATTAGATGGTTGTTACTCCTAAAAGAATTTGATATTAATATTATAGATAAACTAGGGAAGTTTAACGTGGTTGCTGATTTCTTGTCTAGAGTCAATATTTCAGGTGAAGAAGAACTAGTGGAGGATGATTTTTTAGATGAACAATTATTTGCCATTTTAGCAGATTCTCCATGGTTTGCCGATATTGCCAATTATCTTGCTACAAGGAAGTTTCCTCCACATTTCTTACACAAAGGAATAAAATAGTTAACTAAAGAAAGTTATTATTTTAAATTTATTAATGGAATATTATTTAAACTTGGACCTAATCATGTGTTTCATAAGTGTGTGACAAATAATGAATTATATGATATCATGAGAGCTTATCATGATGAACCGAGAGGAGGACATTACTAAAACTATAGAACCATACAAAAAATCCTTGGAACATGTTATTATTGGCCTCATATTCATAGACAAGTGAAGAAGTATATAAAACATTATGATGCATATCAGATAACTGGGCATCCCACTCTTTCAGTTGAAATGCCTCTCCATCCTCAACTAGTTCTAAAACCATTTGAGAAATGGGGAATTGATTTTTTTGGAATTATAGATCCTCCTTCTAGAGCAAAAGAATATATGTTATTCTACATATAATATGTCACCAAATGGGTATAAGTAGAATTTATAACTCATTCTTGAGAAGAAGCTATGGTAAATTTCTTATACTTTAAGATTATGCAAAGATTTGGTGTTCCAAAAGAAATAGTTTTAGATCAAGGACCTCAGTTCATGTCAAAAATGATAATATAATTCATTGAAGTGTATCAAACTTAACATAGAAAGTCTTATCCATACCATCCATAAGCCAATAGATAGGTTGAAGTTACAAATAAAGAAATGGAGATTATTTTAACAAAGATTGTTAGTACCAGTTGAAAGGTTTGGGAAAACTACCATAAGCAGTTTGGGATTATAATAATAATTGGAAAATAACTACTTGTTTCTCACCACATGAGCTATTTTATGGTAAAAAACATCTATTTTTTGTTGAATTAGAATTACAAACATTAAAGACAACATTGGAAGTGGGAATTCAATTAGACACAGTGCAAGAAGATAGACTCATATAACTCAATCAACTTGATGAAATGAGAATGCAAGAATTATAGACAACTAAATGTGTAAAGAATGAAATGAAAATTTGGCATGATTTACATATCAAACAATAAAAGTTTAAAAAAGGAGATTGGGCACTATTGTTTGACTCTAAATTTCAATAGTTCAAAGGAAAAATATAGACAAGGTGGCTTGGACCTTATCAAGTAGAAGTTTTTGAAAATGGTTCAATAAAATTAATGCCCATTGATGATAGTATAAGGAATCTTCTGGTCAATGTTTAGTAGTTGAAACTTTATCAAAAACATCTCAATAAAGAAGACTTTGTATAGAATATGAGACACAGGGTAGTTTTCCTAGAGGAACTTGTTTCTTCCATGGAATTGTTACCATAATGATTGAAAAAAATAAAATAAAACAAATCAATAGTGAAAATTATATGTAATGATGTTATTGACAATGCATGGTTAGAAAATTAGCTTGTTGGCTAGCCATGCATTGTATAAAGGACCTTGGTCAGAAAACTAACAATGGCTGACCAAAGGGAAAAAACTAAAAAAATATAGAATCTAATCAGCTAATCTTGATTAGTTTCCACAAGAAATAAAATTAAAATATTGATTCCATTGAAATATACTAACTAATTCATGCTACTCTACTTTTGTAGGACAAATGGCAGAGAAAGTACTCAATCTAAGGTACAAATAAGTAAGTGATAAGTTTTATTTATTCATGTTTAGTAAATTAATTTTTTTTATTTAAATAAGATTGATCCTATGGAGATGAAAGATATTATTAGATAATCATGTAATGCTTAAATAGAGGAATAAAAATAGTGGACAAATAGAAAAGGGGATCAATGAGATATGTGTCATAGTGAATAATTACATGTAATTAATTGTGTCATTGTCATTATGATGGAACATCATGACAACATCCATGGAAAGATTTAAAATAAAAGATGTTTTAATCATTAATTTATTAAATTTATAAAATTTTTGGTGGTGGTATAACTAATTTCCCCTTCCATGTGAGCCATCAAAGTCACCATGTAAATCCATCATTCAAATGACCACATTTATGATTATGTCTCCTCAGCAGTTGGAAGTTCCACGACATAGACATCAAGTGAAGCCAATATTTATGATTATATTTCCATCAGTGTGTGGGAATTTATTTTCATATATGCCTATTGAAATTACCAATCCCTATGAATTGCTCTTTTGTGAATTTCCAAAAAAATTAGTGTAAGCCCTAGTTTTCATTTTTTAAAGTTCTATGACCATTCTTAGTAATTTGATCAGTATTCATCCAAGGCAGAATGTGGTAGAAGACACAATCATATCTAAACACACCCACTAAAGTTATCAATGATAGGGCTTCTATAACAGTATTTGAGGAAAATGGTTGGCTTCCCTTTATTCAAAAATTCTAGGGCTTTCATGAAACATTGGTAAGATAATTTGTAAAAAACCTTACCCCTAATTTTTCAATTATTGAAGGCATAGTCATTCCATGTTTTATTCAAGTTATTAGTGAAATCATAGAAATACCAGACATAAGAATGAAAGTAACAGGGAGATTTCCATTCAATGATCTTATTACTCAATTCAATGGAAATAAAAGAACTATAACTACATGTTTGTTTAATTAAAAAGGAAATGATAAAGGTATCCATAGAGATTCACTCCTAGAGCTATGGTAGTCTGTAAAATTTTGGGTGATCAAATACATAACCTATAAGGGGAAATGTAGCCTTTTGGGTGGAGAAGCTATGAAAATATTGATACATATGAAATATGGGAGACAAAACCCATAGTGTAGAATTAACCTCACATATTACCTATATGGTGGCCTTTAAGTTATTACAACCACTACTAATGCTACTCTTAGACATCATGGTCTTATTCACCTTATTATTCAGTAAGGGAAAGAAGTTTTGGAATCCTAAAAAAATAGAGTTATTTGACAAATTCTAGCCTTACCCATACAAGATAAATCTAGGAATTTAGGTTCAACTTAGTCATAAATACCATCTAATAAATCTACTCCATCCACTAAGAAAATAAATCATAAGCAAAAATAGCTTATGGATTCAAAATAAACTCCTCCTTCTTTAAGAAGGATTACCAATTCTAAAGTTAATCAAACCTCCATTATTTCAAAGGCCCCATAAGAACCTAAAGCACCTATTGAATAATTAGTCCCTTTGCCAAAAAAAAAGAGAAGGGCCTCTACTCTAATAGGGCATGAGAAGGCAAGAGATGTAACTATTACAGCAAATGTACCATCAAGTGTAGCTCAAATAATCAAAAGAAGAATAAAATTGAAATTAGATAAAGATGAATATGAGGTAGTAGATATTTTGTATAGTATTAGACATCTATCCCAACATTTAGATGAGAAAAAAATTGAAGAATAAGTAACTTATGAAATAACTCTTGTGAAAAAACATGTTGCCAGTCTTGTTATTCAGCCACTTCATGACTCAAGAAGTCCTCCAGTCAACATAACAGAAATGAAAGCTAAAAAAAATAATGTTATAAAGGAATAAAATGTTCAAATTAAAGTTCCAATAAACAAAGCAAATTATCCATGCACATTTGAATAAGGAGAACCATCTAGTCCAAAGGACCCTATGATGTAGCTGACATTGGAACTTTCCAAGGCTCAAGCATTGATCTAATAATAGGTATTAGACATTGCTGATCTAGTCAACAAAATTCACACTAAAGATCAGCTTAATTCCATGTTAGTCAAAAAATTAGAATTAATATCTTAATTCCATGGAAATTTGTAGAGAGTCCTAAGAAAGAGAGAGAACAAAATATTGTAGTAGTCATTGAACTTTCCTAAGATTTTTCCTACTGCTTCTCCTCAAAAGTTTAGTCAATCCAATTCTACCTCTAAAACATTTATGAATCAAGGGAGTCAAATAATCAATCCATTTGTTCCTCCATTGGATAAGTTGTATCAAGCACATGAAGAATATAAGACAATAAAACAAAACAATAAGGATTTAGTTATTGTGAATAAGAAATTACAAAATAAGAAACAAATATTAGAGTCTAGAACCTAAAATCTAGAAGAAGATTTGTAGAATACTTACAAATTTGCTAAAGCTCTTTTAGCTTGCAGAAGTCCTTCTCCTACATATAGCTTGTTTCTCTTTGAGTAATTCTATAGTTGGCAGCTCCTTAGAATCTCTTGTCAGCTTCCATACAAAAGTTTGGATCCTTCTACATTTTTGGAAATATTTTATAGTGTTGGCCCTAGCAATCAAGATCTCCTTTGTGAATTCTATTTGTATGACTTAATAATAGGAGACCATGATCACAACAAATTTTTAATTAATATTCATGTGGGAAAATTTCAATTATGAGCACTCCATTCTAATTTTAAAAAGTAGTTAGCATGAAAAAATAAATTTGAAGATTATTCAATACATGCTAAGACAATAGGGTTATGCATAAGACCAAAATTTTCCATTCTGAGTCTGATAAAATGGAAATTCAAAGATGTTTACTAGAATGTTGATGTCAAAAATCATTATTTAGAATCCTTATATAATTACACCATCTAATGTGATCTTTTCATAAGGCAATTTAGTTATTGTAGCAAGTGTTAAGAAATGGGATTTACTATCAATCTCTCTCAAGAGACATGAAGTTATATCTTCTAATAATGTAAGATAAAGCAGAAGAAGAGCTAAAGAAAATATTGAGGAAATTGTGGAATTAATAAATTATAATAGAGATAAAATATGGATTAGAATGAGATACAGACCCCCTTTATTAGTTATACCCATTCTAGGATGGAAAAACTGGGCACCACAATCTGATGAACAATTTAATGTCTAGAAAGATCTAACTCTGATGCATAGAGGATTCACCAATAATGAAGATTATCTTATAAAAGATGAATTTTATGATTATGATCTCAGCCAAAGTCTACAAGATGTAAATAGATCTTATGGAGGGAGGTGAAGTTTTGAAAAAGGGACTTGTAAAAGGTATAGCCTAGGGGAGATGATGAGCTCAAAATATGTCTCATAATTTACGTAGTATTTCCTTTATTTCATCTCTCCAAGGATATAATATTATGTAAATCATAAATTTTTAGTTGACTGTAGCATGGAAAATAGATATTTTATCTCATTTATGTCAAACTAAAGGTTAAGTTACTACCTTGTCTTTTATGCCTAAAAATAACATGTTTTAGTGTTTTGGTTTTGAAGAATGTACAAAAAAGATGGAAAATGTAATGTTATAAATAATATCTAATTTTTATTATAGTTTTTATAGGCTACAAACCTACTCAATTGATATCTACAGATTCAACCAATATTTATTTATGGATCCTAAAAACTTTTAGCCGTAGGTAATACTAAAGAACTCATATCTACAGACTCTATAGGTACATTCCTATGAAATATATAGGTCCATTCTTATGGAATATATAGGTCCAGTCCTATGAACTCGATAGGTCTAAAGCCTAAGATGTTGGAGATTTGGTAGGAAGATAAATAGTAAATGATAATCATTCTAGCTAGAATCACATCAATGAAATATTTGCCTCCTATTTTAAAGGATTAAATATTGATATATTTTGTATATATTTGGACATTAAAACTATTATAGTGATAGTATAATTATTTTGTTATAATATTTGGATTCTCCAAGATTATAATCAATCTAAATCTCCTATCTTTGGGGAGCAACAAATTGATTAGTAATTCTATTTTTCAGTATACTATCTTTAGTCTAGGGAATGAGTATAAATAGGTACATTTTAATCTAGAGTAAATAATAATGAAAATAGATATATTTTGAACTCTAAAAATATTTTAAATTTTCCAACATTCATGAATTAATGCAAAATCATTCCAATTTTTAGTCCTGAGTAAACTTCATTCCTAACTCTAACAAGAGCAAGGGCCCACTCTACTTAGAACCAAGAATTTATATATGTTATTTATATTTATGTTAAATCAATTTTACATTATTAGATAATCATATTATCTTCAATCATTACATATCTTAAGTCATTCATAGAATAGTAAATTTTGGGTTTACATTTCAATAGTATTTCATTTTTCCAGCAAGTGTGAATGAAGAGTTAAATCTACATTTGTAAGCAAAGTGTGAATTAGATTTACATTTATAGTTTCTAGAAAAGTGTGAATTAGATTTACATTTATATTTTATAGAAAATTTTGAATTAGATTTACAATTATAGTTTATTTCAAAATGTGAATTAGATTTACATTTACACTTTTAACAAGTGTGAATTAGATTCACAGAGTAAGAAGAATGAAACAGTGAAGGGGAAAGAAAAAGTTAAACCCAAATCCTCCAGCTTTAAAAAATAGATTGTTGATGAGGAAATAGAGTGGGAAAGCACTGAAAGTTCTGAGGATGAGAGTAAGAAGGAAGAGGAAGGAATGAAAAGTGGGGAATCTAGTTCTAATGAGGAAGGAGAAGATAAAAGTAAGAATGAAAAAGAAGGGGACACTATAGAGGAAAAAATTGAACAGAATAACTATGAGCTTGAGGAAAATCAGCAAGTGCTAGGGGAAACTGAAAAAGAAATGGATGTTTTATTTGAGGATCCTGCTTCAAAAATAGAGAAGGAACATTTAGTTCAGGATGCCTATCATGCAATGGAAACTAGAGAATAAGGAAAGGATGATCTTATCCACAATGAAAGCCCTGTTAAAACTAAAGAACAGAAAAGAATGGAAAGGGAGGATCATATTGAAAAGGATGAAGACAATCCAAAAGAGAACACAAAAGATTTAAGTGATGTATGGAAGAATGATAGGAGACATCCCTTTATGAATTCAGCCAAATGCAAAGTAGACGCTATCCTTCAAGTTGACTCATGGATGTATAAGGAAATAATGGGCCTCAAGAAGAAAATGGAAATAATGGAACATAATCAAGAAGCTGATCAGAATAAAATCAATAATCTGGAAATGCAGATGAGGGATATTCCTATCAAGCTTAAAGACTATGAGAACAATCTAAGGAGCCTCATTAAGGAAAGCATAATGAAGATGGAGGAGGTTACTTCTAGCATATGTGGAGCTGCTGTAAACATTGGAAAATGGGTAAATGAGGAAATAAAATCTTTGGAGGGGCCTAGTATGAGGACCAGATAGAGCTCAAGGAAGAAAATAATGCAAGAGGTTGCTATGTCAGTGGCAATATCTATACAGGACACTACTATGATTGGAAAGGAAGTGGTGAAGATGATTTTGGAATTAGAAGAATAGGTTCTTTTAGCTCTCTCAGTCTTGGTCCTTTTAGTTGGTTGTTATAACTGGTTTCTGGTTCTTTTTTTTCTTTTCACACTTGGGTTTCTAGGTCTCTATAAAACCTAGGGTCTATCTTTTGATGATCTTGAATTGTGGTTTCAGGTCCCTATAAAACCTATTTTTGATACTGCTTAGTAGTAGGTGTTAGGTTTGTTATACCTAGAGAAGTTATTGTTATATCCTTCATCCTTTGTTTCAGGGTTTTGAGGCCCCTTCAAAACCTATTTTTACATTAATCTAAAACAAGTGTGAATTAGATTTAGAATTTACAATTTCAAACAAGTGTGAAAGTGTGTTTTAATTTTAAGCAAAAGATTGAATTAGTCAGTAATATCTTCTTTCATTAAATGTGTGAAGTAATTAGTTTAGAATAATTATCTCATTTGTAAAATTTAGATTAGAATCATCAAAATCCCCCCAAGACCAATTTATAGATCTTCCATCATAAACCTTATTACAAATAACATTCGACATTGGCCCTAGTTTGATAGACATCAATCAAAAGATTGAATAAATGAAGAGTTAAATGACACTCATCAAATTCAACCTAAAAATCCATAAGCTAAACCAATAATAAATATTGAACCACCTAGGATTTAGAAATCTAAAACAATTTCACCTCCCATTTTAACTTCAATCTCTATCCTAGGTTCATACCCTTTATCCATTTTAGGTCCTCACCCTTCCATCTTATTGAAAACTAAAATCCCTCAAATAAAGATATTACAGATTCAACCTACTATTCTTACCACACCTCCAAAACCTTCATTCCTAAAACCATCTACAAAAACCATGCACAAACCATAGCTCCACTCATTAAACCTACCCCTAAAAAGGTACAAACCCCAAAAATAAAAAACCAATAATTTTATCTCCTTGTCACCATTGATATAATTCTATTATATCATATTTCAAAGTTTTCTAAAAAATTCCTACATAACCTTACCTCGCATCAAAACATCCCAAAACTAGCTTAGCTAATGATAACTTAATTTGCATATACCATAGGACACTTGGCCATGCCACTAAGAAAGATAAATCTCTTCAAGACATAATCCAAAAAGTATGTGATATAGATTATCTTTTGATAGAGGAAATTACTCTTATCCCACCTCCAATCCAAAAACCTAAAACTACCATCCCATGTAAACATAGCTCCAATATCTCATCAAAGAGTATAGATGAACTAATGCAACCTACCAACCCACATACATTCCAAATCAACACCATCCATGTGGTCACTTGATCATAAAGTGAAAAGGACAAAGGGAAATCTAGAGTATCCATCCCTTGTACATATCCTTCTTCTATGGAAGCACCCCAATCACCTTTACCAAAGCACAAGATTTGTATCTTGGGTACACCCCAATCCAATCCATCTAGACTAATAAATAGATCAATTCTCAAACAACTTCACCAAAGCTCGATGAAGATGAAATTGTATGAATTAATCCAGACCTCACCCCAAAACTATCAATCTATCATGGAGTGGTTGCAATCGATTAAGATTTAACCCAAATATAGTCAACCTTTAGCAGCCCTTATTAGAGCCCTCCAAGTATTAGGCCTTGTAACATTTTAATATTTTGATACACCTCATATCCACCTAAACAATCTATATCCTCCCCTCTTCATCATTTCCCACATAAGTCAAACCTAGATCAAAAAGGTTATGATTAATGGGGGAGCTTTAAAAATATCATCTCATCCCATGCCTATGATAAATGTAAACTTCCTAAGAACATCATATCTAAAACCACTATTGTACTATGATATTTTAATGACATGATGTCAACTACCCTAGGGATGGTTATCCTTTATATACATTTAGGACCTCAAACTCTCCTTGAGCTCTTTTACATTGTATAAAGGGAGTTTCAATAAAATGTATTGCTTACATGCTCTTGGATTTGAACCATGGGTTGTGTATCATCAAGTTTGCATAGGTGTCTCAAAATTAAGCATGTGGGTCATGTTCATGTTAATATAGTCAACCCTAGTCCATTTAAGTCATGCAACATGACTTACCACCCTAATGATGTTATCATTTAATTAAAGGACACATCCCCTTCAGCTTCTGTCAACAAAGCTTCTACAAGCTTTACCATACCTTCTTCCCAAATCCTTACAAAATACCCCTTGGTATCCACATTATAATGTCTTTCACTCAAATAATATAACCTATTGACTATAGATACCCTTCCTAATCCTTAGTATTATGTAAATCTTGATCAACATCCTTGCTATGATTATCACATTGGAGACATCATCCCTTTTGGTCCTCCCAATTGCCAAATCAACTTTGTTTATGGGGGACTCAATCAACCACCTTTGGCTTCTAATGCCTCATATTCTATCAAACCATTCACCTCTAATTTATCTTTCTTGGACAAACCAAATTTTGCCAAAACATACCTTCATTGGTGTGTTTGGAAAGTATTGGGTTTATGTTGTTATGAACATGGACCACATGATATTATTCCATGTAAAACTCAAAAGACTCATGAATGACATGGACTTGGATTTATCCAATCAAAATAGCTAATAGACCCACCTTCCATCTCAATCATTAAGGAAGTAGCCCCATCCTCACAAACCTCTTATTTTTTGAAATGTAATGATCTTAATTCTATCCATCCTATTTTTTTTATCAATATGATTAAATTAGGACCCATGACCATGAAATTCATGGGTAAAAAAGAACCATTCATCTAACTCATTTTGAGATGTTCAAAGATGATTCTCCTACCACTAATACTATCTAGTGTCAGGATGATGATTCCCTTCTCACCTATCTTAGTGCTAAAGATTCTTCCCTTCATAAATCCATTCCTCCTTAGAAATTGACCATGTTGATTGAATCTATCATTGATATCAATGTGGTCACTTAGGGTAACCCCTAAATAATAAAAATTAGTTAATCTTTAGATTCCTCAAAGCATCAAGATTTATCTTCCTTTTTACATGATTGTAGCATAGAATTTACTTAGTTTCATAGTGATATGCCTAGAATCAACCATTCCATAGTCATCCATAACATCATCAACAACCTTTATGCCAAGATTGTTGGGAAAAATCTTCTAAGGATGTACCCTCACATTACCCTTCTTGTTAGAGAGGAGCTTTAATGTCTCTTATCCATGAACTTCATACAACCCATTGACTATCTACAATGGGTCTTGAATGTCTTTCCTATCACTAAAAAAATAGGGGGACTTTATATTTGTATGTATTTTCATGAACTAAAACTTGCTTTTCCTAAAGATAAATTTACTTTGCTAAGCATTGACAAATTTATTGATCTAACTATTGGCCATGAGATGGTATCTCTTATGGATGAACTCTCAGACTATAACCAAATCTTAATCACCCTAGAAGATAAACACAAAACTACATTTATTAGCCCATGGGGAACATTTTTTTATAGGGTCATGCCTTTGAATTTAAAGAATGTTGTTGAAACCTATCATCATGCCATGACCTACATCTTTCATGACCTGATCCATAAAATTATGGAAGACTATGTAGATGATATTTTTGCTAAGTCCAATTTATGTAAAGACCATTTGGTAATCCTTAAATTCATCTTCAAATTATTTATTCAATTAATTATTTGCATTAACCTAAAGAAATGTGTCTTTGGGTCATATCAGGTAAACTCCTTGACTTTATCATTTCTCTTCATAGATTAAAATTTGATCCAACTAAATTCAAAGGAATCCTAGACATGCCTCCTCCAACAAACCTTAAATAGATTTGAAGTTTATAGGGGAAGTTTCAATTATTTGTACGATCTTATCCCTTTCATCACCTACTTAAAGAGGATATCTCATTTAAGTTGAATGAAGACTATCAAAAGTCCTTGGAATCACTTAAAGAGTACCTTTTTTCTTCACCTATCCTTGTCTCTCAAAAATAAGACCAACCATTCTACCTCTACATCTCTACCACAGACCATTCTTTAGGTACCATGCTTGCACATTATGATGATCAACATAAAGAACAATTAGTATACTATATAATTCAAACACTTATAGAGAATGAGACTAATTATACCCATACAAAGTATTTATGCCTCACCTTAGTCTTTTTGGTTTCCAAACTTTGTCACTACCTCCTCAACCACAAAACCTTTGTCATCACAAACGCCAACCCACTTAAGTATATGAATTATAATCCATATAAAAATTAGTGTATGGTAAGATGGGTCATGATTTTATCTTGATTTTATACTAATCCCTTGAAGCATAGCTACCAAAACAATTCAGAATTACTTAAAAAGATAGACTACTCCCTTGAAGGATAGGTATCAAAATAAAATAAATCCAACACTTAGACCACTCCTTTGAAGGATGGCTAAGTTAAACATTTATTAAAAAAATAAAATAAAAGAAATCACATGGAAGCTTCCCACATTCATCATCTTCCCATACCTATCAAACCATAAAAAGCATCAAAAGATCCATAGTCAAAATTTAAAAAAGTAAAAAATATATCTATCCCAAAGAAATCTTTAATCAAATTTTGCAAAACCAATAATAGACTTCTCGTATTGATCAGTCTACACCAAAATTAGACATGCACTTATTTATAATGGTTCCTAGACCACCTACAAAAGGGGTAAACTATCCCCACAAGAAGGCTACACTATCATCCATCTCCCTTTTTACCCTATAAAAATTAAGGGATTTTGAGCTTACATGACACTATGTGATCAAGATAATTCTTAAATAGATGAATATGCACTAATGAAAAGCATGAAAGGGTTTTATGTTCATAAGTGAATCCCTCTTACTATTTTGGTCCTTCCCAAAGAAAGAGCACCACATTTCCTTCTTCTTCATCATGCCTACTTGTTGAAACATTCATTAAGGTCTTCATCTTATGAATGATTAAACATTGTTCTCATTTGTTTCCTCTTCTTACATGTATTATTTTTACCCAAAATTATCTATTTGTTAAAATGATTTAAAAAAAAATTAACCTTATATCATTCAATCTATTCAAAATAAAACAATAATTAACTTAAGTGTGTTGTATACATTTTATTTTACTATTATAAATAGAACTAAAATTCTATTATAGTTATGTGTTTTATTATATCACATTCTATTTTATCACTTATACACATCATTTAGGTGTTTTTATTATCATGAAAACATTCTATTTCCTACATCATAGTCATTAAATAAATAAATCCTATATCAAAATCGATCATCTCCTCAACAATCATGAGTCAACATAAATTATTTATGGTGAATGAATCAAACAAACATCCCATATTAGTTTTTATATCATCTATACATTAGAATCCACTCAATCTTGATTATCATCAAGCATATACCTACTAACATGAAAAATGCCATAACCATAACCCAAACATATCATCATATCCATGTGTCATCATAAGGAATCATAACATGAGTCATCACATAAGCATAACCTAAAGAATCATGAATAACACCATGACATCATATACAATCATCAATAAAAGGTGATGAATATCTTACACCTAAGTTGATTATATTGGCATTTAAATTAAGTTTTTCCATGCATATGACACATATTGTTGTTATGGTTAGTTTATAACTATGATGCATAATGACCATGTTACAATAAAAATTATTCAAAATGATATATAAAGTGATGGTACTAATGTAATTTCCTCTTATTACCAATATACTTACCTAAATAAAACCCAAACACATAGTAACCCACTTACTAATGAATATTAATCACTACTAGTTCGGAGGTGCATCCCCATATTCATTATGTTCCCCTATGCAAACTCATCATTAATATGTATTATGGGTTCATTATGTGAGATCACTTTGACAATTTTACATAATAGTGAAAATTATTTAGACTATTCATTGATCAAAATTTCCCTAATAGGGAGAAAATTAATTGTATCACACTCAAATCTTCCCTACTAGGGAAAATCATTGTGTAAAACATTAAAACTACTTTGTTCGGTAAAATCCTTATTTAGACCATTATACCATGTCATTTTTATATTTTCAAGGGAATATTTTATAACACTATTTTATGCTTACTCCCTTAATGGGGCATCCATTGTTCATTATAGGCAATAGAAAACCACACCAATGATTCTAGATATCGTAACACACCTTTTCGACCCCCTTGGAGCTTTTGGGTTAGAAAATTTATTAAAACCCTTTAAAACAACCTTTTACCTCTTTAACCACAATTAAATTAATTAATTAATTAATTAAGATAATAAATCATATTTACACCTCACCCTAACCAATCCCATGTCTAACTTAGTGACACCTAGCCTTAAGACCATTTCCTACCTAAGCATTTAAAGTCCTAACCTCCTAGATTATTTATACATACATGACCATGATTCCTTAAATAATATCAAACCATTTATAATTCTCATAATATACAAAATTAAGTGAAAAACACTATTTTTGGTATGTTAGACCAATTTCATCTTGACCAACATAGATCATCCCTCGACTGACGCTAGTTAACCAAGACCAATATCAGTTACTTAAGGATGATTCATGACCCTTACTCAGGAGTTTGAATAATTTGAGTAATAATCAAAATCTTGTGTGAATAAATTTTTTTTAGTGAACCATAGAAGCAATCTATAGATTAAGAAGTGCTTTGTCACCTTAAGACTATGGATTCAAGAACTATTATGCTACCCATTTTGTTCAAGTCTTGCAATTATCTCACAATCAACTTCAAGTCATCTTCAATATAAAAAATACACAATAAATAAGTACTCTATGCCTTTTATAAGTTTAGTATTTTTTTTTTTTTAGTTTATTTATTTCACCCCCTTTCAATATCTTCCCACACTCTCTTTTTTATTGGAGTTCTGTAACTCCAACACCTTTTTCCCATCAAATCCCCACTAACCATTCCTAGCCTTTTGAGTGTTAAAAATCTATGGTTTATATCCCTAAGTCTTCATTATACCTTTATAACCATCAACCAACCTCCAAATATCCCACAAAACCCCTTTGTAACCAACACAAAGTCCATTTTTTACCAAAGCCAAAACTATGACAAACACATAATAACTCACATCGGTCATGCTTGACCTACATTGGTTACCCTTGAATGGCATTAGTTACCTAGTGTTTGGGATTGGTATCTATGTAATTATATTTTATAAAAATACCAAGTTAAAATAACCTATCAACCCTAACTCAAAATATATTTTTTTGACCCCTATCACAACATAGAGTTAGAAGCAATTATATGAATCACATTTTTGTACTTTAGCACTTCTTTTGAACAAGTTAATATCATTTTGTTAAAATCAATAATTTTTTCTTGAAAATCATTTTATTACATTGTTTTCAATTAATTTTCATTCTTTTATTAAATCATTTCTTATAAGTATTTTTCAAAAAAATATTTGTTAAACAAGTGGATTGACAACCGTCTAGTGAAGTCTTGTACTTCTTAGATCTATCACTTTATAGGAAATCCACCCTCCAATATTACTAATCAATCTCATTTCTAGTCTCATTTCAAGTAATTAATCCCAAGCCAAAGAGGATAACTTCACATCATATGGATCATGGAACACATAACCACATCTAGGTTCATCTATACTTTCTCCCTTTTCTAAGTTTTCAATTATTTTTAAAAGAAAAAGAATATAATAAAAAACATAGTGAAACATTTTTGCATGCCTGGTGGGACCCTAGATTTTTCTTAAGTTTGTAATTATTTTAGGACATTCTAGTTGCATTAGTAAAAGAATAATTCATCGTACTTTTC
The DNA here is from genome assembly GCA_037957365.1 of Torreya grandis. Taxonomy (NCBI): domain Eukaryota; kingdom Viridiplantae; phylum Streptophyta; class Pinopsida; order Cupressales; family Taxaceae; genus Torreya; species Torreya grandis. Next base: position 286,990 of record JARHVA010002324.1, read on the forward strand.
TATTTCTAAAATTAAAACATTATTTTCTTCATTTATAAATTTAAAATTGTGACTTTCAATTTATTATTTTCAAAATAAAAAGAAAGTACATGTTTTCTTTACTTTCTTAGAAAAGGCAAAATCATTTATTTTCCTTTATTTCTAAAAAGTGAAAAGGCATTCATCCTAGGATAGGACTTACATTCTAGTTATGCATTTATGTGCATTCTAGTTGTTCTATACTCATTTAAAGAAATTAAAATCTCCTTTTGGGTTTAAAATCAACCTTCATCCATTGATTGCTTGTATGATTAAGTCACATAGTTTAATTAATCAGTATATCAATTGAAGATATCACTTCTTTCACACACATACCAAACCACTCACATAATTAATTCATCAAACATTTACATAAGGGAATCGATTGGGATTTCATCACCTAGTACCAACCTTCATCCTAGTTATCCTATTTAGATTTCACCACCAAGTGGAGAAAAAACTTAGTATGATAACTGAGTATAAACTCTAGTAATTTTGTATATATTGGAAAATCACCTAACACCCTTATGATGTGTTGTGTGAAGTAAGGGGATAGGCTCCAATATCAAGAAATGTACCAATTCTATTATAGATATATTTTGATCCTAAACAAATCCAAAACCATCCATAAACTACTTATTCTAGTACCTATTTCAAAAACCAAGTGGAGTCTCATAAACTTATAAAATTAAGGCATAATCCTAAAGTAATATAAAAATAACTTTAGGATCTAACATAATCCTATTGTGAGTTTGATTTCCTTGATTTTTTATTCTTTGTTCTCTTTTTCAGCGTGTGAGCTTATTTCCATAAACTTCTAAAACTTCCACCATTTTATCACATGGTCTTGACATGACAAAAAACTAGAGACCAAGCTACCCAAAACCAACCTCACTACCAATCTTATTCCTTTTATTCATCCATGGAGCACACTCTGGATGTTAAAAATTCTCTTAACCATTTTAAGAGTCTCAATATGCCTCAGTAATTTTCTTGATGGGATATGGACTTCACAACATCCTTAGAAATAACCCCATTTCCCTCAAACAATACCTTACCATAATTACTAACCATTCCCCTAAATTAGTTCCTTCTATTGAACCACTTTATGGCATGCCAACTTACCTTATGGGTGATAATTTAGCTACCACCATCTCTACTACCAAATCCATGTTGACTCAATCTTCCTTTTTCTACAAACAACCCTTCAACCACTATTTCCCTAAACCAAACTTTTCTTCCACCACTAACCAATGCCCAATCACCTTATACTTCCACCAACCCCATCACTAACCCTTATAAATTAGGGAAAACACAACCCATGGAAACTCAAGGACCACTTTGCATTAGGATGCCCTCCACTAGTATAGTTTCCTTAATTCTTGCCACCCAAAACCCAATATTTTATACCACAGTACAAAACTTAGTGGTTTCAGTACCATCCAGTCTCCCACCCATAAGTATAAATGTGACTACACACCTTCAACTAACCAAACCAAACATTATCATATCTCAAAAAATATGTACTACACCTAATCCAGGATATATCCCAGATCGATAAGGATATTTGCCTCTCATATCTTCCCAACCTTTCATGGCCAATTATCAATATATGTCCTCCACCCAAACTTCTAGAATGAAATATATTGCACCCTCAAAACCCCAACAACACATGCATTATAACTATGGGGGTGCGATATAAATTGGCCTCATTAAAATATTGATGGATTAGATGATAACTCTAGAGACATCTCTTTTTGGAGCCCATAATCTTTTGTCCTATGATTAGATTTAAAATAAATGCATTCACCCTTCCATACAAATCTATACCAATCCATCCTTACCCCACTCAATGAGAACTTCCTAAATTATTCAAATTCCAAAGTAGCAAGGATCCCCAAATGATTATATTTACAATGAGCCCATTCACCCTTACATACCAATCTATACCAATCCATCCTTACCCCACTCAATGAGAACTTCCTAAATTAGCCAAATTCTAAAGTAGAAAGGATCCCCAACAACACCTGATAACATTTTGGCATGCATGTTATCTCATTTCATGTGATGATGTTCTTCGAGTCCAAACCTTCCCCATGTCCTTAGTGGGACCCAAGTTTGATTGGTATAGTGCCATGACTAGGCACTCCCTCTTTTCCTTTGCCCAACTTGCTCAAAATTTCTTAGATCACTTCTCCATCAACATCTCTAATAAATTATTCATAACTAACTTATATTCTAAATGACAATTTAAGTATGAATCCATTACCAATTTTATTGATTGATGGAGGGGGTTAATCAACAAAATTTAATTCTCCTTACCCCAACCCAAATTAATCAAAATTTTCTCTCAAAGATGTTTTAAACACATTTAATCCACCCTATAGGTTCAAACATTCCATACCTTTGATGAGGCATTTACCATGGCTAGAAAATTAGTAATTTGAGTAATTGATGAAGGCAAACTTAAGATTAGACATAATAATGATGGCTTCAAATCTACTAAAGCTTCCTCTAAACCTTCAAACCATGCCAAATATAAAGGATTAACTAATGCCATTATCCTTAAAATGGATCTTCCTCTAGTGGTTAACCAATCCAACCCATCCACCTCTTTGAAATAAAATATAAAATCCCAAAACCTCTTTGTTTAAAATCAATATAATCTACTAAGGGAGTCATATGATTCAATTTTGGATAATGTATTGAAATCATCCATAATCCACCTTCCTCTAAATTTAACCCCCTCAACAATTTGATTCATCCCATCCTATACCTAGTTTTTATAAGGATAACAAGATATGCAACTACCATTTCATCATTGGGAATAATTTTGAATGATGAAAAACATTTAAAATCATACTCCAAGACTTGATAAATAAGGGTTAGATTATAATTGATCACCCAAACACATGTCCAAATCAAGATCTTAATATCTTCTATTAACCCTTTCTAAACCACACACCTTCCACAAATAATGAACATACAAATTT
>JARHVA010002324.1:295000-440000 GCA_037957365.1 Torreya grandis
ATCAAATCCTCAATCTATTGAAGAAGTAAATTATATTCAAAGAAAAAAATTCTTCCATAAAATTAAAATCAAGGATAGTTTGATGCAATAAATTTACCTAATCTATGGATATCTCCATAAAATGTTCCAACACCTCCACCAATGTGGAGTCAAAATCAAATGCCACCAACCCAGATGTCATGGCCTGGATGAGATTGGGTATTCCCTCAACCATGGATGTTGCCACAATAGCCATGGGTACCTCAATAACAAACATGGGTACCACAAAAACAACCTCATCCATAATGTAATCCACAATGGACCCCTCATCAAAAATATAATCAACCAAGAATGTAACCACAATAACAAACCATAATGCCACCCCTTGTCATTCAATAGTTAGATTAAGGTAATCAATCCCCAATGCCTTCACAACTAATAGTAAATCCAAATAATAAGCCACAAGTACCCATTTATGTCAATGACCAAGGAGAAACTATAAATTTAGGACATATTGATTATTCTGATATACAACTATGATTAAGGAAAACTATAAGAGAGCTTTCAATTTTCATTTCAGAAATACGTGATGAAAAATATAAAACACAATTACCTAAACCAAACAATAAGGAAGTTGAAACTAATGAAGGTCTTAAAAAATCCAAGGAAAATATCAATACACCAATATCCCCTTTTCCTAAAAGATTGAAAGAGATTGAAATGAAACATGAATCATATTTTATCCATGAATTGTAAAAAATTAACATTGAGGTACCACTATTACAAGCTATTAGGGATATTCCTAAACTAAACAAAATCATCAAGACTTTGTCTGTCAAAACACCTAGAAGGAAAAAATAGTACCCAAAATCCATACATGTTGATGGTAAAGTTGCTGATTTGTTAGCAAGAAAATTATTAATACCCAAATATGCAAACTCAGGCAGTCTAGTCATCATCGTTATAATAGGAGTAGAGGAAAATCCTAATTTAATAATAGAATTAAGGATAAAAATTAATGTCATGACTACTTTCACTCTTCAAACACTACCCATCATATAAATTCAACCTACATCTACCATTCTCCAAATGGCATACCAGTCTATAACCAAACCAGAAGGAACCATAGAAAATGTTGTAGTACTTATCAAGTCTTGGGAATATCTATTTGATTTTATGGTGTTAAAACATAAAAAAAATAATTTTGGATATCCTCTAATCCTTTTAATACCATGGTTAGATATTTTTGCATCACTGATTTATTGTAGGTTAGGAGATATAACCATTTCCAATGGTTTAAAATCCAAATGCATTTCCGTGTATCCTCTTACAAAACCATCAATGAATAACATATAAAATATTTGGGTAGAAAAAATAGACAAAAAAACAAATGATCTTTCATCATTAGCCATGATCATAATACAAAAAAATTTAGAAGAATTGAGTGAAGATATTATTCTAAAATCTAAGGAATATGAGCTTTTACCAAAATCTACATATTATAGAAACCATGAATTCTAGTAGAATAAAATCTATGAACTCTATGGAAACTATAGACTCTACCAGAAAAGAATCTATAGTCTCCTCTAAGATATCTTTCCTCAATAATTTTATTACCTCTTCATCATATGATCATAAGATAATTCAATCAAACGTATGGAATTGGGAAAAAGAACAACAAACATAATTTCTAAATGTATTTCATTACCCATTATCAAGAGATCTTCCTCTTAGAGAAGGATTTGTCAAAAATTTATAAACATTTCATATGATACTTCCTCATCCATGTCATCTAAATTCACTAATAATTGAATTTAAATAGGTATAATCCAATCACCCAGACATAAAACCTCTTATGATACTACCTAGAAAGCATTGAATATCAACAGTTAGTTAACCAATGATGAGGAATTATAACTCTTTGAATTGCCAAAATGACATTCTAGGGATTTTTCTTGGGATTATACTAACATGAAATGAATTCACCCTAATGTATGTAAACATTACATTTACATAAAATCTGTCAAACTAGTGAGACAACCATAGAGGAGAATAAACCCAAAATTGAAAGATATAGTGAAAATAAATATTCAAAAATTATTAGATGTGGGATTCATTTACTCCATCTTAGATAGCCAGTAGGTTTCACTATTAGTGTTTTTTCTAGAAAAGAATGAGAAGTGGAGAGTATGTGTGGATTATAGGGAACTAAACAAGGCAACTTTGAGAGACTATTTTCCCTTGCCTTTCATTGATGAAGTTCTTGATAACTTATAAGGAAATAAATATTTATCTTTTATAGATAGATTTAATAGATATAACCAAATCATATTTGTAGATGAGGATCAAGACAAAACCACATTCACATACCATTCGGTAACCTTTGATTACCAAGTGCTTCCATTTTGTATTTTTAATGCTCCAACAACCTTTCAAAGAGCAATTTTTGCAATATTATATGACCTCACAAATGATTGTGTAGAAGTCTACATGGATGATTTCACTATCCATGGATAAACCTATCAAGAAGCCCTTACTAATTTGGAAATAGTTTTTAAAATATGTGAGGAACATCAACTATCATTAAGCCATGAAAAATGCTTGTTAATGATGGATCAAGGAATAGTACTAGGACATCACATTTTAGTAAAAGGTATTCAAGTAGACCTAAAGAAAATTAAGATCATTTCTAATTTGCCTATTCCATATACACAGACAAAATTAAAGAGTTTATTGGGTCATTCTAGTTATTATAGATGTTTCATAAATAACTTCAATAAAATAGTTTCTCCAATATTTTCACTTATTACAAAAGATAGAGAGTTTATATGGAATGATGATTGTCAACAAGCCTATGAAACCATTAAGGATAAACTTAGTACTACTCTAGTATTGAGATGTTAAGATTGGATACAACATTTTCACATATACACAGATGCTTCCAACACAACAATGGGTGCAATCCTTAGACAAAAAAATGAAAATGATCATATGTATGTCATTCATTACATTAGCAAAAACATGACTCCTACTAAAAGAAATTACACTACAATTGAAAAAGAATTCATTATTTTAGTCTATGTAATAAATAAACTTAGACATTACATAATAGGATACAAAGTGTTTATCTATATAGATCATTTAGCCATTAGGTATCTTACAAACAAACCAATAGTAAGAGGTAGGATTATTAGACGGTTGTTACTCCTAAAAGAATTTAATATTACTATGATAGATAAACCAGGAATGTTTAACATGGTTGTTGATTTATTTTCTAGAGTCAATATTTTAGGTGAAGAAATAGTGGAGGATGATTTTCTAGATGAACAAAATTTTGCCATTTTAGCAGATTCTCCATGGTTTGCTGATATTGCCAATTATCTTGCTACAGGGAAGTTTCCTCCACATTTAAAAAAAATAAAAATAAAATATTTAACTATAAAAATTTATTATTTTAAATGTATTAATGGAATATTATTTAAACTTGTACCTAATCATGTGTTTTATAGGTGTGTGACAAATAATGAAGTATATGATATCATGAGAGCTTATCATGATGAACCGAGAGGAGGACATTACTCAACCTATAGAACCATACAAAAATCCTTATAACATGTTATTATTGGCCTCATATTCATAGACAAGTGAAGAATTATATAAAACATTGTGATGCATGTCAGATAACTGGGCATCCCACTCTTTCAGTTGAAATGCCTCTCCATCCTCAACTAGTTCTAAAACCATTTGAGAAATGGGGAATTGATTTTTTTGGACTTATAGATCCTCCTTATAGAGGAAAAGAATATATGTTATTATACATAGAATATGTCACCAAATGGGTATAAGTAGAATTCCTAACTCCTTCTCGAGCAGAAGCTATGGTAGATTTCTTATACTTTAAGATTATGCAAAGATTTGGTGTTCCAAAAGAAATAGTTTTAGATCAAGGACCTCAGTTCATGTCAAAAATGATAGAATAATTCATTAAAGTGTATCAAACTTAGCATATAAAGTCTTATCCATAACATCCATAAGCCAATAGATAGGTTGAAGTTACAAATAAAGAAATGGAGATTATTTTAACAAAGATTGTTAGTACCAGTTGAAAGGTTTGGGAAAACTACCATAAGCAATTTGGGCTTATAATACTAATTGGAAAAAAACTACTTTTTTCTCACCATATGAGCTAGTTTATGGTAAAAAACCTTTATTTTTTGTTGAATTAGAATTACAAACATTAAAGACAACATTGGAAGTGGGAATTGAATTGGACATAGTGCAAGGAGAGAGACTCATATAACTCAATCAACCTGATGAAATGAGAATGCCAAAATTATAGACAAATAAATTGGTATAGAATTAAATGAAAATTTGGCATGATTTACGTATCAAACAATAAAAGTTTAAAAAAGGAGATTGGGCACTATTGTTTGACTCTAAATTTCAATAGTCCAAAGGAAAAATATAGACAAGGTGGCTTGAACATTATCAAAGATAAGTTTTTGAAAATGGTTCAGTAAAATTAATTCCCTTTGATGATATTAGAAGGAATCTTCTTTTCAATATTCATTAGTTGAAACTTTATCAAAAACCTCTCAATAAAGAAGACTTTGTATAGAATATGAGACAACAGGTAGCTTTCCTAGAGGAACTTGTTTCTTTCATGGAATTTTTACCATAATGATTACAAAAAATAAAATAAAATAAATTAATATTTAAAATTCTATGTAACGATGCTATTAAAAATGCATGGTTAGAAAACTAGCTTGTTGGCTGGCCATGCATTGTATAAAGGGCCTTGGTCAAAAAACTAGCAATGGCTGACCAAGGGGAAAAAAATAAAAAAATAGGGAATCTAATAAACTAATCTTGATTGGTTTCCACAAGAAATAAACTTAAAACATTGATTCCATTAAAATATACTAACTAATTCATGATACTCTACTTTTGTAAGACAAATGGCAGAGAAAGAACTCAATATAAGGTACAAATAAGTGAGTGATAAGTTTTATTTATTCTTGTTTAGTAAATTAAAAGTTTTTTTTAATTTAAATAATATTGATCCTATGGAGATGAAAGATATTATTAGATAATCATGTAATCCTTAAATAGGGGAATAAAAATAGTGGACAAACATAAAAGGGGATCAATGAGATATGTGTCATAGTGAATAATTGCATGCAATTAATTGTGTCATTGTCATTATGATGGAACATCGTGACAACATCCATGGAAAGATTCAAAATAAAAGGTGTTTTAATCATTAATTTATTAAATTTAGAAACTTTTTGGTGGTGGTATAACTAATTTCTCCTTATATGTGAGCCATTAAAGTCACCGTGTAAAGCCATCATTCAAACGACCACATTTATGATTATGTCACCTCAAAAGTTGGAAGTTCCACTACATAGAAATCAAGTGAAGCCAATATTTATGATTATATTTCCATTAGTGTGTGGGAAGTTAACTTCATAAATGCCTATTTATATTACCAATCCCTATGAAGTAATCTTTTGTGAATTTCCAAAAAAATAGTGTAAACCATAATTTTCATTTGTTAAAGTTCTATGACCATTCTTAGTAATTTGATCAGTATTCATCAAAGGTAGAATGGGGTAGAATACATGATTAGATAAAAACACACCCACTAAATTTATAAATGATAGGGATTCTATAGTATTTTTTGAGGAAAATGGTTGGCTTCCCTTTATTCAAAAATTCTAGGGCTTTCATGAAACATTGGTAAGAGAATTTGTAAAAAACCTTACCCCTAATTTTTCAATTATTGAAGGCATAGTCATTCTAATTTTTATTCAAGTTATTATCAAAATCATAGAAATACCAGACATAAGAATGAAAGTTACAGGGAGAGTTCCATTCAATGATCTTATTACTCAATTCAATAGAAATAAAAGAACTAGAACTACATGTTTGTTTAATTCAAAAGGAAATGATAAAGGTATCCATAGAGGTTCACTTCCAGAGCTGTGGTAGTCTATAAAATTTTGGGTCATCAAATACATAACCTATAAGGGGCAATGTAGCCTTTTGGGTGAAGAAGCTATGCAAATATTGATACATAAGAAATATGGGAGACAAAACCCCTAGTGTAGAATTAACCTCCCATATTACCTATATGGTGGCCTTCAGGTTATGAAAACCACTACTAATGCTACTCTCAGACATGGTCTTATTCACCTTATTATTGAACATCATTTCATAGAGTAAGGGAAAAAAGTTTGAGAACCCTAAAAAAATAGAGTTATTTGACAAATTCCAGCCCTACCTATACAAGATGAATCTAGGACTTCAGGTTCAACTTAGTCATAAATACCATCTAATAAAGCTACACCATCCACTAAGAAAATAAAGCATAAGTAAAAATAGCTTGTGGATTCAAAATAAACTCCTCCTTCTTCAAGAAGGATTACCAAATCTAAAGCTACTCAAACCTCCATTATTTTAGAGGCCCCAAAAGAACCTAAAGCACCTATTGAATAATTAGTCCCTTTGCCAAAAACAAAAAAAATTAAAAATAAGGGCCTCTACTCCAATAGGGCATGAGAAGGCCAAATATGTAACTATTGTAGCAAATTAACCATTAAGTGTAGCTCAAAGAATCAAAAGAAGAATAAAACTGATCTTAGATAAAGATGAAATGAGGTAGTAGATATTTTGGATAGTATTAGACATCTATCCCAACATTTAGATGAGAAAAAAATTGAAGAATAAGTAACTTATGAAATAACTCTTGTGAAAAAACATGTTGCCAATCCTGTTATTCAGCCACTTCATGACTCAAGAAGTCCTCCAGTCAACATAATAGAAATGAAATCTAAAAAGGATAATGTTACAGAGGACCAAAATGTTCAAATTAAAGTTCCAATAAACAAAACAAAATATCCATGCACATTTGAATAAGGAGAACCATCTAGTCCAAAGGACCCCGTGATGTAGTTGACATTGGAACTTTCCAAGGCTCAAGCATTGATCTAATAATAGGTATTAGACATTGCTGATCTAGTTAGCAAAATTAACACTAAAGATCAACTTAATTCCATGTTAGTCAAAAAATTAGAATTAATATCTTTGGATCATGATTCAAAAGTTAATAAATTGAAAAAAATCATGAAACAAAAAGAAGAAGAAGAGATTTAACAATGGACATTTGTAGAGAGTCTTAATAAAGAGAGAGAACAAAATATTGTAGTAATCATTGAACTTTCCTATGACTTTTCCTACTGCTTCTCCTCAAAATTTTAGTTAATCCACTTCTACCTCTAAAACATTTATGAATGAAGGGAGTAAAATAATCCATCCATTTGTTCCTCCATTAGATAAGTTGTATCAAGCACATGAAGAATATAAGACAATCAAACAAAATAATAAGGATTTAGTTATTGTGAATAAGAAATTACAAAATGAGAAAAAAATATTAGAGTCTATAACCTAAACTCTAGAAGAAGATTTGTAGAATACTTACAAATTCACTAAATCTCTTTTAGCTTGCAAAAGTCCTGCTCCTACATATAACTTGTTTCTCTTTGAGTAATTCTATATTTGGAAGCTCCTTAGAATCTCTTGTTAGCTTCCATACAAAAGTTTGGATCCTTCTACATATTTGAAAATCTTTTATAGTGTTGGCCCTAACAATCAAGATTTCCTTTGTGAATACTATTTGTATGACTTAATAATAGGAGACCATGATCACAACAAATTTTTAATTAATCTTCATATGGGAATAATTCAATTATGAGCACTCCATTCTACTTTTAAAAATTAGTTAGCATGGAAAAATAAATTTGAAGATTATTCAATACATGCTAAGATAATAGGGTTATGCATAAGACCAAAATTTTCCATTTCGAGTCTGATAAAATGGAAATTCAAGGATGTTTACCAGAATTTTGATGATTATTTAGAATCCTTATATAATTGCACCATCTTATTTTATCTTTTCATAAGGCAAAATTTTGATTCAGTTATTGCAGCAAGTGTTAAGTGATGGGATTTACTATTAATATCTCTCAAGAGACATGAAGTTATATCTTCTAATAATGTAAGATAGAGCAGAAGAAGAGATAAAAAAAATCTTGAGGAAATTTTGGAAGTACTAAATTATAATAGAGATAAGATATGGATTAGAATGAGATACAAACCCCCTTTATTAGTTATACCCATTTTAGGATGGAAAAACTAGGCACCATAATCTGATGAACAATTTGATGTCTAGAAAGATCTGACTCTGACCCATAGAGGATTCACCAATAATGAATATTATCATATAAAAGATGAATTTGATGATTATGATCTCAGCCAAAGTCTACAAGATAGAAATAGATCTTATGGAGGGAGATGAAGTTTTGAAAAAGGGACTTGCAAAAGGTAAAGCATAGGGGAGATGATGAGCTCAAAATATGTCTCATAATTTACACAGCATTTCCATTATTTCATCCCTCCAAGGATATAATATTATGTAAATCATAAACTTTTAGTTGACTATAGCATGGAAAATAGATACTTTATCTCATTTATGTCAAACTAAAGATTAAGTTACTACCTTATCATTTATGCCTAATAACTAACATGTTTTAGTGTTTTGGTTTTGAAGAATGTACAAAAAAGATGGAAAATGTAACATGATAAAGAATCTCTAATTTGTATTCTAGTTTTTCTAGGCTATAGACCTACTCAGCTGATATCTATGGACTCAACCAATCTTTATTTAAGGACCCTACAAACTTCCAGCCTTAGGTAATACTAAAGAACTCATATCTGTAGACTCTATAGGTCCATTCCTATGGACTCTATAGGTCCATTCCTATGAACTCGATAAGATGCTAGAGATTTGGTAAGAGGATCAATAGTAAAGGATAATCATTCCAGCTAGAATCACATCAATGAAATATTTTCCTCCTATTTTAAAGGATTAAATCTTGATATATTTTGTATATATTTGGACCTTAAAAATATTATAGCGATAGTATAATTATTTTTTTTATAATATTTGGATTATCCAATATTATAATCAATATAAATCTCCTATCTTTGGGGAGCGACAAATTGATTAGTAATTCTATTTTTTAGTATACTATCTTTAGTCTAGGGAATGAGTATAAAAATGTACATTTTCATCTAGAGTAAATAATAATAAACATAGATATATTTTGAACTCTAAAAATATTTTAAATTTTCCCACTTTCATGAATTAATGTAGAATTATTCCAATTTTTAGTCCTTAGTAAACTTCATTCCTGACTCTACGAAGAGCAAGGGCCCACTCTACTCAGAACCAAGAATTTATATACGTTATTTATATTTATGTTAAATCAATTTTCCATTACTAGATAATCATAGTATCTTTAATCATTGCATATCTTAAGTCATTCATAAAATAGTAAATTCTAGGTTTACATTTCAATAGTATTTCATTTTTCCAACAAGTGTGAATGAAGAGTTAAATCTACATTTGTAAGCAACGTGTGAATAAAATTTACATTTATAGTTTCTAGCAAAGTGTGAATTAGATTTACATTTATAGTTTTTATCAAAGTTTGAATTATATTTACATTTATAGTTTCTTGCAAAATTTGAATTAGATTTACATTTATAGTTTTAGGAAGTGTGAATTAGATTTAGATTTTACAATTTCAATAAAGTGTGAAAGTGTGTTTTAATTTCAAGCAAAAGATTGAATTAGTCAGTAATGTCTTCTTTCAGTAAGTCTATGAAGTAATTAGTTTAGAATAATTATTTCATTTGTAAAAGTTAGATTAGAATCATCAAAATCCCCCCAAGACCAATTTATAGATCTACCATCATAAACCTTACTACAAATAACTTTAGACACTGGCCCTAGTTTGATAGACATCAATCAAAAGATTGAATAAATGATGAGTTAAATGACACTCATCACATTCCACCTAAAAATCCATAAGTTAAACCAATAAGAAATATTGAACCACCTAGGATTTAGAAACCTAAAACCATTTCACCTCCCATTTTAACTTCACTCTCCATCCTAGGTCAATACCCTTTATCCATTTTAGGTCCTCACCCCTCCATCTTATTTAAAAATAAAATCCCTCCAACAAAGATATTTTAGACTCAACCTCCTATTCTTACCACACCTCCAAAACCTTCATGCCTAAAACCATCTACCAAAACCATGCACAAACCATAGCTCCACTCATTAAACCTACCCCTAAAAAGTTACAAACCCAAAAAATTAAAACCAATACTTTTAGCTCCTTTTCACCATTGATAGAATTTTATTATATCATATTACAATTTTTTCTAAAAAAATCCTACATAACCTTACCTCGCATCAAACCATCCCAAAACTAGCTTGGCTCAATGATAACTTAATTTGTATATACCATAGGACACCTGGACATGACACTAAGAAATCTAAATATCTTCAAGACATAATCGAGAAAGTATGTGATGTAGATTATCTTTTGATAGAGGAAATTACTCTTAGCCCACCTCTAATCCTAAAACTTAAAACTACCATCCCATGTAAACCTAGCTCCAATATCTCATCAAAGAGTATAGATGAACTAATGCAACCTACCAACACACATACATTCCAAATCAACACCATCCATGTGGTCACTTGATCATAAAGTGAAAAGGACAAAGGGAAATCTAGAGTATCCATCCCTTGTACATATCCTTCTTCTATGGAAGCACCCCAATCACCTTCACCAAAGACCAAGATTTCTATCTTGGGTACACCCCAATCCAATCCATCTAGACTAATAAATAGATCAATTCTCAAACAACTTCACCATACCTCAGTGAAGATGACATTGTATGAATTAATCCAAACCTCACCCTAAAACTATCAATCTATCATTGAGTAGTTGAAATCGATTAAGATTTAACCCAAATATAGTCAACCTTTATCAGCCCTTATTAGAGCCCTTCAAGTATTAGGCCTTGTAACATTCCAAGATTGTGAGACTCCTCATATCCACCTAAATAATCTATATCCTCCCCTCTTCATCATTTTCAACATAAGTCAAACCTAGATCAAAAAGGTTATAATTGATGGGGGAGCTATAAAAATATCATCTCATCCCATGCCTATGATAAACGTAAACTTCCTAAGAACATCATGTCTAAAACCACTATTATACTATGATATTTAAATGACATGATGTCAACTACCTTAGGGATGGTTATCCTTCATATACATTTAGGCCCTCAAACTCTCCTTGAGCTCTTCTACATTGTATAAAGGGAGTTTCAATACAATGTATTACTTACATGCCCTTGGATTTGAACCATGGGTTGTGTATCATCAACTTTTCATAGGTGTCTCAAATTTGAGCGTGGGTCAAGTTAATGTTAATCTAGCCAACCCTAGTCCATTTAAGTCATGCAACATGACTTACCACCCTAATGATGTTATCATTTGATTAAATGACACATCCCCTTCATCTTCTATCAATAAAGCTTCTACAAGCTTTACCATACCTTCTTCCCAAATCCTTACAAAATACCCCTTGGAATCTACATTTGAATTTCTTTCACTCAAATAATATAACATATTGACTATAGATACCCTTTCTAATCATTATTATTATGGAAATCTTGATCACCATCCTATCTATGATTATCACATTGGAGACATCATCCCTTTTTGTCCTCCTAATTTCCAAATCAACTTTATTTATGGAGGACTCAATCAACCACCTTTGGCTTCTAATGCCTCATCTTCTATCAAACCATTCACCTCTAATTTATATTTCTTGGATAAACCAAATTTTTCCAAAACATACCTTCATTAGTGTGTTTGGAAAGTATTGGGTTTATGTTTTTATGAACATGGACCACATGATATTATCCCATGTAATAATCAAAAGACTCATGAATGACATGGACTTGGATTTATCCAATCAAAAGAGATAATAGACCTACCTTCCATCTCAATCATTAAGGAAGCAACCCCATCCTCACAAACATCTTATTTTTTGAAATGTAATGATATCAATTATATCCATCCTAATTTTTTTATCAATATGATTAAATTGGAATCCATGACCTATAAAATTCACTGGTAAACAAGAACCATTCATCTAACTCATCTTGAGATGTTCAAAGATTATTCTCCTACCACTAATACTATCTAGTGTTAGGATGATGATTCCCTTCTCACCTATCTTAGTGCTAAAGATTCTTCACTTCATAAATCCATTCCTCCTAAGACATTGACCATGTTGAATGAATCTATCATTGATATCAACTTGGTCACTTAAGATAACCCCTAAATAATAAAAATTAGCTAACCTTTAGATTCCTCAAAGCATGAAGATTTATCTTACTTTTTACATGATTGTAGCATAACATTTGCTTAGTTTTATAGTGATATGCCTAAAATCAACCATTTCATAGTCATCCATAACATCATCACCAACCTTTATGCCAAGCTTGTTGGGGGAAATCTTCTAAGGATGTACCCTCACATTTCCCTTCTTGCTAAAGAGGAATTTCAATGTCTCTTATCCATCAACTTCATACAACCCATTGACTATCCACAATGGGTCTTGAATGTCTTTCCTATCACTAAAACAATAGGGGGACTTTATATTTATATGTATTTTCATGAACTCAAACTTGCTTGTCATAAAGATAAATTTCCTTTTCCAAGCATTGACAAACTTATTGATCTAACTATTGGCCATGAGATGGTATCTCTTATGGATGAACTCTCGGGCTATAACCAAATCTTAATCACCCTAGAAGATAAACACAAAACTACCTTCATCAACCCATGTGGAACATTTTGTTATAGGGTCATGCCTTTCAGTTTAAAGAATTTTGGTGAAACCTATCATCATGCCATGACCTACATCTTTCATGACCTAATCCATAAAATTGTTGAAGACTACGTAGATGATATTTTTGCTAAGTCCAATTTCTATAAATACCATTTGGTAATCCTTAAATTCATCTTTAAATGCTTTATCCAATTCTTTGTTTGCCTTAACCCAAATAAATGTGTCTTTAAGGTCTTATCAAGTAAACTCCTTGACTTTATCATTTATATTCATAGATTAAAAATTGATCCAACTAAATTCAAAGCAATCCTAGACATGCCTCCTCTAATAAACCTTAAATAACTTTGAAGTTTATCGGGGAAGGTTCAATTATTTGATAGATGTCATCCCTTTCATCAGCTCCTTAAAGAGGATATCTCATTTAATTTGAATGAATACTATCTAAAGTCCTTGGAATCACTTAAAGAGTACCTTTTTTCTTCACCTATCCTTGTCTCTCAAAAATAAGACCAACCATTCTACCTCTACATCTCTACCACAGACCATTATTTAGGTACCATGCTTGCACATTATGATTATCAACATAAAGAATAATTAGTATACTATATAAGTCAAACACTTATAGAGAATGAGACTAATTATACCCATACAAAGAATTGATGCCTCACCTTAGTCTTTTTGGTTTCCAAACTTCATCACTTCCTCCTCAACCATGAAACCTTAATCATCACAAACACTAACCCCCTTAAGTACATGCATTTTAATCCATATCAAAATTAGTGTATGGTAAGATGGCTCATGATTTTATCTAAGTTTGATCTTTATTTACTTCAACTAACTAACTAGTTAAAGTGTAAATCATTACTCAATCAATTGGCTAAAGCCCCTTGAACTGATAACCCACCTTCTTACTTTAAGTTTCCTAATGAGTCCATCATAACTCTTTCTCAAAAAGACATTGCTTATCAAATGACTATATTAATTCATGTATCAAAATTTAAATGTGGTGGGGGTGATAAAATCATACTTATACCCTTTGAAGGTGAGCCTTTTCCCTTTTCCATCAAACTTGACTTTGATTTCACTAACAACATGATTGAATATGAGGCCCTAGTTTTAGCTCTCCAAATAGCTTTGTCCTTACAATTAAAATTAATTAATATTTTTTGTGACACCAAAATTATGGTCAACCAAATAAATGTTTCCTACCAATGTAAAAATGATTTTCTCCATAAATACAAACAATTGGTAGATATACTATTGACATCATTTGATCACTACCTTATCCAAGCCATTCCACTTTAACAAATAAGTATATCGATACCATGGTTTCTATTTCTTATCAAATCCCATCTATACCTTTAGATTAAAAAATATTCATAACCATTCATATACTTAACCAACCCCATTACACTAAATTGGAACTCTCTTCCATTTATAATGTGAAGGAAACCCAACCGGATATTTGGTATAAGAAACATTTTGACTACCTTACATTAACCATCATCCCTTCTAACATCTCTAGGAATGGTAGATGGAATTTTATGCAAAGTAATTATAACTATACCATACTAGGGGTATCCTCTATTAATAAATATTTGATGGTCTCCTTTTTAGATGCCTTCATAGCCAAGAAATCCCTCACATAATCAAAGAAACTCATGATGGGATTTGTGGAGGACACTTTAATGGTTTAGCTATTGTTAAGCGCATCCTTCACCTTAAATACTATTTGCCTACCCTTAAACAAGAATTTTTTTTATTATGTCAAGAAGTGTCTCAAGTTTCAACAACATGCCAAATTGCATCACATTCCTAGTCATGGCCTTCAAGTTGCAAAGGATTTTTGGCCCTTCTCTCAGTGGGGATTAGATCTCTTTGGTGAAATCAACCCTCATTATTCATATAGATATCACTCTATCATCATAAAAATAAAATAATTAAAAAAATGGTTAGATTTTATTCCCCTCATCTCAACTAAATAGAATAAAATTGTTCACTTCATCAATCATCACATCATTTTTTGCTTCAGTGTTCCTCACAAATTCATCACCAATAATGGACAATCATTCAAAAATAAGAAATTAAGAATTATTTGTGACACCTTTAGCATTAAGTTAATATACTCATATCCATACCACCCAAAAGATAATAGATAGGCCAAAGACTCTAACAAAACTCTTAATAAAACTCTCACCAAAGTGGTTAATAAATCTGGTAGGGATGGGCACTTACACATTCCTTTTGTCTTATGGGCATATCAAACTAGTATTTGAAATCCTATGGGTGCCACCCCTTTCTCACTTGTTTATAATGCATAGGTTGTCTTACCTCTCAAAGTCCAAATTCATTCTCTTCATATATCCCTAAAGGATATTATCTCAAAAGAAGACTATCATAGAGAACATCTAACCCAACTTGAGATACTTCATGAGTATCATTTGGCTACACTTAACCATCTTCATGTTTATCAAAAAAGAATCAAGCATGCATATAAAAACACCTAAGAGACTAGGAATTTAATATCAGTGACCTCATCTTAAAGGAAAACTAACACGTAACTAACATGGAAAGAAGCAAGCACGGTAAGTTTTCTCCCAATTAGCTTGGACTATTTCTCATCATGCATAAATATGGGTTAGAAGCTTACCAATTATCATCCCTTGAAGTAAAAATAGAACTTGAGGCCCTTAATGGTTTGCATCTACATCTATTATTTTGTTAAAACAAATTCCAAATCACCTTATGAATAATTTAAGCTCATCCCTTATTTTACAAAACTATCACCTTCATTTCATTACTTTAATATAAATATTAAAGTAAATAATCATGTGATTATCCATCATAATTTTAGACTAAATCCTAAACATTTGTGACATTACTCTACCCATGGCATGATTTTCATGGATACTTTTCATCCATTATAGAATGGATCCCCATGGTCTTTGTCTCCTAAACACCCTATCACCCATAATTTAACGTTCTTGTGATATGGTTGTACCATCATAAATGAAAAATTTGGGTCTGTATAATCTAGTTCATGTCTAAAAAACAAACAAACAAAATAATATAATATATTATGAGTCATATATAAACTTGTAGACTACTCCCTTGAAGGATAGCTACCAAAACAATTTAGAATTACTTAAAAAGATAGACTACTCCCTTGAAGGATAGGTATCAAAATAAAATAAATCCAACACTTAGACCACTCCTTTGAAGGATGGCTAAGTCAAACATTTATAAATAAAAAAGAAATCACATGGAAGCTTCCCACATTGATCATCTTCCCATACCTTTCAATCCATAAAAAGCATCAAAAGATCCATAGTTAAAATTCAAAAAAGTAAAAAATATATGTATCCCAAAGAAATCTTTAATCAAATTTTACAAAATCAATAATAGACTTCTCGTATTGATTAGTCTACACCAAAATTAGACATGCACTTGTTTATAATGGTTCCTAGACCACCTACATAAGGGGTAAGCTATCCCCACAAGAAGGTTACACTATCATCCATCTCCCTTTTTACCCTCTAAAAATTAAGGGATTTTGAGCTTACATGACACTATGTGATGAAAATAATTCTTAAATAGATGAATATGCACTAATGAAAAGCATGAAAGGGTTTTATGTTCATAATTGAATACCTCTTGCTATTTTGGTCCTTCGCAATGAAAGAGAACCACATTTCCTTCTTCTTCATCATGCTAACTTGTTGAAACATTCATTAAGTTCTTCGTCTTATGATTTATTAAACATTGTTCTCATTTATTTCCTCTTCTTACATTTAGTAATTTTACCCAAAATAATCTATTTGTTAAAGTGGTTTTAAACATTTTTAACCTTATATCATTCAATCTATTCAAAATAAAATAATAATTCACTTAAGTGTGTTATATACATTTTATTTTACTATTATAAATAGAACTAACATTCTATTATAGTTATGTGTTTTATTATATCACATTCTATTTTATCACTTATACACATCATTTAGGTCTTTTTATTATCATGAAAAAATTCTATTTCCTACATCATAATCATTAAATAAATAATTCCTATATCAAAATCAATCATCTCATCAACAATCATGAGTCAACATAAATTATTTGTGGTGCATGAATCAAACAAACATCCCATATTAGTTTCTAAATCATCTATACATTAGGATCCACTCAATCTTGATTATCATCAAGCATACACCTACTAACATGAAAAAAGCCATAATTATAACCCAAACATATCATCATATCCATGTGTCATCATAAGGAATCATAACATGAGTCATCACATAAGCATAAGCTAAAGAATCATTAATAACACCATAACATCATATACCATCATCAATAAAATGTGATGAATATGTGTGTGTGTGTGTGTGTGTGTGTGTGTGTGTGTGTGTGTGTGTGTGTGTGTGTGTGTGTGTGTGTCTATATATATATATATATATATGTATGTATGTATGTATGTATGTGTATATATATATATATATATATATATGTCCATGTCACTCTCAAAATGACATGTACATCTCACTACAATGGTTCGTAGGTTGGAATCAAAATAATATTATAAGAATGGTAGCCAATAATCTATGGTACAATGGTATTACTATCCCCCAAACCCTCTTCATCTCTATGACTTATCTTTGCACCTTGGATGCAATACCACTACGAGGTGTAACACTATTGGGAATCCTCAACATAAGCACTCTACTAGATATTATGTGTACCATGGCACATATGGAAGAATACTAATAACATGTCCCTTGTAGTTTCTCAGCTCCTCCATTTTATCAATATATATCAACAATGGAATGGTCTGTTATGGTTCCATGATAGCTCCATCCTTGTTGGAGATGGTCCACTATATGATCTCTCTCCTGAATAATTAAGAAAATCCCTCTCATCTATAACTAGGGTCAACCACACCTATAATCCATCCCTCTCATAAGTCATAGTGGTCATCTATCTATGTGCAGAATCTCTCTACTAAATGATGTTGGATAGTTATATCTACAAGATATCCCTCTCTTTTGTCCTCATTGCAAGTTGTCCCCATGTTATGTCTCTCTCATATGTATATTATTAATAATCATGTACTAATATTGTGTTATCCCTCTTTACAATGACTATTTATAGATCAAGTGCATACTCCTCCATATCTGCATCCTCACCCTCCTCCTCACCCTCCTCCTTACCCTACTCCTCACATATCACCTCACCCAACTCCTCACCCTATCCATCATCCCCTTCAACATTAGGAACTTATCCTCTATCTCCACCTACAATTTTAGGGTGCATTCTCAACCACCACACAATATACTTTGGAGTCACCCTAACATCATCAACTATTATAGGGGTTGATAACTCCTCATATAATAACTCATTCTTTAATGGTTGTGGCAGAGGAAGTGGTGTCTATGCATCCTATCATCTGTATCTTAGGAACACTCCTAGATCACCCTAAACTAAATGATATTAATTTTGCACATGTTTAAAAGGTATCAAATTTGTCTCATGCTCCCTCCTCCCATGTATCCATCTAAAACTTTGAAAGGAAAAGGTATGTTCACACAACCCCCTGCATGATGGTAAACCCATGTATGATATCCAAATTACCTAACTCTCTAGCAAAGTATCAATCCACTACCTAAACCATGTTATATTTTGAACCACCCCATCTACCCATAGAAGCTTCATATCTAACCTCCAACTTATAAACCCAAATCTGAATCATGCATGGTGCCATATCACCCATGGTAGTCTAACTAGCCACAAAATGGTGATATGATCATAAGCCTAAAAATGGAGTAAGAAGCATACACTTATCCCATACCACTTATGTACTTCATAGCCCTAAATATCTCCATAAAACTATACCAAAAGTGTTGGTGCCCATGCGTACACTATTTGATCCTTGTACTTCTCCACTAGAATATTAATCAAAGCCTAGGGGTACCTCCTACTACTCAAATCTAGAAATTCATAACATGTGACTATTATCATTAGTTTCATCATTAATATCCTCCTCTCTATTTCCAATAAATACATATCTTCAAAGTATAAACCCACACCATGGTACCAAACCTCTACTGCATCCTCCCTATATAGTAGGTCCATATGTGCATCCAACTCATCACCATAAATTAGCTCCACCACTTGACCCTATATAGGTAACCTCAAGATCCTATGCACATATTTCAATGTAATTATTATCTCTCTTATCTAGAGATAAAACATGTTGGTGTTTTGATCCCATCTCTCAATGAGAGCCACTAACATACTTGTATTACAAGGCATAGGTTGATAGTTTGGCATACCACCTAGACCCATAGTTGTCATGTGAGTCTACTCATCCCTAATCATATCTCTATATAAATCCTCAAGTATTGGTAGGAGTCAACCCTATATAATCAATAAAGACCTCACTTGCATAGTTTAAAATTAATCTTAGTTATATATACACTTCAAACAAACAACAAACATTTAATCTTTTCTACAAGTCATTCTACCTATACTAAGTTCATTACTTCCCACACTTACCCAAACTAAAAACCATATTTAACTATCCCTATGCTCATTTTTATTACAAAAAACATTTCTTAAGTCTTTTACTCTACCCATACTAAGACTTGTACCCTTTGTACCTTCCCCTAATCACCTATTTAGCTAGATCATTCACTCAAAAACATCCTACACCCTTTTCTAACCCATACACATTAAAAAGTCCTCATAAAAACATTCTAAAGTATTAAATAACATTTTAAAACTACACTCTATTTACCCCTAGAGATATCACTCTTCAACTAATGTTGGTCACAGGTCAACTAACATTAGTTCTTTGTCAGCTAACATTGGTTCTTTATTGACTAACATCGATCAAAATCAACTATCATCGATCACTATGTTTTTTAGGGTTGAACCTTATAACCATAAATTTTCCACCAAGTCCACTACTTACTCTTCTAATAACAATTTTTACCTACCCAAAACCCTCTACATGACCTCCTTACTACCCTATGTACTAGATCTATCCCAAGACATTAAAATAACAAAATAATTTAAAAAAATAAAAACCATAAAACCACCTACCTCATCTCACATCCATCTTCATGGTAGAACTCATGTCTCAGCTATCATTTCCCCTCTAGATATTGCTTGCTCTTTTCCTAGATTAATGATAAGTTTTCTCTAACCAAAATAGTCCCCACACACTACCCACACATCACCCTATCACAAAATACTACAAATGCCATAAATGACAAACTTTTCACTCACCCACTTACACTCAAATTAATCACCTATCACAATCATAAATGTTCCAAAAATAAAATTCTTGGCTCAAGTCACTCTCACAAAATAAAAATGACAAAACAAAAAAATTAATCAATTTTACTTTTTGGTCGATCAACCCCTTTTCTAGGGTTTGGATAATAACCAATCTTGGTCATATTTGGTGAATGACTGATATCAGTTGAGTAAATTAGGGTTTTTTACATAACTCTTATCCCTAACCTTGGCTCCCTTTCAAACAAAAGGGATCCCTTTACAAGTAACACCAAAAACACTTTTTAAATCCCTCATCAACCAGAAAGCAAAGATCACCTTTTTATCTTTCATTACTTGCAACCACTTTACCTCAATTAGTCACTCTTACCAACTATTTGAATACTTTTTGCACCAAAATTTCCTTGGTCACTTTGACCATGTAGACTACCTTTCCATGATTAAAAACCTTACACATGTGTGTTACTTTATGTGTATCACTTTAGGTGCATCATAACACACCCACTTTTGATCCTAAAACCTATAACCCATTTAGTATTCTCAGGATCCCACCCTACTTTTGAATCCTTGAGAACATGAATACCTCACCTAGGAGACTTTCATTTATATGTGAAACCCATATCATCTATGCCTAATGCTATGGCTTGGTTCACCTATCAATTTTTTTTCTACATGTAACCTTATTTACCAATTTTTTCAACCATGGCAACCTCATATAGGAATAATTTATTACATAACATTTCATTACATTTTGCGTGCCCTTTTGTACTTCCTAGCCTAACCACCCAAACATCATTATCACCAACCTATCCACTTGTAAAACACAAACCTAACTTCATTTTCACATCATCACTTTCATGTTTGAGGGATAACACCTCTTCCCACACTTGGTGCATCCAAACTTCCATTAAAACATTAGTTTTTTTTTATCTTGATGATGTAAACTACATAATAAAAAGGGGTAAAATGTAGACACTAAAAAACCCACACCAATGGTTATATATATCACAACACACCTTTTTGACCCCCTTAGACCCCTTGGTTTAGAACATTTATTAAACCCCCTTAAAACACCCTTTTACCCCTTAAAACACATTTAGTTAAATCAATCAATTAATTAAGATAATAAATCATATTTATACCTCACCCTAACTAAACCCATGGCTAACTTAGTAACACCTAGCCTTAAGACCATTTATTACCTTAGCATTTAAAGTTCTAACATCCTACACTAATTCCACCCACATGACCATTTAAGGAAGCATGGTCATGTAGGGAGAAATAGTGTAGAAGGTTAGGCCTTTAAATTCTATTTTTGGCAAGTTAGACCATTTTCACCTTTATCAATTTTAGCCATACCTCAACTGACATCAGTTGACCAAGATTGATATCGATTACTTACAGATGCTTTATGACCCTTGCATAGGAGTTTGAATAATTTAAGCAAGAATCATACTCTTATGTGAATTAGATATTTCTATTGAACTAGAGAATGAGTTTAGAGATTAGGAAGTACTTCATCACCTTAAGATTGAGGATTTAAACATTATTACTCTACCCATTTTATTTCAGGTTTCCAATTAGATCATACTCAACATCAAGTCATATTTAGGATAATAACTCCACAAAAAATAAATACTCTGTGCTTTTTCTAGGTTTACTATTGGTTTTGGTAGTTTATTGATTTCACCCCCTTTTAATCTCTTCCCATGCTCTCTTTTGTGTTGGATTTATTCAACTCTCACACCCTTTTTTCCCACTAAATCCCCACTAACCATTCCCAGCCTTTTTAGTGTTGAACCTCTATGTTTGATATCCTTTAGTATTTATTCTACCTTTATGACCTTAAACCAACCTCTAAATAAATCATAAAACCCATCTGTAACCAGCCCAAAGTCCTTTTTTGACCAAAGCTAGAATTATGACAAACACATAATGATTGATATCAGTCATCCTTGACAAGAATCAATTACCCTTGATTGGCATCGATTACCCAATGACCAGAATTAGTCTCTATGTTATTTTATTTTCAAAAAAAAAAGTTAAAATCACCTATCAACCCCAACCCAAGTTCCTATTTTTTGACCCATATCATGACACACAGTCAAAATCAATTATCTTAATCACATTTTAGCACTTTAGCATTTATTTTAAACAATTTAATATCATTTTTTTAAATAAATATTTTTTATTAAAAATCCATTTTATTATGTTGTGTTAATTTACATTTCATTCCTTTATGAAAGCATTTTTTATTAGCATTTTTCAAAAATTTATTTTTTAAATGAGTGGATTGAAAACATTCAAGTGAAGTCCTTTAATTATTGGATCTAGCACTTGATAGGCAATCCAAAATTACTAATCAATCCCATTTCTAAACTTATTCTTATTGTAGGCCTTTCCTCCCAAGCTAAAGAGGAGTAATTTATATCATCTAGATCACAAAGCATGAAACCACATCTAGGTCATCTATACCTTCTCCCTTTCTTTAAGTTTAACTTGTTTCCAAAAGCAAAATAAAATAAGACAAAACATAGTGAAATATTTTGGAATACCTAGTGGGACCCTAGAGTTTTCTTGGGTTCATAATTGTTTTAGAGAATTTTATTTGCATTATCAAAAGAATCATTCATTACACTTCTCTGTTTTTGAAATTAAAATTTTATTTTATTCATTTTTAAATTGAAAATAGTAACTTTCAATTTCTTATTATCAAAATCAAAAGTAAGTACATGTTTTCTTTACTTTCATAGAAAAGGCAAAACCATTTATTTTCCTTTATTTCTAAAATGTAAAAAGGCATTCATCTAAGGATAGGACTTGCATTCTCATTCTAAATTTAGGTGCATTCTAGATGGTTTTTACTCATTAAAAGAATTTAAAATTTCCTTTTGGGTTTAAAATCAACCTTCATCAATTGATTGCTTACATGATTAAGTCACATAGTTTAATTAATTAGTAAATCAATCATTCTAATCACTTATTTCACACACATACCAAATCACTCACACAATTAATTCAAAAAACATTGACATAAGGGAAATGACTAAGATTTCATCACCTAGAGGCAACCTTCATCTTAGTTATCCTACTTGGATTTCACCACCAAGGGGAGAATCAACTCAGTACACTCGTTGAGTATAAAATATTGTAATTTGGTATATATTTCCAAATCAATTGAAACCATTACATTATAGTGTGTGAAGTGAGGTGGTAGGCCCTAATACCAAAACACATACCAATTATAGTACAAAGATGTTTTGAGCATAAATAAACCTAAAATCATCCATAGAATACTTATTCTAGTACCCATTTCAAAAACCAAGTGGAGTCTCATAAACATCTAAAATTAAGGCATAAGCCTAAAGTGAGATAAAAATAACTCTAGGATCAAACATACTCTTACTATGTGTGTGATTTCCTTAACTTTTTATTCTTTTCTCTCTTTTTGAGTGTGTGAGTTTTTTTCCAAAAACTTCTAAAAATTTCACCATTTTGTCACATGTTCTTAACATAGTAATAAGATAAAGACCAAACTAACAAAAACTAACCTCATAACCAACCTTCTTCATCTATGGAACACACTCTAGATGCAAAAAGTTCTCTTGGCCATTTTAGGAGTCCTGATATGCCTTGGTATTTTGTTTGAGTAGATATGGACTTCACCAACCTCCTTGAAAATAACCCCATTGTCCTCTAAAATTACCTTACCATAATTAATAACCATGTACACAATTCAATACCTTCCATTCAACCACCTTATGGAATTCTAACTTACCTTATGGGTGAGACTTCAATGGCCACCATCTCTACTACCCAATCTATGGTGATTCAAGCTTCTTCTTCCAAAAATAACCCTTCAAACATTGTTGCCCAAAACCAAGGTTCTCTTCCACCACAAACCAATTCCAAATCACCTTATACTTCCACCAACCCCATCACTAACCTTTCAAATGTAAGGATAAACCAAGCCATTGAAACTCAAGCATTAATTAGCATTGGGATTCCCTTTAATGGTATAGTTTTCTTACCTTTTGACACCCAAAACCCAAAATTATCTACCCCATTATAAAACTTGGTTTCAATACCATCCACTCTCCCACCTATAATTATAAAGGTTAATACACACATTCAACCAACCAACCTAACCATGCCCATATCTCAATAAATACCTACTTCACCTAATATGTGACATATCCCAAGTCCACAAGGATATGTGCCTCCCATATCTTCCCAACATTTCATGGAAAATTATCAATATGTGTCATTCACCCAACCTTCTAGAATGTAGTATATTACACCCTAATAACCCCAACAACACATAACTTATATCTATAGAGGTGCACTATGACTGACATCATTAAAATGTTGATGGATAAGATGACAACTCTAAAGGCATCCATTTTTGAAGCCCATAATATTTTATCCTATGATCAGATTTGTAATGAACCCATTCACCCTTTCGTACAAATCCATCCTTAACCCAATCAATGGGAAATTCCTAAATTTTCCAAATTAAAAATTAGGGAGGATCCCTAACAAAACCTAATATCATTTAGGCATGTTATCTATCTCATTACCTATGATGATGCTCTTCTAGTCTGGACCTTCTCCATATCCTCAAAGGGACCTATATTAGACTAGTATAGTGCCATCACTAGGCATTCCCTATTTTCCTTCACACAACTTGATCAAATTTTATTAGATCACTTCTCCATTAACATCTGCAATAAAGTATCTATGACTAACTTATATTCTAATTGAGAATTTGAGGATGAATCCATTACTAATTTTCTTGCTCAATGGAGGGTGTTAATCAACTAACTTTCCTTCTCCTTACCTCAACATGAATTAATTAAAATTTTATCTCAGACATGTGCTAAACACATTTCATCCACCCTATAGGTTCAAACATTCTAGACCTTTTATGAGGCATTTACCATGGCTAGGAAATTGTAAATTTGAACAATTTATGAAGGAAAACTTAAGCTTATGAATAAGAATTATAACTTTAAATCTACCAAATATTCCTCTAAACTTTAAAATCATGCCAAATCTAAATGATCAGCCAATGCTATTGTCCTCAAAATGGATTTTTCTCTGGTGATCAACTAATCCAACCTATCAACTTCTTCGAACCAAAATTTGAAATCCCAAAATTACTTTGTATAAAATAAATATACTCCACTAGGGGAGTTATATGATTCTATTTTAGATAAATTATTGAAAGCATCCATAGTCCAAATTCATCCAATAAAACCCCCTCAAAAATTTAATTTATCCTATCCTATACCAAGTTGATATAAGGAGAATGAGTTATGCAAGTACCACCACATAGTCCAAGAATTGATTGATAAAGGTGAGCTTGTAAAGGATAACCTAAATGCACCTCTTAATCAAGCTCTTGAAATATTCCATCAACCCTTCCCAAACCACCCACCTTATATAGATAATGAGCATACAAATGCAAAACATACCATAAACATGAGTTTCATATGGTAAACGTTGTTTTTAATGAACTTCTAATTGACAAACCCATGACTCAAATTGCACATATTCCACTTATTTATTTGGTGGAACCAACCTAAACCACTACTCCTCCACTTAAATCCATATTATAATCACCCATCCTTCCTTTGGAAAGCATAAAATGGGAAGAAAACACCACTCTTACTCCACTTACTTCTATATTATAATCACCCATCATTCTTTTTGAAAGTATAATGAAGGATTATACCACTACTTCTCTACTTAATTCCATAGTGGAATCACCCATAATTCCTTTGGAAGGAATAACAAAGGAAGAAATGATCACTCCTACTCCATGTACTTCCATAGTGGAATCACCCATCCTTCCTTCAAAAAGTATAACAAAGGAAGAAACCATTACTCCTATGCCATTTTCTTCCATATTATTATTATATATCATTCCTTCAAAAAGCATAGATATAGAAGACATCATCTCACCTACTCCTTCCATAGTGGAATCACCCATTATTTCCTTATAACTCTTGCCAAAAGAAGAGGAAACTATGAAAATCTCCCTTCTATAACCACTTGGTCTATCCTTTGAAACTACCACTAAGGAAGCCAATTTTACCTATAAACCATTTTTAAGGTTGGTCCAAAATCTAGAAAATTTATCACAACCAAACCTTGACCAAGCTACATTTTGGCAATCTTGGGATTCCATACCCTACCAAGAAGGAATCAATGAAAACATCACCCACCCAACCTTCAAAATCAACAAATTTAACCACAAATACCTCAACCAATCCAACAAGTTCATCCATATCTCAAACTTCAAACAAACCAACCAACCTAACTCCTTAAAAAATTAAAAAAATGAACTCCTTTACCCCATTAAAACCTAAAAAAAACTTAGGTGTCATTACAACTCAAAATATCACCCATCTACCCTTTAAATTAAACTTCACACCACCAACCCCACATAAAAATATAGAAACAAAAATAATGAGAAAGATTGAGCCACCTAGGATTTAGAAACCTAAAACCATTTCACCTCTCATTTTAAATTCACTCTCCATCCTAGGGCCATACCCTTTATCCATTTTAGATCCTCACCCTTTCACCTTGTTTAAAAATCCAATACATCAAATAAAGAGATTATGAAATAAACCTCATATTCTTACTACACCTCTAAAATATTAAAAACTAAAACCATCTACCAAAAGTATTTCACAAACCAAATCTCCACTAATTAAACTTACGCCTATAAAGGTACCAACCCCAACAATCAAAACTAAGACTTCCACTTCCTTTCCACCATTGATATAATCTTATTCTACATATTAAAAAGGTTTCTAAAAACATCTTACATAGTCTTACCTCCCATAAAACCATTCAAACCTCTTAGTCAAAAACTAGTTTGGTTCAATGATAACTTAATCTGTGCATACCATAGGGTACCTAGACATGACACTCAGAACTGTAAATCTCTTCAAGACATAATCCAAATACTATGAGATGTAGATGATATTTTCATAGAGGAAATTCCTCTTATCCCACCTTTAATACAAAAAACTAAAACTACCATCCCATGTAAACCTACATCTAAGATCTCATCAAAGAGTATGGATGAACCAAAGTAACCTACCAACCCACATACATTCTGAATCAACACCATCCATATGGTTACTTGATCACAAATTTATAACTATAAAGGGAAAGCCAAATTATCCATCCCTTAGATATATCTATTGATGCAGAAGATTGCACCCTTGGCAGGAGGTCGAGCTCCTGCCAAGGGTGTAATCTTTTACATCAACAGTTTTGGCACACCGGGCATGCCAAAACTGTTGATGCAAAAGATTGCACCCTTGGTAGGAGGCCGAGCTCCTGCCTTCTTCACGCAACTATGGAAACTCCCCTCTCACCTGTGGGACTAGTGAAGCTAGAGGGGAGAGTCTCTAGGTAAGGGCTAGCTCCCTTTGATGCATCATATCTATTCCAGCAAGTACTAACATACATATATATAGATATATAATGGGGGGATGAAAAGGGAAGAAGATTGCAGGAAAACAAACTACTCTAAGGAGGTGATGCACCAGAATAAATTCAACCTTCTCACCCTCACACTAAAACTAGACAAATACATACACACACTTCACACTTGGTAGAAGGACCAGGCTACAAGAAACTTGGTAGGGAGGCCTTAATGGAAAACACAAAAAATAGGGTATCACTAAGGTGTTGTGAAACCCACACTGTAAGTAATTTATTCTATTCTGCACTTCCAAATATAGCTCTCCTTGTTAGCTGCAGAGATGGCACCTTATAGACAACTGATATGTTGGTGTTGAACCTTTGAAAGCATCAAGTAATAGTGACTAAAAACAAACTAACACTCAAGACGTACACAGAAATATCTATCCAAAATAGAGGTTAAAAATGCATTTATTGATTCAAGTGAAATTTTGCCAGGGCTATGCCTTACAAAATGTGGAAGATCCTTACAAAAATGACAAGTCTCCAATATATAGGAGAAGGAAAGGAGGCCTTTTGGTGCCCCTTTTTACAAGTGACCCATTTGCGTCCCCTCATTGGGAAGAGTAGGCTGCCTTAAAAATAAATGTTGTCAACCATGTCTTTGACTTTAGGCATTTTTAGACATCACTACACTATTTCCTCATTAATCGAGGCTACTTCTTGAAGGCACCTATGTAGTTTGTCTGCTCATAAATATGAAATGAAGAAAAAGGGTCACACGATTGGCTTAATGGTCAATTTGTAGCCACTATTTCACCTACTAGAGTCACTTCTCGAATCAGTGCTTCCCTTTTCCACTTGGACTATCTTCCTGCTCCATGCTTGGCACTTTGTATTTTTCCTATCTTGTCTCTTCTGGGTCCTTCAGCCCTTGGGGGTGATCTTCTAGCAGGTCACTGCATTTCTGGGCTTCTTTTCAATTTGAAAGCAAATGGCTATTTCATTGTATGAAATTTGATGTTCATGTAGCCATCATCACTTTGAAAACCAATGGCTAACTCACTTTCTTAAGGTTGATGGCTTTCTAGATGTCACCATCCTTGGGAAAATGTCAGTGGGTCCTTCGATGGCTTCATCTATGAGCTTTGTCCTCCTCGACCCTATTTATGGGTCTTTTTTGCTTGAAGTCCCTTCTTAGCACCTTCCCAAAGGGAAGGTGGCCCTTTGGCCTTTTTTTTGTGCCCCTGTTTTTGGCCGAGAGTCCCATGCAAGGGCACTTGCCCTTCAGGGTCCTTTGGCGGGTCGTTATGCTCCTTTAGATTGTTTCAAGGGTTTTCATGGACTTTTATCTGCAGACATTTTCTCGCAGACTTTTGTCTATAGATGGTCTCCCGGCCTTTGCTTTGAATTGTGGCCGGAGTTCCTTCAAACTTTTTATCTGAAGGAATTCCTTCAGACAAAAAATTTGAAGGAATTTGGGACTTTGCCTTAGCCAAAATTCTAAATGTTAAAATGCCCCATTGAAATGTTCCATTGAAGTGTTCCATTAAAGTGTTCCATGCCCTTTGCAAGGGCTTCTGGACTTAATTTTCCCCTTGACATTTTGGGCACACCCTTGAACCAAGTCATTGAACCAAAAATGGTTCAACGGTTGAAGCGGTTCAATCATTACGTGCCAATGCCAAGTGAACCAAAGCCGATGAACTTGAAGCTGTTGAACCATCTATTTGAACCAAGCTCATTGAACCAAGCCGTTGAACTGAAATTGGTTCAATGGTTCAATGGTTCAATGATGTTGAATCAAGATTTTTGAACTGAGTGATGAACTTTTGTTGAACTAAAAATTGTTGAACTATTTGAACTATGTCGATTGAAATTGGCATTGAACTTAGCTGATTGAACCAAAGCTGAAGAACTATGGCATTGAACTTGTGCAACCTAAAATTGACTAGCTTCAAATAGCAAGGGAAGAAGGGTACTGATTTTAGCCTATTGGGCAAAAATGGTCAACGATATCCTTATTCTAAACAATCAACCCAATTACCTTTTCCACACCCCAAGATTTCTATCTTAGGTACACCCCAATCCAACCCATCTAGACTAATACATAGATCAGTTCTCAAATAACTTCACCAAACCTTGGTGAAGATGACATTATATGAATTAATCCAAACCTTGACCCAACACTGTCAAACTATGATAAAGGATTGATAATTGATTGAGGTTCAACTTGAATATCCTTAACCTCTATCACCCCTTGTTAGATCCCTCCATGTATAAACCCTTGTAACATTTTTATATTTTTAGATACTTCCTATCCACCTAGATGATCCAAATATTTCCATCTTCATCACTACTCACATCAATAAAACTAGATCAAAAGGGTTATGATTTATGGAGCATATATCATAAATATCATCTCATCACATGCCAATAATCAATTTAAACTTCCTAAGAATATCGTGTTTGAAACCACTGTCATACAATGATATTTTAATGACATGATGGTAACTACCTTAGGGATGGTTGTCTTTCATATACATTTAGGCCCTTGAACTCTCCTTGATCTCTTATAAATTATATAATATGAGTTTAAATACAACATATTTCTTGGATGACCTTGGATCCTAACCATGGTTTGTGTACCATCCAATTTGCATAGGTTACTAAATTTGAACATGTGGGTCAAATTCATGTCATTCTAGCCAACCATAGTTCATTTAAGTCATGAAACATGACTTACCTGACCAATGAT
This sequence comes from Torreya grandis, assembly GCA_037957365.1. Taxonomy (NCBI): domain Eukaryota; kingdom Viridiplantae; phylum Streptophyta; class Pinopsida; order Cupressales; family Taxaceae; genus Torreya; species Torreya grandis. The sequence continues at coordinate 325,265 of JARHVA010002324.1, forward strand.
GTTTTCATTACATTAAAAGACTCATCCCCTTAATTCTCCATCAACAAAACTTATACAAGATTGGCCATACCTTCTTACCAAATCCCTATGAAAGACCCCTTAGAATCCACATTCCAATGTCTTTTGCTTAGAGAATATCACCTATTGACTCTAGATACCCTTCCTACTCCTAAGTAGTATGGAAATCTTGATCAAAAACCTATATATGATTATAACATTTGATCCATCATCCCTTTTAGTCCTCCCAATTTCTTAACTAACTCTATTTATGGGGGAGTCTATCAACCACCTTCAACTTCTAATGCCTCATTTTCTATCAAACCATTCACCTCTAATTTTTCTTTCTTGGACAAACCACTTTTTTCCCAAACATACCTTCATGATGTGCTTGGAAAGGATCTAGTTTAGTCAATTATGAGCATGGACCACATGATATTATCCCATGTCAAAATAAAAATCCTTGTGAATGATATGTCCTTGGATTTATCCAACCAAAAGAGCCAACCAACCCACCTTCATCATAATCATTGAGGAAGAAACCCCATCCTCACTAACATTTTCTTTGTAAAATTTGATGATATCAATTCTATCCCTCCTATTTTTTTTATCAATATGATTATTTTGGGACACTTGACCTATTAAATTCATGGGGAAACTAGATACATTCCTCTGACTCATCCTAATATGGTCAAAGACAATTCTCCTACCATTCATACTATCTATTGTAAATATGATGATTCCTTTCTCACCTTTTTTGGTGATAACTATTCCTTCCTTTATAAATCCCTTCCTCCTAAGACATATACCATGTTAAATGAATCTACATTTGATATCAACTTGGGCACTCAAGATAACCCTTGCTTAATCAAAATTGGCCAAAATTTTGATTCCTTAGAGCATCAAAATTTATCTTCTTTTATTTATGATTGTAGCATAGCATTTGCTTGGTATTATAGTGATATTCTTGGAATCAACCCTTCCATAGTCATCCATAACATCATCACAAACCTTGATGCCAAGCCTATTAGGTAAAAGCTTTCAAAGATGCACCCTTACATTTCCCTTGTTTTTAAAGAGAAACTTCAGTGTCTCTTATCTATCAAATGTATCTAACACATTGACTATCCATAATGTGTCTTGAATGTCATTCTTATAATTAAAGTAATAGGAAGACTTCTTATTTGAATAAATTTTCATGACCTCAACATTGCTTGTCCAAAATATGAATTTCCTTTGCCAACATTCACTAGATTGTTGATCTAACTACCATCCATGAAATGTTATCTCTTATAGAAATATTTTAAGGGTATAACCAAATCTTAATCACCCTATAAGATCAACACAAGCCACCTTCATCACCACATGGGGAGTCTTTTGCTATAGGGTCATGCCTTTTAGTTTATAGATTGATGGTGTAACCTATTAGAGTGTTGTGACCTACATCTTTCATGAACTCATACATAAAACCATGGAAGACTATATAGATGATCTTCTTGGTAATTCCAAATTCCATAAAGGCCATTTGTAAATCCTTAAATTCATCTTTGAATTCCCTATCCAATTCCATGTTCACCTCAACCTAAAGAAATATGTCTTTAGGGTATTATTAGGTAAACTCAGATTTATCATTTCTCTTCATATAATAGAAGTTGATCCAGATATATTCAAATAAATTTTAGACATGCCTCCCCCAACTAACCTTAAGCAACTCCATAGTTTGCAAGGTAATATTTAGTCTATTCATCATTTCATCTCTCAATTATCTGATAGATGTTATCCCTTTCATCACCTCCTTAAAAAGGATATCTTATTTAAGTGGAATAAATATTGTCAAAAGGCCCTTGAATGACTAAAAGGATACCTTATTTCTCCACTTATACTTATCCCTCCAAAATAATACCAAACCTTCTACTTTTACATCTCCACTATAGACAATTCTTTAGGTGACATGCTTACAAATCATGATGATCAACATAAGGAGTAGGTAGCACACTATATAAGTTGAACACTTATAGAGTATGAGACTTGTTATACAAATACCAATAATTTATACCTCACCTTGGTATTTATGGCTTCCAAAATTCATCAATACCTCCTCAACCACCAAACCTTTGTCATCACAAACACTGACCCCCTCAAGTACAAGCATTCTATGCAATATAAAAATCATATTATGACTAGATGGATCAATATTTTAGCTAAGTTTGATCTTGATTTATTTTAAACAAAGTTATTTAAAGGGAAAATAATTGTTGATCAATTGTTGAAAACCCATTTAACTGACAATAAACCTTCTAACCTTGAGTTTCTCGATGAGTCCATTATAACTCTCTCTCAAGAAGACATTGCTTAGCAAATGACCATATTATTTGATGGATCAAAATGTCAATGTGGTGGTGGTGCAAAAATAATATTTATACCCTTTCAAGGTGAGCCTTTTCCATTTTCCTTCAAACCTGACTTTGATTGCACCAATAATATGGCTGAATATGAGGCCCTAGTTTTAGGTCTCCACACAACTTTGTCCTTGGGAGTAAAATTGATCAATATATTTAATGACTCCCAACTTTTGGTCAAAAAAATAAATTACTCCTAAAAACTTAAAAATTATGTTATACATAAATAAAAATAATTGGTAGATGTATTATTAACATCATTTGATCACTACCTTATCCAAGCCACTCCATGTTCAACAAATAAGTTTGTTGATACCATAGATTATATTGCTTCTCAAATCTGATCTGCACATTTAGATTCCAAAATATTCATCACTATTCATAGACTTAACCAACCCTATTACACCAAAGTAGACTTCCCTTCCATCTTCAATATGGAGGACACCCAATTAGATATTTGGAATAAGCCATTTTTTGACTACCTTACTTTAGCCATCATCCCTTCTGACCTCTCTAGGAATGGTACATGATATTTTATACAAAGTAATTATCACTATACCATGTTAGGGGAAATATTATACAAAAGAGGCTTTCATGGTCTCCTTTTTAGATGCATTCATAGCAAATAAATACCTCATGCAATCAAAGAAAATCATGATAGGATTTGTGGACACTTTAGTGGTTTATATATCATTAAGTACATCCTTTTTCTTGTATACTATTTGCCTAACCTTAACCAATATTGTTGTGATTATTTCAAGAAGTGTGGCAAGTGTTAATAAAATACTAACTTGCATCACGTTCCTAGTCATGGATTTCAAGTTGTTAAGGATTTTTGGCCCTTCTCTTAGTGGGGATTAGATCTCATTGGTGAAATCAACCCTCATTATTTTTAGAGACATCACTCTATCATCATTGGGATAAAATAATTAACCAAATAGGTAGAGGTTATTTCCCTCATCTCTACCTAAGATGATAATTTTTTTGACTTCATCAATCATCACATCATTCACCACTTTCTTGTTCCTCATAAAATCAGTCATCACATCATTTGTAAATCATTCAAAAATAAGAAAGCAATCTATATTTCTAATGCCTTTGGAACTAAGTTAAATTACTTATATACATATTTCCCAAAAGATAATGGATATGTTAAATCCTTGAATAAAACTCTTAATAAAATTCTCACCAAAGTGGTCAATAAATATGGTATGGATTAACACTTGCACATTCTTTTTTCTAAAATGAACATATCAAAATAGTATTCAAACTCTACAGGTGCCACCCCTTTTTCACTTGTCTATGGTGTAGAGGCCATCTTCCATCTTGAATTGAAAATTCACTCCATTTGTATATCCATAAAGGATATCATCTTGGAAGAACACTATCATCAAGAACATCTACCCCAACTTGAGCTACTTGATGAGCATCATTTGGTTCCACTTAACCATCTTCATGTTTATTAAGAGAATATCAAGTGAGCATATTAAAAACACCTAAGATAGTGATAATTAAATATCAATGACCTCATCTAAAAGGAAGATCAACATGTAATTAACATGGAAAGAAGCTAATGGGTTAAGTTTGCTCCTAATTAGTTTGGACCATTTATCATCACACATAAGTATAGGTCAAGAGCATACTGATTATCATCCATTAAAGGAAAACCAGAACATGAGCCCCTCAATGATTTTCATTTGCATCGATTATTTTTTTAAAACAAGTTATAAATCACCTTATGTTTAACTTAAGATCATACATTATTATAAAAAATTATGACCTTCATCTCCTTATTTTAAGGACAACCGATTAAATTAAAGAATCATGTGATTATCCATCACATTTTTAGCCTAAAGCTTAAACTTGGGTACCATGGATATACCCATGGCATGATTCTCATGGATATTTTTTGTCCCTTATAGAATGGATCCCCATGGTTTTTATCTCATAAACACCCTAACACCCATTATTTAACCTTCTTGTGTTATGGTTATGCCCTCGTAAAGGAAAAACTTAGGATTATATAATCTAGTTCTTGTCTACACAAAAACACAAACAAAAAAATATAATCTATTATGGGTCATATATAAACTTGAAAAATACCCCCTTGAAGGAAAACTAACAAAATAATTTAGAATTTCTTAAAAATATATACTACTCCCTTGAAGGACAACTATCGAAATCAAACAGATTAAACACTTAGACCACTACCTTGAATGATGGTTGAGTCAAAAATTTGGTAAAAAAATAAATCACATGGAAGATTCCTATTATATCATCAATTTTCACCCTTGGAGAGGGTTATTTAGACTCTCTCCAATTGAGATACATAATGGGAATAACCCTAGACTATGGGTCACCTATGGTAGGGTTGAACCTCTAGAGAAGGCCAAATTCCTCTAGATGAATCACCTATACTAATATTTTCACTGGGAAAAGGGATAGATAAGGGGAAAATAGGGATCCTAAGAAATCTATAAAAGTGATGCACCAAATTAAATGAGAACTCACAAGAGTATGAAATATACACTAAAGAAGCATAAAATGGTACTAGCTCACACAATCTCAAAAGCTAACTAATTGCATAAGTATTTCATATAATAGATTTATGAAGTAATGAATGAAGATAAGAGGAATTATAATACTCACACCAATCTTACATTAATAGTAGAAAAAACACAAATGCAGACCTGTAATCAACTAGAAAACACCCTAAAATAGTCAAGAAAGAAGGTCAAGGGGCATGGAAGATTCTCCTTCAAAATGCCATCATGCACAAGCTTACTAAACATATTTTAAAGGGGAGAAATAGGTAAATAAAATAGATATTAGCTTTAAGAGGTCCTTCATACAAAATTTTATATAGTCTAGCCTTATCTAATGAGAGTCTTTACTCTTATAGAATTGAGAGATAGTTTTCTAAAAAGTGAGAGATATTTTCTTCTAAAAATTTGAGAACGAGCTTACAAATAGAAAGAATGGGTAATATAGGAGAAAAAGGAGAGAAAAAGGGATCATGAGTAAATAAAAAATTAAATGATCTACCACCTTTTTATGAATTCTCAACTACCTTTTGATCAAATCATCACCAGTTATTTATTGATAAGTTAACATTTTATTTGTCCCAATAGCCCTCGAATCTTCTCATTAGATGAGAAAAAATGCACTAGAAGACAATAGTTTGCTGAAAGTGGTGATTCATGGTCCTATTTATAGATAAAACCCTTAGGTACCCTAAAAATATATTAAATGGTCCAACTACTTTCTCTAACTATTAGATCTCCATCTTGGAACTCTATGGCATCTTCCACTTATCTTTCTTATAAGGATAAAATCCTCATATCCTTGGGCCTAACAAAGACATGAATATATCTATTTTGAGTGGATGAAAGTACCTATTTGTTGAGGATGTGGCCATGTCAAATATGAAAAAATTATTCATAACCATTCATATTTTCCCCTAATTCAATATCTGAGCATAGATTTTATAATAGATTGAAAACCAATCCAATTATTGGTTTTCATATATTCATTATATGTGAATATTTGATAGACTGTATATCATCAATCTTGAACTATATTAGGTCTAAATAGACCTATTCTACCTCTGAACCTTATGAAAGCAAAGGAATTTTTGTATGTGATGTTAAAAATATAAGAAATCTAAGTATACATGTTATGGATACTTGAATAGAGGTATCAACTAAGCTTCAATGGAATCCTTTGAAAAATCTACCCTTATTTGACCTAAGTCAAATTTGTTCTCCATTAAAGTACCTTAGCTTTCAACTTTTAATATTGACCATTAATGAAATTAATTGCACATTTTTAGATATTCCTTCTTGACTTATATGCACACCACTGATCAGCTTTTATATGAATGGATATGAAACATATATGTTTTTCTAGTTTAATGTTGTTGAGACACTTGTCACCCATGCATTTGATCTTAAGATCTGCTAACATTTTAACCCATTACTTGTTGTTAGATCTAATCTATATGATTACACATGCATCATAGATCTACCTAGACCCACTAAACTTGTTAGTTTATGATTATTGTTAGATCTAGATTCTACTCCCAAGACTATGCCACTTGTCACTTGCATGTTTATGATAACTTCTTGACTTGATGCTCACTATTTATCTTAGGTGCATGATCAAACATGATCTATTAGATATTTGGGACCCACTGACACTCTTAATTAATATTTACCATTACATCTTGACTTGAGCTCCCAAGATTTAGATAATTGTCTCTTGTGTATTCATCCTATAGATATTTGAATTCAAATGGCTATTTCAAGGATATTAAACTTGACATCCTCATGCATATTTCATTCTATAAGTTTAACTTTGAAGCTTTATACTTGAGATAGAATATACATCAATATATGAAATTTACAAAGGATGATCTTATCACTAAAAGCATCATGTATATGTGGTATTTTGGTCTTGACTAATTCCCCAAGTGAATTTATTAAATGTGAAATCAAGCTAACCCATTAATTTTTGTGTCATGTGATCATGATAGTTTGGTTCTTATAGACTTGTGAAAGAAATTATTATCTTTTTAAAAGGTTGTAATGAATTTATAAGACTTTTTGAAACCTGATTCATGATCCTGAATGCTTGGAATGCCATGAGAACCTATTGGTATTTTTCACCTTGCAATCTTAGACCTATTTCAAGACTTGCTTCTCAAAGATCAATAAAACACACTTTAAACTTACTTAAAGTGTTTCAAAATATTTGTAAGTGAAATTAGATCTTATTCTCCTACTTTTGGTCCACTCATTCCATCCAAAACTCTACTCATATATTAAAACCATTTCTAGGAAAAGATTATTATGTGGGCCAAATTTGGCTACCATTTCTAGTGACATCCTGGGTTACAAGCCTGCTATGCAAAGACTATTACCTTTGAACTGATCCATTGGGTACATGGATTCATGGTATTTTCTCTCATCTGATGTGAGACTAACTCAAATTTGAACCTTTCTAAAACATCCTCTTGAAGCAAAAAGGAACAAATGAGTATAATAAACAACTATGCCACATGTAGTTATTGAAAGTAAAACACTCAACTAAAAGGAAATGTGCAAAAGGAACTTAGAGGAGAGAAATAAAACTACTCTAATATGTTATAATATCATACAATAATTACAAACTCTTCTAATAATAATTTTTTAAATTAATGATATTGAATAGGATGCATAATACCTATCCATCCAGTTGGGCAAGCTTAGAAACATTATGTTGTTTTCATCTATGAATCAAATAAGGACCATTCCACAAGCTATCAAATTTGGTATGGTTTCCTGGCTTGGCCTTATTTTAGTCCCATTTGAGGACTGGGTCATCTTCTTGAAGTTGATTGATGTGTTTATCTTGTCAAAGGCTTTCTTCACTTGATCTTGATGTGACTCTAAATTATTCATTACAAGGTCTCTAGTTTCTTTAAGTTCCATGATCTCTATAATCCTTACATTCATAAGACTACTCTCCATCAAATCAAGCTAATGGGATAACTCCAATGTAGGTAGTTGTTGACCAAAATTGACTTTTTAGTCAAATCGGGGCACCCCTAGTAAAAAAAATATTTGTAAGCCTATAATGGGGGTGAAATATAATGTCATGAGATATTTCATGGGTCATTTGATGCCATTTAATGTTATATTATCCTTGGTCACTTATTTAATTAGTCCCTTTACCATTTTGAGTCATTTTATGGGGTCAAAATAGTGCATTTAATTCTTTGTATATGTTTCTTGGTAAAGGATCAAGTGTCAAAGGTTTTTATCATGTTCCATGTGTCTGAGTAGGTTTGTATTAATTGTCACTAAATAAAAATTCTTAGGTTACTCAGAAAAAGGTAGTTTTATTGAAGAAAATATTGAGTTTGGCACTTGTAAGGCCTCTTTGGGAAGTGTGTCACGTATAAAAGATGGGAAAAGTGTATCTTAATCTCCCCCAAAAACAAATCCACGTTTTTTTAATCTTAAAGTGCCATTTACAAGCTAAAATTATTCAACTTTCTTCTTGCTCTTCTTGGCAGATTGAAGTGACATGTAGGTTTTTTCTTAGTATAGTTAAAACAAGAGGTTTTAAGTAAAATGATAATGGGGGAATATTATACACTTACATATACTAAATTACATATAATAAGTTTTAGGAATGGTGACATGTGCTTCATGAACAATCCATTTAAAGTTTATCTTCTAAATTACCTGCTTATCTATGCACTTTATTGGTTTTCTCTTAATTTGAACAATTATATATGAAACACCTATTGATATTACTTAAATATATTTTTATATTCTTAATATAATGTTTTTAAAACTTTTTTTAATGTTTCATAATGTTTTTAGGTGATAATCATCTCAATTTTCAATAGGATGCAATTTTATGAGTTATGGGTAGTTTCACCATTTTTAGGAGTTTTGTGCCTTATCAATGGTTATATAGGGTTATTTTAGTTCCATATACATGTTTTAAAGGTTATATTAGTTCCTATAACATTGAGAATAAAATATATAAGGCAAGTTTCATGGTTTTCAATCTCATTTCATATGCACCAAACAATCATAAGATGCATCTACCTGCTCTATTCACATGTGCAATTGGTTTTGACATTAAAGGACAAGTATTATAAGTTATTTCAATTTTATATTTGTTGAAGTTGTGAATTTTAAAGTTGAGCATTGATTTTGAGTTGTTTTTAAGACCTTTCATACATATTTTTCTTGATTTCATACTCACTACCTATGTATATAGTCAATAGCAACCTACAAGTGGTACCACAAAGGGATAAATGACCTTTTTGAAGTGATGAAATAGGTGTTTGGATCATGATTGAGGACATAGTGTTTTTGAAACATTAGGGTGGACCCATACAAGTGTCTAAAGAGTAAAATAATATGTTAAACTAACTTGAGGAAATAAAGGACTAAGTTTTGGGATTCAATCCCTATTTTAAGCAAACAAAATCCCAAGGGGTTTTTGTTGACCTATTTAAACATGCCTCCTATGGATTTTGATCCATCTTAAGAATTGCGTTATGTATTGCTTATATAGGAAATAAAATATTCCTAGAATTTTGTCAAGGAGATTATTGGATGATGAAGTTTGAACACTTTAAATTTGCCTTAAAAGCACTAAAAAACGTTAGTGGTGTCTACATGTATCTATGAGTAGATGGAATTTTGATGTCTTGAGGAACAATATTAAACATAACTCCATGAAAGAAATGGATAAAATAGTATAATGAGGTAAATAATAACTAAGGTAATAAATAAATGGTTTAGGTGAGGCTCTTGTTCATTTTATGACTACCTACATTCCATAGACTATAGAAATGGTGACCTATAACAAGGTAATACAGTGCAGTGAGTTCACAAATGTTTTTGGTGTGGTTTAGGTTACTCAAAGTTGATGAAATCATGAATAAATTTTATCATATCTAAGGGGACTATAATAAGTTATTAAAAAACCTAGTATAAGGACTTATTAATAAGTCCTTATGTTTAGATATAGGTTTTCTTAGTCATAAACATAGTGGTCTTAAATTTGATGCTATAAAATATCTTCAGGCACACAAAGACAAGTGTAGGGTCAAGAAAAAATTTATAGGATAATATAAAAGAAATTTTTTTATTTATTAAATAACCAAGATAATTTTAAACCCATGAATTCACCTATAGACATGGACAATTTGATTGTGACTGTTGAGAAGAGACAATGACCTAGGAAGTGAGGCTTGATGGTGTGCTAGCTTGCTCAAGGTGAAACCAATGATTGAAATAGGTAAATCATCATCATAAGGGTATCATAAGAGGTTAATTATTATTTTTTAGTTTAAAATATGAAAATAAACTATGTAGGACCCCATATTTTGTAAAGGATACACTATTTATAGATAGTTAGTGAACAAGGAAAAGTTCATTCCATGAAGTCTAAGGTATTTTTTAGAATCAATGATAAGATTTGATATGTTTAATAAGGTTTTAAAAAACTTCCATATACTCATAAAATTATGATACAAGCCTATATTAGCTTAAATAACCCACTAAATGGCTTAATTTCACCTACAGTCATACTCTAAAAGGTAGAATACAATCAGTTTAGGTGAAATCCAAAGAAACATGAGGGAAGAAAATGTAATTTAAAGTGATGTTAAGTTTAAAACAAATATAAAATAGATATAAAATTCCTATTAATCTATTATAAATGAATATACAAAAACTAAATGACTCTAAAAGATGCAAACTCAGTCCAAAATGCCAAGGACCCTATTGGTTGTTCCTTAAAAAGTTTGTTTTGGAAATGGAGAAAGTTAGAGGGTCTATATGCCTTACCAAAGGTTAAAAATTATAAAATTAAATTAAAATGATTTTATTAATATCATAAAATATCAATTTTTTTTGAACAATTAGGGGAAGTTCCTTCTATTTTGTCTTAGATAGAGGACACTTTCCCCTTGCACAAACCTTGAATTCTTGAGGATTAAGACTAAAAATTTGAAAATAGAAACTAAAGAGTGACTTAAGGAGTATTTTTATAGTTTAATAAAACATATTAAATCATGGATAAACAAACAATAAAGAGATAGAATAAGCAAGGTGATCCAGACACCAAGGTTTGTAGGCTAACCTAGTAGGTAAGAAATAGACCTAATAGTTAAATGGAGGGTCATGTTCACTTAAAACCTTGGTAAAGATTAAAAATTTATTGGAATAAATTAATTTGAGTATATAATATGTTTTTTAACCTTTTGGAGGCAAAGGAAACCATCATAGATCATTATGATTTTAGGAGTACATACAACCGCACTAGACAAAGGCTAAACCTAATGAGGAATAAAGAGTCACTCATATATCCAGTATGAAATGTACATTAAAAATAATTTATAAGGTTTTTTGGGTCATATTGGAGGTTATAAATATTTTTTTATATAGAGGAAACCTTGGAGAAGCCATTTTTGGCTCAAAAACCCATCAAACATGCAAGAAAGAGGAAATCAAGCTCTAATAGGCAATTTCAAGAGTTCACATCATTCATGATAATTTTCATGGAAGATATAGGAATTAGTGGATTTTTGTGGTTGTATTTAAATTCAAATTTTTGTAATTTTTTGGTAGGTTGTACGTCATATCTTTATGAACCAACCCTCAAACCAAAAACTAGCTAAAACCCTTGCTAAACCTTGATTAGGACTAATTTTGGAAAATGGAAATGGATAGCTACTAAAATGAAATATTTTGTATAATTTTTTTTTTAGGTTATATAAGAATACCCTAGGATACTTCACACCATGATGAGTTGTATGGAATTATATATATGGGGACAAAAATAGGCTTTTTCTCACTATTTTATGTGTTGCATAGGCTATAGGAGGAGGTAGGAGATGAAATTATTTTTGAGATAAGTATTTAAACTTATAATAAATATTAATATTCATTTAGTGCCATTAAATATCTTTCAAGTACCCAAACAAAGTTTTTTAACTCAACCAGTCAAATCTGGCATATTAGACAAGCTAGTGAAGAAGATGGAAAACATCAAGAGGTATGTTTTTAAATATTGCCTGATGCTTCCAAGGTCATATAGGATATTTACACATGTCAACCACTTAATTTTATGGATTTTAATTATAATTTAAATCCAATTGTGCAAGGTGCATGGAAGGGCTTTTTTCACGATAGTAGATGATGATGGCTTACTTTTAGTTGATTCTAGAAGACCAAACATGTAACCAATGCATGGAGAGGAATTTATTATTTCCCTAAATTGAATTAAAATCATTATAACTAGTATTCATCAGTTATGGGATGTCAAAACAAATAAATCATGAAGATAAATTTTATATGCAAAATGAGGAGTTTATTGCCACTTTTCTTCAAATTTATGACATGGATTGACACTTTTTGCTCTTGTCCTTGCATGGTTCTACCCATATCATTTTATAATGTATGGATAACTAATTTTATTAGCCTGAAAGGTGTCTTTTTGACACTTGGACTTCTCTCTCTCTCTCTCTCTCTCTCTCTCTCTCTCTCTCTCTCTCTCTCTCTCTCTCTCTCTCTCTCTCTCTCTCTCTCTCTCTCTCTCTCTCTCTCAAACTCTCTCAAACTCTATAAGAGTTGGCAATTTTATCATTGTAGGGGGATGCTCCACCTAAGTATGGTGAAGCCTTACTAAATTATATAAATTTTGATCAATAAATGACTAATTTTTACCTTTTCCATAATTTTACTTAGTGTGTGTACTTTAACATTTGATTTTGCCTAAGTGACACTCTTGTTTCTTTAGCATGTTAGCTCATTATTGTAACCTATTTATAGTTGGAAAAATTCTTCTTGTAGGGCATGTGAAGTGTTATTAGGATATTTCAAGGATTAAGTGTGTTTTTCTCTTCAACAATGCCATTCAAGGTCTCTTATCTAGTCCTCCTAGCCTAGATGTTCATCTTGACCTCACAATGTAATATTAATGTGAGAAATAGTATATTAGAAGAGTGTATGTTTAGTTTGTTGCTTGGTCTCAAGTGTAATATACATATGGTTGGATGTCATCAGTTAATTTTGTGTATCACCTCCATTATTTTATCTTTTATTTTAATTTATTTCTCCCTTTTCACTTTGAAAGTTAGTTGTCAATTCAATCCTAAGTGGTACATCAAGGTAACTAGCCCTATGTAGAGACTCACTTCATTCCTTAGGTTTCCCACAAGCCTAGAAGTGATTCCATTGTGCCAATTGGATGAGGAGAGCCTTATCATATCCTTGAAGCATTCAAATCTAAGTGAAAATAGTTTTTAGCATACCCAGTGGGATTATTTATCCAAGGATTTGGAGAATTCTTAGTGTGTTCTTCAACCAATCAACATTTTAGAGGCATATCAATAAACACCAATGGCAACTCCACATTGAATAAGCTAGTCACGTAGCCATAGTACATTAATAAATCATATTTTTGTATGTATAATCCTATCTTTTATCAATATAGATCTTAAATTATTTCACATATATTTTATCAAGCTCTTATTGTTCATGAAATCACCTCATGTATCTCTCCTAATTGTCCTTCTCCTAGTCAATCTAAGAGTGTTAGAGAGATAATGTTGGAATATGAGAAGAAAATGATGGAGGTAGATAGGTTGAATGAGTAAAATAGATACCAGTAAGAGATAATGTATAAAGATGAGTACTTTTTTAGGCAAGCTCAAGCCATATAATCCATATAAGAGAGACTAGTAATATGGAGTCAACTCACCCAATGAAATCAGCCTTGTGTGCCTTCTTCCATCCCAAGATAGCCTTCTCCCATGCAAAAGGAACCTTATCTTATTAATAACCTCATACAAATGGAAATTTCCCATCAAAAGATGGTAGAAGGATCTTCTAATCTACTTAATAAGCCTTTTCTTACATCAGGTGAGCATCCTTGTACCCCAAATCCCTTTTATTAAATGTTGCTTTCTCACCAAACTAACTACTCCAATTCCCCAAATTGTAAGACCTCATTTGAGAAAACTCAACCTATTCCTTATGGAAACTGACACATCTATCTTCAAGAAACTACTCTTATGCATGTGAAAACTCTTCTTAGTCTCTCTCAACCTCCTCAAGTTCTTTAATCTAATATTAAGATCCCAAGTTGGAGAAATATCCATCATGAACTAGCTCAAGACCTTTAGAAGGTGAATGAAGTTGTTTCCTATCATCAAGAGGAGACTTATAATATCAAGATTGTAGTTTGGAGGAGTGTTCATCATAAACCAATTTAAAATCTTGAAGAATAAAGGAAGGAATAAGTTATGCCTATTGGTTTCAAATGTTTGAAGAATGTCCTTCAAATGAAAACACAACCTAAAGAGGAAAATAAAGAAGAGGTTGACGAGACTCATATGAATAGAAATGTAGATTTGGTAAGTCATTATCCTATCCCTCAATTTGAAGTGGTTTCAAGTGATGCAAGTTTTCAAAAATATGATATGATAGTTGAAAGATGGCAATAGGAGAATAAATATATTCAAATATGCTTCAACTTAGTCAAGGAATTTTCTTGTCCTCCCACCCTCTCCTTTGATAAATGACAACATGCCTTGTGTGAGATGGAAGATAAAATTTTAGAACTCAAGGGTGAAGAAAATAATCTAAATGGAGAAGTAGTAGGTATGAAGCCATGTAGACATGATGAGATTTCACTATCTCTACTTGATGAGTCTCCATTTTATTTTGATGAAGATAGTGAATAATATATGGAAATTGATGATGAGGATATCTAAAATTATTATCATAAACTAGATGATTTCTTGGTTTTTGATCAAGAAGAAGAATAATCAAATTAGTATGGTTTTGATATTGAGGAAGGAGACCATGAACAAAATGAACAAGCAAGTGATTCTTTTTGGGATGAATTAGAAGACTATTATACTGATTGCAACATCAAAATAACATCCCTTCCTCAAGAGAACAATGAAGAAGCTAGAGATTAGTTTGTCAAGATTCTTGAAGAAATAGAGAAAGATGAGTTGGTTTAAGACACATACCAAGAAAGACATGAACCAAATAGGCCTTATAATGATAAAACTACATTTATTTATGCATTAATGAGCTATGATAGCATGAAGGACCAGCATAATATATGTCTCAAAGATCAATAGGAATACATATATGTTGGAGATATGTTTGAATATGATAAAATTGAATACATGCCAATAATGATGGCAAACAAGAAGGATAAATCACAAAGTGTATACTTCAATAAACTACTTGTTTGACACCATAAGGTTTGTTATCATGGAAGAGACCTAGGAGACATCCCATTTGATCTAGGATGGAGTTATGTTTATTGTTAGGTTGTACATATTAGTTGTTTTTTGCTTATCCTAAGTGCTTTAGGCACATGTGTGTGTTTTTTGTCTTGTTTTATGTGTGTCTTTTCTTTGTGTGGTTGAGGTAGACATTAGCTGTCTTGTTTTGATCAAATTTGAGTTAATGGTCAAAATTATCTTGTTTGTCTCAATCCCTAGATGACTCCATAAGCCTAATGGACTAATAAAGCTATTGTTCTAGTCAGTATAGCAGGCATACTACCCCTATGAGTCACCAATTTATTGAGTAAAATTTGAAGTTTTAGTCAAATTAGGGCACCTATAGTAAAAAAATTGATTTTTAGGCTAGGTGAAATATCATGTCATGAGATTTTTCATGGGTCATTTTATGCCATTCAATGTTATATTATCCTTGGTCACTTATTTCATTAGTCCATTTATCATTTTGAGTCATTTTAGGGGGTTAAAATAGTGCATTTAATGCTTTGTATAGGTTTATTAGGAATTTTGTAATTTTCAAAGATTTGTATCACATGACATGTTCTTAGGAGGTCTGTAGTAACTGTCACTAACTAAAAATTATCAAGTTAGTCAGAAAAAGGTAGTTTTCTTGAAGAAAAGAGAGAGTTTGGCACTTTTACAACCTCTTTGGGAAGTGTGCCACTTAGTAAAGATGGAAAAGTGTCTCTTAGGCTCTTAAACACTAAATTACATGTTTTTTAATCTTAAAGTTCCATTTCCAAGCCAAAATTGTTCATCTCTCTTCATGCTTTTCCTAGCAGATTGAAGTGATTTACAAGTTTTTGCTTGATACGGCTAACACAAGAGCTTTTAAGAAAAGTGATCTTGGAAAATATTATAAAATTATAGGCCTTAAAATAAATATAATAATTTTGATAAATGGTGGCATGTGCTTCATGAACCATCTATTTGAAGGTTAGCTTCCAAAATTGCCTACTTATCTATACACCCTATCAGTTTTCTCTTAGTTTGAATAATTCCATATGAACCAGCTATTGATATTTCTTCCAAATATTTTTTTTATTCCTCATATAAGTTTATACACACTTGGTTTCATGTTTTATAAGGTTTATAGGTGCTAATCATCTCAATTTATAAGAGGATGCAATTTTTTGAGTTATGGGTAGTTTCACTAGTTTCAGGAGTTTTATGCCTTGTCAATGGTCACAATGGGTTGATTTAGTTCCATATACATTTTTTAAAGGTTATATAAGTTACACTCATATTGAGACTCCAATATTTAAGGCAAGTGTCATGGTTTTCAATCTCATTCCTTTTGCACCAAACAATCATAAGATTCCTCTGCCTACTTTATTCACATGTTCAAGCGGTTTTCACATTAAAGGAGAAGTATTAGAACTTGCTTCAAGTTTATCTTGGTGGAAGTTGTGAATTTTAAATTTTGACCTTAAGTATGTGTTTTTTTAAGACCTTTCATCCACATTTTTCTTGATTTCATACTCACTACCTATGTATATAGTCAATAGCCACCTATAGGTGGTACCATAGAAGGATATATGACCTTTATGAAGTGATGAAATAGGTGTTTGGACCATGATTTAAGCCAAGTGTTTTTAAAACATCAAGGTATACCCATATAAGTGTCTAAAGATAAAAATAATATGTTAAATCTACTTGAGGAAACAAAGGACCAAGTTTTGGGACTCAATCCCTATTTTATGAAAATAGAGGCCCAAGGGGATTTTGTTGACCTATTTAAACATGCCTCTTATGGATTTTGATGCATCTTAAGAATTGGGTAATGTATTAATTATATAGGAAAACAAATATGATAAGAGTGGGGTGAATTATATTAGTGGATGATCAAGTTTGAACACCTCAAATTTGCCCTAAAAACACTAAAAAACTTTAGTGGTGTCTATAGGCATCTAAGAGTAAATGGCATTTTGAAGTCTTGAGGAGCAATATTAAATGTATATCCATGAAAAAAATGGATAAAATAGTATAATGAGTCAAAGTGGAACTTAATTCATTAATAAAGGGTTGAGGTGGGGCTCTTGTTCATTCCATGACTACCTACAGTCTGTATATTATAGAAATGGTGACCTACAACAAGGTAATATAGTGCAGTGAGTTGAAAAATATTTTATGTGTGGTTTAGGTTACTCAAATTTGATGTAAGCATGAAGAAATTTATGACAAGGAGTTATGAAAAAGACTCATGTTTAGATACAGAATAGGGTTTCTCAGTCATAAACACAATGGTCTTAAATTTGATGCTATAAAATACCTTGAGACACCCAAATCAAAGTTTAGGGTCAATAAAGAATTTATATGGTCATAAAACCTAAATGTTGTTCTTTATTATAATAACTAGGCTCACTTAAAATAGATGAATCACCTACAGATAGAGACAAGTTGATTGTAACTGCTGAGAATAGATAATGACCTAGGAAGTAAAGCTTGATGGTGTTCTAGCCTACTCAGGGTGAGACCAATAAATGAAATAGGTACATCATGATCCTAAGGGACTCATATGAGGTTAATTATTGTCTTGTATTTTAAAATATTCAAATCAACTATGTAGGACCCCCCTATTTTGCAATAGATATAGTAACTATAGATAGGTAGTGAATAAGGAAAAGCTCATTCCATGAGATCTAAGGTATTTTTTAGAATCAATGATAAGATTTTATAGGTTGAATAAAATTTTAAAAAACTTCCATATACTCCTAAAATAATAACACATACCTATCTTATCCTACACAAGCCCCTGAATGGCCTAATTTCACCTACGATCACACTCTAAAAGGTAGAATATAATCAGTTTAGATGAACTCCAAAGAAACATGAGGGAAGACATTGTAAGTTGAAGTTATTTTTAGTTTAAAACACATATAAAATTTCTATAACATTCATATGAAGCTATTTTAAAGGAATAAACAATAGATAAAGGACTCTAAAAGATGCAAACTTAGTCTAAAATGCTAAGGACCTTGTTGGCAGTTCCTTTAAAAGTTCATTTTAGAAATGGAGAAAGTTAGAGGGTCTATAGTCCTTAAAAAGGGATAAAAATTGGTAAATTGAATTAAAATTAGTTTATGAATCTCATAGAATATTAAATTTGTCTAAACAAATATGGGAAGTGCCCTCTATTTTGTCTTAGATAGAGGGCACTTTCCCCTTTCACAAACCTTGCATTCTTGAGGAATAAGACTAAAAAGTAGAAACAAAAAATGAAAAATATAGAATTAAGGAGTATTTGGAGAGTTTAATAGAAAATATTTAATCATTTATAATCAAATAATAAATATATAAATATGTAGGGTGATCTAGACACCAAGGTTTATAGGCTAACCTAGTAGGTAAGAAATAGACTTAATAGTCAAATGGAGGGTCATATTCATTACTAACCTTGAAAAATATTCCCAATTGATTTTAATACATTAATTTTAGTATTAAATAGGTTTTTTGACCTTTTTGAGGAAAAGAAAACAATCAGAGATCATTCTAAGTTCAAGAGTATAGTTAACCCCATTACACAAAGGCTGAACCTAATGAGCAATGAATAGTCACTCATAATTCCAATATGAAATTTACATTAAAACTAATTTTTAAGTGATTTTTGGGTCATATTGTAGGTGATAAATATTTTTTTATGTAGAGGAAACCTGGGAGAAGCCATTTTGGCTCAAAAACCCATTAGACATGCAAGAAAGAAGAAAACAAGCTCAAATAGGCAATTTTAAGAGTTCATATCATTCATTAAACTTTGAATATAATATATAGGAATTAAAGGATGTTATTGGATGTATTTAAATTCATATTTTTTTAATTTTCTTATAGGTTGGACATCATATCTTTATGAACCAACCTTAAGACCAAAAACTAGCTAAACCCCTTGATAAACCCTGATTAGGACCAATTTTGGAATATTGAGTTGGATAGTTACAAAAATGAAATAGTTTTTCCATAATAATTATTTGAGTTTTTATAATAATCCCATGATATACTTCACACCATGGCGAGTTGTACATAATCATATAGATGGGGGAAGAAAAAGGTTTTTTCTCACTATTTTATGTGTTTCATAGGCTACAAGTGGAGTTAGGACATGAAAAAAAGTTTGGGTGAAATATTGAAACTTATAATAACTCCTAATATTTATTTTGTTTTATTAAATATCTTCTATGTTCTCCAAATAGGTTTTTAAACTCAGCTAGTCAAATATGGCATATTGGACAAGCTAGTGAAGAAGATGAAAAACTTTAAGTGGTATGTTTTTAAAGCTCATTTTATTATTCCAAGGATAAGGAGGGAATTTAAACATGTTATCCACTAAATTTTATGTATTTTAATGATAAACTAAATCCAATTTGGAAGCCAAGTGTGTAGGGTGCATGAAAGGGTAGTTTTCAAGATAGCAGATGATGATGACTTATTTTTAGTTTATTATAGAAGACCAAGTATACAAAAAATGAATGGAGAGGAATTTTTTATGTCATTACCTTAAATTAAAATAATTATAAATTGTATTCATCAGTTATAATACATCTAAAAAAATTTAATAACGAAGATAATTTTTCTATGCAAAATGAAGAGTTTCTTGCCACTTTATTCAAGTTTGTCACATGGATTGACACTTGTTGCTCCTATTTTTCCATGGTTTGACCCATATCCTATTTTCATGAATGGATAAATAAATTTTTTAGCTTAAAAAATGACATTTTGACCCTTTGAATTCTCTCTCTCTCTCTCTCTCTCTCTCTCTCTCTCTCTCTCTCTCTCTCTCTCTCTCTCTCTCTCTCTCTCTCTCTCTCTCTCTCTCTCTCTCTCTCTCTCTCTAATATTTAGCCATTTTGGAATTATATGGGGATGTTCCACCTCAGTATGGTGAAGCCTTACTCAATTTTATACCTTTTAATAAAAAAAATTACTATGTGTTACCTCTTCCATGATTATACTTAGTGTGTGTACTTGAATGTTTGATTTTTCTTAAGTGACACTCTTATTTCCTTAACATGTTAACTCATTATTGTAACCTATTTATATTTATAAAAAATATTATTATAGGGAATGTGAAGTGTTTTTTGGATATATCAAGGATTAAGTGAGTTTTTTTCTTCATCAGTGACATTCAAGGCCTCTTGTCTAGTCTTCCTAGCCTATATGTTCATCTTGACCTTACAATGTAACATTTATGAGAGAATTAGTATATTTAAAGAGTTTATATTTGGTTTTTTTCTTGGTCTCAAATGTAATATGAATATGGTTAGATGTCATCAGTCAATTTGGTGTATCACCTCCATTATTTTAGATTTTTTTTAGTATTTTTGTCCCTTTTCACCCCTAAGGTTAGTTTTAGATTCAATCCTAAGTGGTACATCAAGGGAACTAGCCATATATAGAGACTTGACCCATTCCTTAGGCTACCCACAAGCCTAGAGGTGATTCCATTTTGCCGCTTGGATGAGGAGAGCCTTATCATCTCCTCAAAGGGTGAAAATCTAAGTGAAAATAGTAGTTCAAGAGAAATGGTCAATTTAGATTCCTTTCCATATATAAGGACATATGGATAATTACCAATGGTAGATTTTAGAGTCACTTTTTTATCCCATAAGGTTGTCCTTAGCTTTTTATGACACACTCTTTGATTCTCTTCCATGGTCCTCTTGATAATCCTTATCAAGTTCTTATTTGTGGAATCTACCAGTCTATTGCCTTGGGTATAGTAATTTGAAGACGTAATGAGGTAGATGCCTAGATTAAGTTCCCATTCACTTGTCTTCATTCCCATAAATGCTAAGGCATTATCTAAAATTATAGTAGCTAGGACACCAAACCTAGTCACTATGTTGTCATATAAGTCTAATATTATTGTCTTATTAGCTTCTTTCAAGGCAATTGCTTCCACTCACCAGGTGAATTAGTCAATTGTAGTGAGTACCCATTTATGTCCTAAACTTGAAGGTGGATTTATCATTATTATGAAGTCCAACCCCCATTGTATTAATTATTACTCCACCTGGATTGGGTTGAGTGGAAGAGCTTTTAAGTTTTGGTTTCCTATAAAGAGAGCACACTATGGAATTTTCTAACCCATGCATAGGTATCTTTGAAAAATTTGGGATAGTAATAACTAGCTCTCATTACCTTTATTATTTTTATTCTTGGAGAAAAATGGCTTCTTGAAAGTCCATCATGAAACTACTCCAAGAGCATTGTCACTTGATTGTCATTAATGCATGTAAGGGGTATTCCATTAAGATTTTTCTAAACAAAACCCCAATAAATAATTTATAAGGTATGGATTGGATTCTAAAATACCTTATTTTTATTTATCCAAACCTTGGGAGCATCTCCTGTCATCAATAAATGTTTCATATCTTGGATCTAACTATTATGAAGTAGAGGTGCATCTCTTTGTGAGTTGTCTTGTATTACCAAAAGAACATCCTTGTATTTTTGAAGGTCATCCACCATATTTATCACACAAGCATTTTCCTCTTATCATCTTGGTGAATTTTATTTCCAAATCATACTCCATGACCTTGGTAATCTAGCCTGATCTTTTCTCATTCAAATCCTTATTGAGGATAAAATCCCACACTCTAAGATGAGACACCATAAGATGAACATTACTTTTGGAGAGCATTAGTCTAAATTTTTTGATAATAGGCTTCTCAAGTCCTTCACCATTATTCTACATTAGCATAGTTGATATGTTGTTAACATTAGCAAAGGTGTAAACTATGAAATCCTTTGAGAAAATAGGATTTATGAGTGAGGGTGCTTGGGTAATGGCTTTTTTGATGGCTTTAAATATTTTTTTACCTTCATTTTACCAATTAAACACTTGGATGTTATTCAACATGGTAGTGATAGGTTTGACCAAGTTTATAAAACTATGTGTAAATCTTCTCACAATGTTTATCTTCCCAAGGAAAATCTAGATTCATTTCTTATGCTTGGGTAAAGATAACGTCAAGATGAAACTTATTATATTAGTGTCAATGGATAGTCCTTTATTTTAAAAAATGTGACCTAAAATTTTTAATTCATAAATATAAAACACACATTATATTGGGATTTAAAGAGATCCCATACTCTCTGCATCTTTGGAAGATCAACCATAGATTGTCCATGTGCTCACTAGCCTTCTTAGAGAAAATTATGATATCATCCATGTAAACTAGCACCAAATGATTCAACAACCTTTAGAAATCCATGTCCATGGCTCTTTGAAAAGTGGCCCCAACATTTGACAATCCAAAAAGAATCTTTTGTTAAACATATGTGCCCCACTTTATGGTGAAGGTAGTCTTATACTGATCTTCCTCTCTTATTAGCACTTGGTTGTAACCTAAATACCCATCCAAAAGAGATAAGCATTCTAAACTAGAAACTATCTAAAAAAATTGTTCCATGGATGGTAAAAGGATAGTGATCTTTCAAAGAGACCTTATTCAGATCCCTGAAGTCAACACAAAATCTAATTTCCCCATTATTTTTCCTCATAGGTACCAAATTCGTTACCCATGAGGATTACTTAATGGGAAAGATGATCTTGGATTCAATTAATTTGGTTAATCCTTTCCTCACAATCTCTTCAATTTTGTGGTTTATATGCCTCTACTTCTACATGATAGGCTTGGCATTAGCCTCTAGTTCTATAGTGTGTTGGGCCACCTTGGGATTAGATCCTCTCAAGTCACTATACTCCCAAGTAAAGATGTATAAATATTATTTAAAACATTCTACAAAAGCATGTCTTTTAGATTTAGTACTTACATTTCCAATCTTGAATATATTCTCCTTGAAGATAATGACTCTCTCATAGTTTTCTTCATTTATTGACATCATTGCCTTGTAATTTATAATATGACCCCCTTCATGGAAGAGACATTCAATGGTGACCAACCTTTAAGAATCTTATTAGATCTCAATTGAGCTATTTTCTCCTCATATAGATGTTGAAACTTTTCCTATTTTATGGAGGAGAATTATGCTTCCTATTTCAAGAAACATGCAATTTGTTTATCATTCTCAAAGACCTACTAATGAACTTCATTATCTCGAACTAATGGTCTCACCACCACTTTGACATGTGGTTGTACCTTGGTATTTTTTAACTCATTTGGGAAATCAAATTGAGCTTTCATAACTTCCAAACTATCAACATGTCCAATTTGGTTCCTTGGTACTATTTGGATGTTAAAGGCCTCAATATCCTTAATTAGGTACCATACTCTATGCTTTTAATACTTCATCAAGGGATTATTTATGATATTTTGGCCTCTAAAATATTGCACTATTAGGTCACTATCCCCATAAAATTATATTTGTTTGATTCCTCTCTTATTATCCCATTGAAGGCCATGGATAAGACCTCATATTTCACTACATTGTAAGAGAAACTAAATTGGAACGTATAAGAAGAGAAATACTTATCATTTGAGGGGGATAATAGCATTACACCTACACCTACTACATGTTTGCTCATTGAACCATCAAATAATAATTTACATAAGCCACTAAAATATTTTTGAGGTCCAATGAGGGATGGCATGGACTAATGATCTTCATGTAAGTATTAGACACCCATGTCCCTCTTCTCAACTCCTTCCAAGGGATCAGCCAAATGATTGTCATTCCATAGTTCATCAAAGAACATGTCTAGTATCTCTTCAGGGTGAGTTTTTAATTCTTGACTAACTATGAATTAATCCTTATCAAGGTTAAATTAAGGTTTATGCTAGTGGCCCATAAAGTTCAATTTCAAATTGTGTAATGGGCTCAGCCTTGATAGACACTTTGGTCCCATATCTTCTTTTGAATTCCATGTATGACCAATCTACTACAAGATAATCTACAATATTTGTTGTGAATTATCTAGATAATCATAATGCAAAATGAGGAGACACATCAAGGATCAATACATCTTGAACCACTAAGATAATAAGACAAACACGCAAGGTGAAGTTGAGATCTTTGATGATACAAAATGGCTTGGTGGAATAACCATGAAGTTGTATAACTCCTTTAGACTAGGGATCATATTTTAGACCAAGTTGGTCTACTATGGAATTTGGCATGACTGAGGTGATAGCCCCACTATCTACCAAGCAATTATGTACTAAATAGTCTGAAATGATTACTAAAATGTAAAAGTGAGGAGTTCTAACCACCTTACATGTTTTCCTTTCATTTTGTTCTTTTGTTGCATTGGTAAGAACCACATTCTCCTTGATTGATGGTTTCTCATAAATATTTATTCTTGATAACCCTTCTTAGAGATGTCTACTTGACCAAGTATGGGAGCATATCCCACATTGACACACTCACATTGGAATTTTTGATTTGTTCCATGATGTTGATGGGCAGACCACTAACCTTTGGCTGTGCTTTGGGAGCCACAACTGCAACTTGAATTTGTGAGTTTTAGGGAATAAAAGCATTCCCATTATTCCAATTATTTAGAATAATTAAAAGGTTTGGAGTTGTTGAGACCTTTAGAGTAGTATCAGGTTCATTTGGCTTTGATATTGAAGGAGTAATGGTAGAAATCTCTTTGACTACTTTTTGATCACCATCCATGTTCCTTCTTTTGAATGTTGTGTTTATTACTACTAAAATGTGTGTTTGGATAGAACTAGCCTACATATTGAGTACATAATACTCTTATTTATCATAATTCACCATTGTATCACCAAATTATCTTGGTATTTAATCAGGGATTTGACCTTATTTAGGATCTTTTGGTTTTTTCATCATGGGTACTTATGTGTTCTAATCCATAAGAGCTTGATGGTGCCCATAAATATTAATCTAATTCCATTGATCATTAAAAACTTGATTTAAATCAATGCTTGCAATAATGGATTACCTAAAATATTGATTCCAAGGCATGGTACCCTCATCTTCTTGAGAAACATTATTTTTTATGGGGACCAAAGTGTTGGAAGTACTTGCAACATTTAGATTATAAAATTTTTGCCTAACATAGTTAAGCTACCCTTGTCCTTGGTTTTGACCTTGGAAGTTTCCTTTGTAGGGTGGCATATTTGCTTGATAATATTGTTACAGAGGTTGATATGAGGCTTGATAAGGCTTATTAAAAGATTTTTGCCTCTTAACATTCACTATCTCATTTCCCAAGGATTGCAACATGATCTTAAGTTCTTGAAAGTTCTTTTGTTCTTAGAAATCACTAGATCCACTAGTGGAGGACTTTTTTTCCTTAGGTGAGGGTATATTGAAATTTTTAGGAATATAAGGAATGACATAAAGGACAGGAAAATAAATGGAGGTTGGTTTGATCTCAGAGAATAAAGGCATTGGTGGTCTTGGTATAAGCTTGTTAGCCTACACTAGATAATTTTTTGCTCTGATTGCTACCTTACATGCATTTGGTAATGTATTCCCTCCCATAGACTAGATAATTACTATAATGTCTCTATTTAAGGCCTTAAAATAGTAAATAAATTCAAATTTAAGAGTAGGCCTAGTATAGACTAGGATTATATCCCAAGTTTTTTGGAACCTTGTGTTGAAGTCTTGCATGACTTCATGAGGGGATCTTTTAATTATGGTTAACTACTCTACAAGTGATAAATAGTCACTTTTATCTTCAAATATTTTACACAATGCATCTGCTAATTAGTCCCACGATGTAATAGAATTATAAACAAGATTTTTATACCAATCTATGGATTTACCTTTGAAAGAGATGGCTAATAACCTAGTTTCCACATTTTCCTCATTGATATCATGAATGTTGCATAAGTTGGCTATATCCATGCGGTTCTTAGAAGGGGTTGTATCTTAGTATCTAGTAAAATAAGGGAGAATTTTAAGGGATACAACTAAAATAAGATCATATTGAGGGAGGTCCAAATGAATTTGACCATTGAAGGCCATAAAGGGGAAAACTCTAGGGTTTGCCATGGTAATTAAAGGGTTTAACAAAGATATTATTGCAAGGATAGGCCTTAGAATTGACTTAGGAACAAAGCTAGATTTATAAGGGTGTGGTTTAGTAAACTTTAATCTTTTTACTGAATATAAAGGTAATTCATTTAATTCAAAGGGAATACCTCTAGAATCATATCTTATAGTCACCTTTGGCATGAGATGTAGTCATTTCTCTATTACTAGAATGTTGGATTTTCTTTTGGATTTATCATATGTTGTTGATTGGAAGCTATAACTTATACAAATTGATCAAACCAACATCAAACTTTGAATAATATTCTTGAACTTTCATTCCCATTGAGCATGCCAAAAATTGTTGTAGCATCAATTTTCCCCCTTAGAGAGGGTTCCTTAGACTCTCTAATTGAGCTACACTATGGGAACAAACACACACTATGGGTCACCTGTGGTAGGGTTGAACCTCTAGAGAAGGGTGGCTTCCTCTTGATGGATCACCTATACTAATATTTACACTGGGAAAATGGTTAGAGAAGGGGAAAATAGGGCTCCTAAGAAATCTAACAAGGTGATGCACCAAATTAAATGAGAAATCACACAAGCATGAAATATACACTAAAGAAGAATAAGACAATACTAGATCACATAATCTCAAAATCTAGCTAATTGTATAAGTATTTCATACAATAGGTTTAGGAAGCAATAAATGAAGATAAGAGTATTTATAAGACTCACACCAAGATTACATTAATGGTAGAAAAAACACAAAACTAGATGCACAATCAACTAGAAAACACCCTAAATAGTCAATAAATAAAGACAATGGGCATGGAAGATTATCCTTCA
Source organism: Torreya grandis (assembly GCA_037957365.1). Classification (NCBI taxonomy): domain Eukaryota; kingdom Viridiplantae; phylum Streptophyta; class Pinopsida; order Cupressales; family Taxaceae; genus Torreya; species Torreya grandis. The sequence goes on from JARHVA010002324.1 coordinate 352,259, forward strand.
TAATGTCATCATGCACAATCTTACTAAACATAGTTCAAAGGGGAAAGATAGGTAAATAAAATCTTTATTAGCTTCAAGAAGTCTTTCATACAAATTTTGACAGGGTTTAGCCTTATCAAATGAGAGTCTCTGCTCTTATAGATTTGAAAGAGAGTTTTATAAGAAGTGAGATATTTTATTCTAAAACTCTAAAAAAGAGCATGCCAATGGAAATAATAGGTAATATATGAGAAAAAGGAGAGATAAGAGGGAGCATGAGTACATAAATCATTACATGATCTACAACCTTTTGATGAATGCTATACCATTTTTTGATCAAATTAGCACCAATTCTTTATTGATAAGTTAACATTTTATTTGTCTCAATAGACCCTAAATGTTCTCATTGGATTAGAAAAAATTCACTCAAAGACAATATTTTTCTAAAGGTTTTGAGTCATGATCCTATTTATGAATAAAACCCTTATGCACCCTACAAATATACTAAATGGTCTAGTTGCTTTCTCCAACTACCATATCTCCATCTTGGAACTCTACACCATCTTCCACTTGTCTTGCATATGAGGAAAAAATCCTCATATCCTTGGGCCTAACAAAGCCATGACTATATCTCTTTTGAGTATCTATAAGCACCTATTTGTTAGGGATGTGGTCATGTTTAATATGAAACACTTGTTCATAACCATTCATATTTGCAGATACTTCAATATTTGAGAATAGCTCTTACAATAGATTGAAAACCAATGCAATTATTTGTTTTCATATAGTCAATATACATGAAGAGTTCATAGAATATATAACATCATTCTTGAACTATATTAGGTCTAAATAGACCTATTATCTCTAAACCTTGTGGAAACCAAGGACTTATTGTATGCAATGCTAAAAGCATAAGAAAGCCAGGTCTACATGCTCTAGATCCTCCAACATATGTCTCAACTGAGCTTCAATGGTATCATTTGAAAAACCTACCTTGGTTTGACCTGATTTGAATTTTCTCTCCATGGAAGTCCCTTAGCTTTCAATTTTTAATATTAACTATCAATCAGCTTGCTTGCACATTGTTGGATCTTCCTTTTTGACTTATACATGCACCATTGGTTGACTTCTTTATAAATGGATGGAAACCATATATATTATGTCAATTTAACATGGTTGAGACACTTGTCACCCACATATTTTCTCTTAAGATCTATTGACCTTTTGACCCATTGATTGTTGTTAGATGTGCTTTGTATGATTTCATGCACACCATCAATATACTTTCACCACTAAACCTATCAGTTGATGATCATCATTAGATCTAGATTCTACTCTTGAGATTACACCACTTGTCACTTATATATTTATGATGACTTTTTGACTTTATGATCACCATTTATCTTGGGTATATGATCAAATAAACTCCATTATATCTTTGGGACCCACTAACACTATCAAGTGACACTCACTATTGGATCTTAACTTAAGCTCATAAGATTTTAACACTTGTCACTTACACATTCACCCTAGAGACATTTGAATTCAAATGGATATTTTGTGAAGCTTAAACTTGATGTCCCCATGCATGTTTCATTCTGCAAGTCTAAATTTGAAGTTTTATATTTTTAGATAGAAAAAACATCAAGATATGAAATTTGTAGAGGATGATCTTATCATTAAAAGCATCATGTTTATTTGGTCTTTTGGCATTGACTAATTCCCTAAGTGTATTTATTAAATTCATAATCAAACTGACCTATTTATTTATGTGTGCCATGCTCATGATAGTCTGGTTCTTCTGGACTTGTGTAAGAAACTATTATCCCTTTAAAAGGTTCCAATGAATTTATAATACTTTGTGCAACTTGATTCATTCTCTTTAATGCTTGTAATTCCATGAGAACCTATTGGTCCTTTTTACCTTGTAATCTTAGACCTATTTCAAGATTTTCTTCTCAAAGATCAATAAAACACACTTGAATTTTTCTTAAAGTGTTTTAAACTCTTTGTAAGTGACATTAGATCTTCTTCTTCTACTTTTGGCCCACTCATCCCATCAAAAACTCTGCTCATCTATTTAAACCATTTCTAGGGAAATATTTTTATGTGGGACAAATTTGGCTAACACTTCCTAATTAATCAGCTTCCCTAACCTATCAGACCACAAAAATCATCAAAATAACCATAGTCAAAATTCAAAAAAATAAAAAATATATGTATCCCAAAGAAATCTTCAATCAAATTTCACAATAGTAATAGTAGACTTCCCACATTGATCAATCTACACAAAAATAAGACATGAGCTTATTTATAATGGTTCCTAGGCCACCTACAGAAGGGGAAAGATATCCCCACAAGAAGGATACACTATCATCCTTATCCCTTTTTACCCTATAAATATCAAGGGATTTTTATCTTACTTGACTCTACATGATCAAAGTACTTATTAAATAGATGACTAAACACTAATGAAAAACATGAAAGGGGCATATGTTTATAAGTTAATCCCTATTGTTGTTTTGTTTCTTCCCAATGAAATATCACAATGTTTCCTTCTTCTTCATCATGCCTAATTGTTGAAACATTAATTAAGGCATTCATATTATGATATATTAAACAATATTCTCATTTCTTTCCTCTTCTTTCATATAACATATTTACCCAGATTAATAGATATGTTAAAATAGTTTTAAACATTTTAAACCATATTTCCTTCAACCTATTACAAATAAAATCATAATTCACTTAAGTGTGTTATATACATTTTATTTTACTATTATAAATAGAACAAACATTCTTCTACACTTATGCATTTTATTATATCAAATTCTATTTTATCAGTTATCCACATCATTTAGGTGTTTTTATTATCATGAAAATATTTTACCTACTAAATCATAGTCATTACATAAACAAGTCCTATATCAACATCAATCATTTTATAAACAATCATGAGTCAACATAAATTATTTATGATGCATGAATCAAACAAACATCCCATATTAGTTTCTAAATCATCTATACATTATAAACCACTCATTCTTTCTTATCATCAAGCATACACCTACTAACACAAATAATACCATAACCATAACCCAAACATATCATCATATCCATGTGTCATCATAACATGAATAATCACCTAAGCATAACCTAAAGAATCATGAATAACACCATAACATCATATACCATCATCAATAAATTATGTTTAATATATATATATATATATATATATATATATCAATGTCCATGTTACTCTCAAAATGATATGTACACTTCACTACAATGGCTCACAAGCTGGAATCAAAATCATAATATAAGCATGGTGGCCAATAATATATGGTGCAAGGGTACTACTATCCCCTATACCCTCCCCATCTCTATGACCTATCTGTTCACTTGTAGATGTTATACTACTACTAGGTGTAACACTATTGAGGCTCCTCAACCTAACCCACTCTACTAGATATTCTATGTACTTGAGCACATCTATAAGCCTACTAATAACATCTCCCTTATAGTATCTTAGATCCTCCACTATAGTAGTATTTATTGTCAATGGAATGGTTTGTGATGGTCCCATGATAGCTCCAATACTACTCAGAGATGGTCCACTATATGATTTCCCTCATGCCTACCTAAGAGCATCCCTCTTAGTTGTAACTAGGGTCAATTGTGCCTATAAGCCATCCATCTCCTAAGTTATAATGGCTAGTTATCCTTGTGTATATTTTCTCTACTAGGTGATATTGGATAGTTTTAGCTTCAAGAAATCCCTCTCATGTGTCCTCATTACTGGCTGTCCCCATACTATGTCTTTTTCTTGTGTCATATAAGTAAGTGATGCCCATAAGAATGCATATGTTACTCTTACAATATCCTTCTCTACAATGACTATATAGATTAGTTGCATCCTCCTTAATTATTGAATCCTCATCCCCTTACTCACCATCTTCCTTACCTTACTTCTCACCCTATCCATCATCCCCTCCAACATCAGGACCCTATTATCTATCTTCACCTAAAAGTATAGGGTGACATCTCTTCTACCATGTAATATACTCTAAATTCACCCCAACATCATCAACTATTATAGGTGATGGTAACTACTTTCAACAAATATTTCACCATAAAGGAGGGTGTTCAAGCCTCTTTCATATTTGGGCAATATGAGAAAACTTACAAGTATGTGGGTGTACATATAATGGAAGTGAACCTCTATATTTAAGGGCTATCTCCTTGAATGTATCTTGAAATGCTCAAAACTACTTAATGATTTACTTATGGAAACAAGAGATAGAAGTTGAATTAAATTAACCTAATATAAGGGGGTGATACAACTAAGATGTCTTCCATATGACCATCATACTTTCATTCACTACGAAACAAGGCACACAAACTAACTTCCAATTCCTATGGATTCTAACATGAGTATTTCAATATGGAGGTGAGGTGCATGAGACCTATCCAAGGTAAGTGAACCATAGGCTTGTTATAGATACTAAATATCATTGTACACTTAAAATATAGTCCCATACACTTTATAACACTTCATATGACCTATTAGAATAGGAAATATTTCACAAACATGAATAATAATGGAAGAAAGGATAGATAATTATCACTTTGCATCACCATACATCATTTTCATACTTAGACAACTATTCAAAAAATCAAAATTAGATTTAAATTAATGTTCAATGGAAAAATATGAAATCATTATAGTAAGGATCCACCATAAATAGAGTGTAATTTTATAAAAATGCCAATATGGAAACTAATTATAGCATTCAACAGAGAAGTCAAAAAAGAGAAGTCCAAAGGGGAATCAAATGAGTTCAACTTTATTTAAACCATAGTTACAACTACTTCTGTAATTAATCTCATTCAAGCTTCTTGATTGATCTAGGTCACTTCATTCTATTGAAAAATTACATTATTCATTGATTTATGCTCCTTGATGGTTATAATGATGGCATTAAGTGGTTATGATCTAAGTTATATCATTAATGCAATTACAACTAACAGAGGTAAGGATACACCATAAATGGAGTGTAATTTTATAAAAATTCCAATATGGAAACTAATTATAGCATTAGAGAGAGAATTGGGAAAAGATAAGTCTAAAGGGGAATCAAATGAGTTAACCTTTATTTAAACCATAGTTACAACTACTTCTGTAATTAAGCTTATTCAACAAGCTTCTTGATTAATCTAGGTCACTTCATTCTATTTAAAAATGAAATTATTCATTGATTTATGCTCCTTGATGGTTATAATGATGGTATCAAGTGGTTATGATCTAAGTTCTATCATTAATGCAATTACAACTAACTGCTCCTAACTAGTTTATCATGGCATGTAAAAGTGAAGAAAAGGGTATTTTTCATGTAGTTGGTCTTGGAGATGAAACCATCAGGGTCTACATGTATGCACTCATGGAATCCTTTGAAATCTTAGCTCTTGTTCAAATTAAATCATGCTCAAACTCATCCCCATGTTTATAAGTCCACTATAGATGAAAAATCAATCTTAAACTATTAGTTTTCCTATAGTAATTATGTAAATGTATACCTATATACTATATATCCCCACTTATTGATTATAATAGGTCTAAATAGTCCCATTATATCTTTTTAGAAATGATATTTCACCATATACATAGATCTTTATTTTTAAAATGGAAAACACAGTTACAAAATGAACCCTACATGACACAAACCCTCAAGCTAGATGTCCATATTAATCTTTAATGGTGGTCCCTTTATGTTATTGATCACATGAATAAATTAATGTGTCCCTTTAATGGATTTTCTCTAAGATCTAATAGTGATGGGATGACCCTGCAATACCTTGTTCACCTTAGTCAAAAACTGCTCTTTTCGTTCAACTTTTTCCATAAAAATCTAATTTGGACCAATCAAAATGTTCTTAGATATATTTATTCCTATTGGTATCTTACATCCTTGATATCATATTTTGAATCTTTTACCTCTTGTTCACCATTTATCTCATTGGTATGAACAAACATGGTCCATTAATTTCCTACCATTAAGAACATGCTCATGTCAATTATCAATCATGTGTTGATCTTAGGATCCTATTATCAGTTTGTTGCTTTATGGAATTATGAAATGTGGTGGCCTATTATCATCCTTAACCTTTTAACTAATCTCATACCATTGGATCAAGATGAAAGATGCAACATGGGCTATTGGATTTTCCTATATTTGAAAACAAATGACTATTTACCATGGTCTAAATTTGATGTCTATGTGACCATAATTGACATCTACACAACCATAAAATTTAAGACCATAATGGTTTTTTCCATATCTTGAAGTCAAAATATATATGAATACCCTTTTTTTACTAACTTTGAAGGCTTAGATGTGGAAGCAAAAAGGTCATGGAGGCACAAAAATTGTAGGATATGTTGTTGACACTAAAAGGATTATATCCACTTGATCTGTTGGTTCCAAGAGATTTCTAAGTATGTTTACAAAATATTCACGTGAGATAATTTTCATGTTTTTCATGAAATCTATATTCCTTTCATTGATCATTTTAACCTAAATAGATATTTATAGGGGCTTGAATTTGATGCATGTGGGAACATCTTACTTTCTAGGTCCAAATTTGAAACTCCACAACTTGAGATAGAAAGCTTGCACAAACATGGAACTTTTAAGATATTATCTAGTCACAACTATCTCCTTGGCACTATAATATTTTGACTCACATGGATTTCTAATTTAATATAATAAATGCTCAAACAAGTTAGTCTTCTCATTTCCATGTGACATGTAGGACAACCTAGCTCCTTAGACTTGGTAAGCTAAAATTTTAAGGCTTAGATCACAAGATATAAGACTCATCAAGATATTAAACTTTTAGATAATTATATTATCAATAAGGACATGGTCTAATGATCATGTGAGGATTTTTTAGCATATTTATAAATTACACAAACAAGCTCTCCAGTTTGGTTCTTCATGATGTCCTGATGATGGTTTCGCTTCACAAAGCTTATTCCTAAAGTTTTGTAGCTCTAGATGAATTCATTGAGGCATGTGTAGGCCCTTTCCATGATCTTTACTATTTGGACACCATGAAAACCTGCCACTTGCATATATCACTTTAAAATGACCCTTATGACACCAAATGACATAAGGACTAAGCTATATTATGCTCAAAGTTGTAATAGAATATGAAATGGAATCAAATGAGATATAACATACCTTATGACATTCTAAAAATACACTATACAAGATTCTAACTATAGGGGGTTGATCCATTTTGGCTTGGGGTAAAAATGGTCAACATTCTTGGTGATTTCCCAATGGTGTCATGCATTCTATGCCATGACCAGTTACCTGATCCTATCCATGGGGCTATGGATTCACATATATAATAGGTTTGTCATAATAATTGACTTAAAAAACAAAAAAAAACATTATAAAACCAAAAATAAATAATACACAAGTCAAGAAAGTAAGCAAAAACACACTTGTGCTTCATGAGCACTTATAGAACACACACACAAAATAAACAAACTGACTCAAACATAGACTAACTTGAGATGAACACTTCCTCTAGGATCAAAGGGGAAGTTTAAAAAATCTCTTTCTTCATGACCTAAAGTAATGAATGAGGCATGTACCCTTTTGATCCTTGGAATTTATGCCTCCATATTTTTCTTGGTATTTTATAACTTCATTGGCATGATGTTCAATGAGAACCAAGAAGATAAGAATAGGATAGCTATTGAAATGAATTCTTCTTACATCCCAATAAATTTAACTTTATTATATGGCTCCTCAACTATGACCTCCAATGTTGGTTGAATAAGGACTTCCTATTTGGCTTCCATAGTGTCCTCAATAAGATTGGGTTTTTCTTTAACTACAAGTTATTCAAGATCATCAAGGAGCTATGAAGAGTCCAACCAATCTTATTTACTATCCTCCATGGAAAAAAATTTCTCCACCTTCTCATGTACTTAGCCCTTAATGTACAAGTTTGAAAATATGATAGCCCTCTCAACATTGATTTTATCCTTAACATATCTTACTTGATGTTTGGAAGCATCAAGTTTTTATTATTCATGATCTAATACCTTTGGATATGGCTCAATATTAGGTGGGTATCTTGACTATATTATTCAAACCTCAACATCTACCTTGATTTCATCATTGATGTTCATAACTTCTTAGGTAGAAACATCATCCAATGACATCATGGTAGCAAGTTATTGATCAACAAAATGACCTTCATTTTTATGGTTGGTATAATCCTTATCAACATGATCATGTTTATAAGAATCATTAGCAAACTTTTCATTAGATGTGCAATCTTTTGGTAAGGAATAACTTTACCCAACTTATCAAATTATTTGCATACAACATTGAACTTCTACCATAAATCATCTTTCTCATGAAAATCATCTTCAATAGTTATTTCATATACTTTCATCTCATTAGACTCTCTTAGGACTAAAACTTATTAAGGAGTGAATTGGCCTTCATCCTTGATAGTACACTCTAATTCATGATTGAGATGATCATTTAGAATTTCATGATTAGACATGGAATCTTCTTCAAATGTCTCTTTCTTCAATTCTTGGCCACATTCCTCATGGACAACTACAATAAGATCTTTATTATGTTTCTTTTCATCTAAGAAGGTAGGATTACACTTGTGGTCACCAAGGTGAGTACCTATGGTGATTTCCTCCTCATAGTCACTCATGACATCCTCTTGGTCAACCTTGTATTGGATTTTCTCTTATTCACTTTCTTCTCTCAAGATGGGCTCATGTGATGGAGTTGAAATATGAGATGTAGTGGAAGTTTTATGGATTGGAGATGAAGTGTGAGGTGAATTAGAAGGCTTTAGAGTGGATTTAGGAAAGAGACAAGCACAAGAAAGCTCATAGGGAAATGACATTTTGGGCTTATTAGAAGGAAAAACATCTACATAAGCATGAGTTACATCTTGCCAATAGTCTCCTTAGGTTTCTTTGACAAAAGAATTTTCATTTTTGATATATTTATCCTCCCACATACTTAACCTATCTGTTGGGCATTGAAGGCACTTATTTTCCATGTCCATTTATTCTTTGACCTCCCATTGAGTTCCATCTAGTTATTCAAATGTCTATAATTTATACATATAATTTTGCATAGCACCTCTCAACCATTCCATGAGATGATCAGGGAGCACATCATAATCATCATCCCATGTACTCATTTCATCTTTGTTAACTAGTAACTATGGTATAGATGTCAACAAAGACTTGATATAATATGGAAAAAATGGAGGAGGAGGGTAATGATGAGGATCAAGATAGATTCATTTTGTTGTATTATAGTCTACAAGAATATATAGCTTGCCTTGTAATAATTTTGTCTACAATTAATTTAAACATATAATTCCTCATGAAAAAACTCATAAGATAACTCTTGAGGTTCATAACATAATGGTATGGTTGATAGGGCTCATATTGGGACTAATATGAATGAATTTCTTGATAGGTATATTGTTATCCTTCCTCATAGGGCTTCCAAATAACATGGTGTCTATATGAGAGGGGGAATGGAGGATTATAGGGGTGTTATGGCTCATAGGATTGATAACCATTTTGATAGGACTTTTGGGGAGTATATCGTGGTTCATAGCAAGGTTAATAAGGAGGTCCATAGTGGGGATATTCTCCATAGCTAATCATGTCAACCTTATGTATTAAAGGAAATATAAGTAACTGATAAAAAATTCAACTAAAGATACATGTACTAATTACAACCAAATTTTATCATTTGGAGTTTCCATTGGTGTTAGGTTGCTTGGTTCTAAATCTGATTAGAGGAAAGACACACCAACAATCTTTCCACTCTCATAGAAATTTGTCCCAACAGGCATGCTAGAACTATTGTCACCAAATATTTCACCCTATAATATGGTATTTAAGACTCTTACATATTTTGGAAACATGGGAACACTTCTAGGTATGTGTGTGTACTATTTAATGGAAGTGAGCTTCTAGATTTAAGGGCTAGCTCCTAGAATGTATTTTCAAATGCTCACACCTACTTAACTAGTTTCTTATGGGGAAAAGATTTAGAAGTTACATGAAATTAACCTAATATAAGGGGGTGATACATTAATATGTCTTACATATGACCATCATACTTTATTTTACTAATAAACAATGCACACAAACTAACTTCTAAGTCCTATGGATTCTAACATGAGTATTTCATTATAGAGGTGAGATGCATGAGAACTATCCAAGGAAAATGAACCATAGGCTGGTTGATGACACTAAGGCTCATTATACACTTAAAATATAGGGTTATACACTTGAAAACACCTTATATGACCTATTAGAATAGTAATTCTTACACAAATATGAAAGGATAAATGAAGAAATGATAAATAATTATCACTTTGCACACCATACATCACTTGCATACTTAGGAAATTATTCAAGAACTCAAAATTAGATTTTCATTAATGTTAAAAGGTAAAATATAACATCATTATAGAAATTATCTACCATACATGAATTAAAATTTTATACAAAGGCCAAAATGGCAGCTACATATAACATTCAACAGAGAAGTGGGAAAAGAGAAGTCCAAAGGGGAATCAAATGAGTTCAACATTATTTGAACCATAGTTATAACTGCTCTAAAATTATTCTCATTCAAGCTTCCTAATTTATCCAAGTTACTTTAGTCTATTGAAAAGTTACATTAATAATTCATTGATGCTCCCTGATAGTTACAATGATAGGATGTAGTGTTTTAGAGCTATGTTTTGGCATCAATATAGTTACAATAATCATATCCATTTGTTAGAATTTTTTCTTGTTGTTAACTACTCCTAAATAGTTTTTCATGGAATGTAAAAGTGGAGAGAAGGTTCCTTTTCATGTAGTTGGTATTTGAGATAAAACCATTGGGGTCTATGGGTATACCCTTGTGACATCCTTTGAAATGCTAGCTCTTGTTCAAACTAAATCAGGCTCAAACTTGTCCCCAGGTCTATGGGTCCACTATAGATGAAAAACTAATATCAGACTATTGGTTTTCCTATATTCATTATGTCAATGTAGACCTATAGACTATATATCCCCTTTATTGATTATAATAGGTCCAAATAGACCCATTCTATCTTTGCAAAATGAGAGTTCACCATATACATAGATATTTCTTATAAAAATGGCAAACATAGTAACATAATGAACCCTTCATGAAAAAAACCCTCAATCCATAGGTCCATATTAAGATTTAATGGTGGTCCCTTTATGTTCTTCATCACCTGACTACATCAATGTGTCCCTTTAATGGCTTTTAGTCAAGCTCTAATGGTGATGGGATAACCCTACATTACGTTATTTGCCTTAGTAAAAAACTACTCCTTTGATTTAACTTGGTCTATCAAAAACTAACTTTGACCAATCAAAATGCTCCTAGATATCTGTATTCCTATTGGTCTCACACATCCTTGCTATCAGATTTTGACTCTTTGACCTTCTATGCACTATTGATCTCTTTAGTACAAACAAACATTGCCCATTAATTTCCTACCATGAAGAACATGCTCATGTAAATTATCAATCATGCATTGATCTTAGGATCCTATTGTCAGTTTGTTAATTTATTAACTTATGCCATGTGGTGGCCTCTCAATTTCCTTAACCTTTTAACTCATCTCATACCATCGGATCAAGATGCAAGATACAATGTGGACCATTGGATTTTAAAACAAATGGCTATTTACCATGGTCTAAATTTGATGTCTGTGTGACCATAATTTACATTTACATGACAATGCTAAGTTTTGGCATCAATGTAGTTATAATAATCAAATCCATTTGTTAAAATTTTGTTTTGTTGTTGACTACTCCTAAGTAGTTTGTCATGGCATGTAAAAGTGGAGAGAAGAGTCCTTTTCATGTATTTAGTCTTGGAGATGAAACCATTGGGTTCTACATGTATGCACTCATGTAATCCTTTGAATGTTAAATATTGTTCAAAATAGATTGTGCTCAAACTCATCCCAATCTTCATAGGTCCACTATAAATGGAAAACCAATCTCAAACTATATTTTTTTTTCCTATAGTCATTATGCTGATGTATACTTAGAGAATATATATCCCCTTTCTTGATTTTAATAGGTCTAAATAGACCCATTCTATCTTTATGAAACTGAGATTTCACCATATGCATGAATATTTCTTTTTAAAATGGGTAATATAGTTACAAAGCAAACCCTACATGACACAAACCCTTAAGTTAGAAGTCATATTAAGCTTTAATGGTGGTCCCTTTATGTTACTGATCACCTAAATACATTAATGTGTCCCTTTAATAACATTCAATTGAGATCAAATGGTGATGAGATGACCTTACAATACCTTATTTACCATTGTAAAAAACTACTCCTTTGGTTCAACTTTAATCATCAAAAATTGACTCAGACCAATCAAAATGTTCCTCAATGTCTTTATTCATATTAGTCCCATAGATTCTTGTTGTCATATTTTGACACTTAGACCTCTTGTGTACTATTGATATCCTTGATACAAACAAACATGGTCCATTCATTTCTTATAATGAAGAACATGCTCATGCCACTTGTTAATCATTCATTGATGTTAGGATCATATTGTCAGTCTATTATTTTATATGCTTATACCACATGGTGGCCTCTCAACCTCCTTGATCTTTTGAATAATCTTATATCATTAGATCCAAATTTATGATGCAATGTGGACCATTAGATTTGAAAACAAATGGATATTTATCATTGTCTAAATTTTACATCTACATGACCATCATTGATGTCTGCATGACTATAAAATTTAATACCCTAATGGTTTTTTCTATAGCTTAAATTCAACATCTACATGAATGTCTCCCATTTTGGACCAAATTTGAAGGCTTGGATCAGGAGGCAAAAAGGTCATGGAGGCAACAAAATTGTAGGAGATATTCTTGATACTAAAAGGATTGTGCCCACTAGATTTGTTAGTTATGGGACCTTTCTAAGTGTGTTTACAAAATGTTCCAGTGAGTTTGTTTGAATGTTTGTCATGATGTCCATGCACTTATCACTGATCATTTGAAATTAGATAATTATGTGTAGAGGCTTGAATTTGATGCTTGTGTGAATGTCCTACTCTATATGTCCAACTTTGAAACTCCACAACTTGAGCTAGAAAGATCATGCAGACATGGATCTTTCAAGATATGATCTAGGCACAAAGAGATCCATGGTGATACAATCCTTTAGATCACATTAATTCTTGAGTGAAGATAATAAATGATCAAACAAGCTGGTCTACTCATTTCCATGTGACGTGTAGGATGGCTTGGCTCTTTAGACTCAACAAACTGAAATTTGAAGGCTTAGATCTCAAGATAGAAGACTCATCGAGATATAAAACTTATAATGAATGATCTTGACAATAAGGACATTGATCTTGTATGGCTGATTGTCATGAGATAATTTTTTAGCATATTTATAAATTGCATAAGCAAATTTTCCAATTTGGTTCTTCATAATGTCCAGATGATAGTTTGGCTTCATAAATCTTGTTCTCAAACTTTAGCAGCTTTGAATGAACTCCTTGAGGATTATTTAGGCCCTTTCCATGATCCTGATTATTTAGACACCATGAAAACCTTCCACTTGCGTATATGAATCTAAAATAACCCCTAATACACTAAATGACACAAAGACTAAGATAGACTATGACCAAACCTAGAATGGCATATGAAATGACATCAAATGAGCTAAAATATACCCTATGACATTATAAAAATCCCCTATATAAAATTTTAACTATAGGTGTTGAACCATTTTGGCTTAGAGTAGAAATGGCCAACAATAACTCCTCATAAAATAGCTCATACTTTGATAGATGTGGTAGCGGAAGTGGTGCCTCTATGTCCTCTCATCTATATCTTAGGAATACTCTTGGAGCACCTTGAACCAAGCCATACTAATGAAACACATGATCAAAAGGTATAAACATTGTCTCATGATCCCTCCACCCATATATCCATCTAAAACTCTAAAGGGAAAAGGTTTATGCATGTAACCCTATCCATGATTGCAAACCTACGTACGATCTCTAAATAACCTCATCATCTAAAAAAGTATCAAGCCACTACCTCAGCCATGCTATATCTCAAACCACCCCATATACCTATGAAATATTATTATCTAACCTCCTCATCCTCATAAATACAACTCTAAATATTTCTTGGTACTATTTCACCCATGGTAGTCAAATTAGATACAAAATGGTGATATGTTCATAAGCCCAATAGTGGAGTAATAAGCATACACTCATTCCATACCACCTATTCTCTTAGTAGCCTCAAATATCTAAATAAACCTATACCAAAAGTGTTGGTACACATGCATACACTATCTGATCCTCATGAATCTCCACTAGAACATCAATCCAAGCCTAGGGATACCTCTCACCACTCAAATCTAAAAATGCATAACATGTGATTGTTATCATTATCATCATCATCAATCTTCTTCTTTATGTGTCCACTTTATATAGATCATTAAAGTAGAAACCCACATCATGGTATCACACCTCTGCTATATCCTCCCCATATGATAGGTCTATTTGTGCATCTAGTTCATCACCAATTATCAGCTCCACTACTCAACCCTATATTGGTAACCTCAAGATTCTATACACATCCTCTAATGTAATCATCATCTCCATTGTTGATAATAATAATGTGTTGGTGGCTAGATCCCATATTTCAATGAGAGCCACCAACATACCTATATCATGAGGCACATGGTGATAGTGTCACATACCACCTAGATCCATAGCTATCATGTGAGCCCACTCATCCCTAGTCATATCTCTATGAAAATTATTGTGTAGTGATGTAACTCAATCTCACATAGTCAATAGAGACCACACCTACATGGTTAGATATTTAGCTTAGTTTCATCTACACCTAAAGAAACTAAAAAAAATTCAACCTAATCTACCATATTTTTTCCACCTATACACTTACCTAAGTTCACTAATTCTGACACTCACCCACACCAACCCCCTATTTAACTATATCTAGGCTCATTTTGATTACAAAAAAACTTTTCCAAGTCTTCTAATCTACCCATACTAAGACTTATACCCTTTTTACCTTCCCCTAACTAGCTACTTAGCTAGGCCATTCACTCAAAAACCTCCTACACCATTTATTAGCCCATACACCTTGACAATTCCTCACACAAACATTCCCAAGCATTGAAAAACATTTCAAAACTACACTCTCTTTACACCTAAAGCATTCACCCTTTGACTAATTTTTGTCATAGGTGGATTGACACTAATTTCTTATCAATTGATATAGGTTCTCTATCAATAGACCTTGGTCTACATAGACTAACATTGATCGATGTGTTTTTAGGCCCAAACCTTATAACCATAAATTTTCCCCCAAATCCAATACTTACTCTTCAAAAAACACTTTTTACCTATCCCAAACCCTTTACATCACCTCCTTACTACCCTATGTATAAAATCTATCCCAATACCATAAATACTAAAATAATTTAAAAAAATGGAAACCACAAAACCACCTACCTCATCTCACATCCATCTCTATGGTGGTACCCACCTCCTAGATATCACTTTCCTCTGACTGATACTTATTTTCCACTTGCTATGTGATTGATTTTATCCAACCAAAATGGGCCCCACACACTACCCACATGTTTCCCTATCACAAACTCTCATAAATTCAACAAATGACAAACTTTTCTCTCACCCACTTGTACTCAAATTACTCACCTATCACAATCACAAGTCCATAAAAAAAACTTCTTAGCTCAAGTCACTCTCACAAAAGATAAATGGTAAAACACAAATAACAATAAATTTGACTTTTTGGTCAACTAAACCCTTTTCTAGGGTTTGTTTGATGATTGATCTCAGTCACACTTGGTTACAATGATCGACATCAATCATTTATGCCTTGGGATGACTGGTATTAGTTGAGTAAATTAGGGTTTTTTCCTGACTCCTATCCCTAACCTTAGATCCCTTAAGAAAAAGGATTCATTTATAATGAACACCTAAACACTTTTATAATCCCTCATTAGGAAACAATCAGAGAGCACATTTTTCTCCTCTATTTATAGTAACCACTTTACCTCAATTAGTCACTCTTTCCAATTATTCAAATATTTTTTGCATCAACCCTGCCTTGGTAAATTTAACCACATATACTACCTTACCATGATTAAAAACCTTACACACATGTGTTACTTTATGCACACCCATTTAGGTGCATTATAGCATGCCCATGTTTGGTCTTGACACCTACAACCCATTTAGTCTTCTCAGATCACACCCTATTATTGGAACCCTAAGAACATGATTACCACACCTAGGAAACTTGTATTTATACATGCAACTCATATCATTTACACCTAATTATATGGTCTAGTTCACCTATCAATTTTTCTTCTACATGAAACCTTATTTACCAATTTTTAAACCATGGCTACCTCATCTAGGTATAATTTATCACATAGTACTTCATTGCATTTTGTGTGCCCTTTTATGCTTCCCATCCTAACCACCCAAAAAAAATTATCACCAACCTATCCACTTGTCAAACCTAAAACTAACTTCATTTTTACCTCATCACTTCCCATTTTGACTGAGAACACCTCCTCCCATAATTGGGGAATACAACCTTCCACTAAATCATTAGTTTTTTTTACATCTTGTTGATGCAAACTATGCAACAAAAGGAGCACATTATAGATAGTAAAAAGTGACACCAATAGTTCCAAATGTCACAACACACCTTTTCAACCCCTTGGCCCCCATTGGGTTAGAAAATTTCTTAAATCTCCTTAAAACACCCTTTTACCCCTTTACACACATTTAACTAAATTAATTAATTAATTAAGCTAATAAATCCTATTTACACCTCACCCTAACTAAACCAATGGATAACTTAGTGACACCTAACCTTAATACCATTTCCTACCTTATAATTTAAAGTCCTAACCTAATAGACTATTTCTACCCACATGACCATGCTTCCTTAAACAAGCTCAAACCATTTATAATGGTTTTAACTACCAAAATTAAGTAAATACCACTATTTTTGGCAAGTCAGAACATTTACACCTTGACCAACATCGGTCATCCCTCGACTAATGTAGGTTGACTAAGATTTATAGTAGTTACTTAAGGATGCTTTATGACCCTTACTTATGAGGTTGAATCATTTGAGCAAAAATAAAGCTCTTATGCGAATCAGATCTTTCTATTGAACCATGGAACTAGTCTAGAGATTAAGAAGTGCTTCATCACCTTAAGACTGAGGATTAAAGAACCATTACTCTACCCATTTTATTCCAATCTTATAATCATCTCATACTCAAATTAAAATCATATTCAAGCAAAAAATACCACAACAGCTAAGTACTTTTTGATTTATATAAGTTTAATATTTAGTTTTGGTAGTTTATTACTTTCACCCCCTTTCAATGTCTTCTCACACTCTCTTTTATCATGGAGTTACACAAATCCAACACCCCTTTTTCCTACCAAATCAAAACTAACCATTCCAAAAATTTGAGTGTTAAACCTCTATGTTTGATACCCCTGAGTATTTAATATACCTTTATGACCATCAACCATCATAAAAATAGCCCACAAAACCCATCTACAACCATCATAGAGTCCATTTTTGACCAAAAATAAAACTATGAGAAAAAAACAATGATCAATATGGGTCATCCTTGATTCACATCAATTACCCTTAATTGTCATCAGTTACCCAATGATCACCTATCATAACAAGTTAAAATCACCTATCAGCCTCAACATGTTGGCTTGATATTTTGCATGAAGTCAAAATTACCTAGGTAGTCATGAGATTAAATCCCCTTCATTTAACTATGAACATCCAATGTGTTTTATTTATCTACTCTTAGTTACTCTCTATCTGGACATATTTACAATGAATATAAATTAAATGTAAATTGCTTTACTTTGGGGGTATTGCTTTAAACACTTCATTCATGAACCATAATGAAGAGATTCTACAACAAGTAAGAAACTAACTTCAAGAATTTTGAAAAAGAATAGGAGGATAAACATAGAATTATAGTATTTGAGAAAATAGAATTTGAATTTCACAACAGGTAGATTTAGCAAAGTCTATTGTATTTATGCAACTAGATAAACATTTTAAAAATAATAACTTTTTAGTAACCAATTTAAGAAAACTATGAATTCAATTCAGATTTAAGGATAATGAAAAGTTTACCATTTTATATTCATATAACACGTGAAATTATTGCTTTGGACACAAAGTTCTTCAGGAAATCCAATTGTCTTCTTATTCAAATCTAACACAATTCAAACAATAAAATCCAATTATCTCAAACTCAGAGTTTTGGATTTCTTAAACTACTTGTACAACTTTCTATCTTTGCTTATTTTCCAAAATTTTATCATCCTTTGGCACATATTCCAGCATTCATATTTATACAATATCAAAAACTAGAATCTCGATAGGACTCAACTTCTTCAATTCACACGTGATGCACTAAAAATAGAGACTATTAAGCAACAACTTCCCCAAACCTCTCCTTCATGTCGTGCAATGATTGGTGACAAGTAGCCTTATTTTCATTTATTATTTGAAATGATTATAAATTATTTACATGCAACACAAAAGTAGATGAAGCAATTTATTTTTATAAAAAGACTTTAAGTAATGACACTTGGATTAAAATAGAGAAGGAAAGTAAAATAAAAGAAAGAATTCACTTCAATCTCTAGGAAAGACTAATCTAATTATTGAACTTGATCTTTGAATTTCTCTCTATTCTTGATATGCTGAGAAATTATTGATTGAATGAATCCATCATCTGTTTTTACAATTGCTTATTTTTCTATCTTAAATCTTGATGTTTCCCTTCAAATCCTTTTACAATGAGATTTAGCTTTCTCAATACTTGGCCCTATCCTCTTCAATTCTATTTGACATTTCATCAACACTTTGATAGATTTAGTTCTGAAGGGATTCATTATTGTGTCTATCCTCTATTTAAACTACTCCATCAATTATTTGTCTATTCTTGAGACATAATTTATCCATATTCCTATGATCCCAAAGAAATAATATTCTAGGTTAGCACTGACATCACGTGCATCTTTTTTGATCCTTTTAATTTTTTCAACTATATTTGGAAGGATGATTAAGTGAAAATAAAGGAGATAATATTCCTTATTTATTTTCTTTATGGAGGGATAAATTTGTTCTTTAACCACAACTTTCTCATCCAAACTCAATATTTGCTCAAGACTTTCCTGCTAGAGTCTAGAAAGCCCATTCTCATTCTCCAATTCAATTCTTATGGTTCTAATCTATGTTATCTTGTGTAAAAGATCATTTTGACCATCTTTATTGGGTGGAAATAATTTCTTGGATTTTTGCCTCATATTTTCAATAAATTTGTTAATTTCCTTAGCCTTATCTCTAGTCTCCTCCACCTCAGTAATAACTTGCTAAGAAATCATAGTATCCAAAAGTAAAACTTGCTAAGGAGTCAACTTCACCACTTTAGAAATTATTTGACATAATTGATCATTATACTCCTTCAATTTGGCTTTAGCAACCTTCTCTTCATCTAGATTTTGAAAGAGAGTATCAATCAAAGTCTGAGTATCGTACTTAAGTCCTTGTATTGTAATCTTTTTGAGGGATACTTTTGTGATTGATAGGTTTTCACTATTTACTTCTCCTTTGTTGACTCTAGGTGGAGGAACTGCTATCTCAATAAATTTTTGCCCTAAGGATTTAATTATAAATTTTGAAGTCAATTTTGCCTATTTGGACCTATTCCCTCTTTCATCTAGACTCTTTAACAAGTGAAAATCCATTTATTAAAGATTTATCACTTCCATAGACCTTGAGGATTTTTGTAAAGCTAACCAAAATGAAAAATATGCATTGGCGGAAGTAACTGAATGTGTAGTCATCTCATGCTCTCCACTTCTAATTACTAACTCCTGTGAAGGAGCTTCTTATGGAGGAGGTTATTTTTATATTTCCACTTAATCTTCCTTATCTTTTTCAACTTATTTTTCTATTACTTTTGTATCCCTTTCTTTTTACACTTCATCTATTCTTCTATCTCTAATTTCTTTAGCAACTTCCTTTTCAGGTCTTGTATCTTTTTCTTTATCTTTCACTGATCCTACCTCCTACGATGTTAATACTTCCTCAGAAGTTACCTTTTCAAAAAAAAAATTCATCATGAGATGTCTCTATTGAGGGAAGTGGTGATGCTATAGTTTTTGGAGCAAAGAAAGAGGAGGAGGACTCACTTATTTTTTAGTAGACTTCATAGAAGACTTGGTGGCATATACCTTAAGAGATGAAGCAGGGATTGAAGGGGATTGAACATAAGTAGTAATAAGGGTAGAAATTCAAATACATAGAGAAGTAGGGGTGTGATAAACCCATGGTGAAGTGAAAATAGTGGATTGAACTGATTATTTATCCTTCACTACTAAAAATGTGTCATCAACATTCTTCTTAATCTTTAGTTTCTTTATGGGACCACGACTGCTTTCTCCTTGAATTATTTATTTTCTCTTCTATCCAACATGTATAGTTTCACTTATGAGTTCCTTCATGTAATAACCCTTGTTTAAAATCTAATTACAAGTCATTACCAAAACATTCAAAGTCATCTCCATAATTATCTTGTCATGATTATCACTTATAATAATTGTTGGAAGTGGGGAACTATCCCCTCCTACTACCTAAAAATCATCACTAAAAACCATGCCATCATACTTAAAATATTCCAAAATAGTAGCTAGATAAAAATCTTGAATTTATTCTATAGTCAACCTGCTATTATCCCTTCTTATCTCAAACTCATCTCTACAATCCATCTAGAAATATTCACGTGTTGGGATATGCATATACTCAAGAGAAATGGTATTCTGAGCAACACCTCTAAAATAAAAATTTACTCTAGTCTAAAAATGAACTTTTGTATAATAATTATAGATTTTTTTATACATTTATAGATTTGTATATTCTTGGGCATTGATAGTGACCAATGATAATAGGACAACTAATGGTTGAATTATGAGATTTGGACTACAAATCATGCAACTCAACTAATTTCTTGCTCATCTCTATTATGATACATTCATCACTTGGGTACCTTGGTAGTCTAAATGGTACTCTTTAGAATCCTCCTATTCTAGGATAAGTAAAATCAAAGAATTGAATAAAAATTCACACATACAATGACACTACATGCCATGCTTCATCAAGCACCCTTCTATGCTTAAGAGGTTTTTTCAATTTGTAAATAATCTCATTAAAGAAACTATCATTTAATATGATGTAATCCTTGTAATATTTTTCAAGAACTAACTCATGATAAAATTCATACATTGGTACTATTGAAAAATTACCATTAGTCCTTAACCTTGAAAAATCCCCAATGAAAGCTACTGCATACACCAAATATGATGTCATCTTGAAATCGAAAGTCTGCAACACATTCTTCAATTATTAATCAATGTTATCACTGATCATTCTTTCCCAATCAATATTAGAAGAACTTTGGGTTTAATTAATAATCTTGATGTAGGCATACATCTATGGTGAAAACCATTTGGTATTCTTTTGCCCATTGATTATGAATAGTAGTTGAATGATATAATCTACTTATTGAATAAAATCAAACCTAACAAGGTGTTTGGGAAACCTTGAGGGTTACTTAACCTTCTTCAAGTAATACATATTAAAGATATTGATACATTCAATTGTCTTGGTTTCCATCTGCTTCTAAGTTGACTCTATTAAAATATCAATTACCTTTGTTGAGGTTGGGATTTTTAAGCAATAGTTGAGATATTGCATCATGAATTAGAATTATATACCCAATATTATACCTCACTACCTAGATAGGGAACCATAATATTTTGCACATGTAAGAAAAAACTCAGGAAGCTAGGCTAAGTTGGGGAAAGTTGTTACTTTTAGAATGACACTATTGGTCATGGCATGTAGAAGTGGAATATTTTAAATAGCTTTCGATCTTTCCAATAGTTCAATAATAGATACATGCCCTATGTCTATGTCACTTATTTCAATGAAATTTGATGAAAAAGATGATTCAATAGGATCCCTTATATTCATATTTCATTGTGGGTTCTTGAATCTTGACTTTCTTTACCTTTGATTTTCCTTTACCCTTCTTGATAAATTTTAGATTTTCCTCAAGTACAAACTTTGGGACCTATTCAATGATCTTAATTTGTACTTCCACTTTTTCTACTTCCCCCTCTAACCTTCTTGATGCTTCTGATCTAAACATTTACTCTTTTAAATTTTGAAGAATGCCTAATAAGTAATTTAAGACACTCAATAATTCAAATGATTAATAAATATGGGAACAAGGTTAACTTTCATTACTTTTAACTATCGATAAGTTACAAAAATTTAAAGAATTGATATCTCTAAAAACTCAAGTAACTTGGTTTTAAAGCTAAAAATCTTAACACATTTAGGTTGATCTTACAAGTTAATCAATTTTGGGTTTATGGCAATAGATAAATTTAGATTTACAATGTCACAAGACTTTGGGTTTTCCATAGCACAATACTTTAGGTTTTTCATATCATAAGAGTTTAGGTTTTCCATAGCACAAGACTTTAGGTTTTCCATAGCACAAGACTTTGGGTTTACCATATCACAAGACTTTGGGTTTTCCATAACACAAGATTTCAAATGGAATAAACCATATTAAGCTAATCTTATAATATAGTTTAGTGTCCTTTGTAATGATTACTTATAACTTGAAAACCATGTTATAAATAATGGAAAACCTAATTGGGTTAGACATTAAGACTCGGATTTATTAAGACAAATTGATAGTAAACATGAACCCAAAACAAGTTAAGGCAAATGATAAACCTAGTTTAGTATAAGAAACTAGGGCATCCTTGAAAGTTTTTTAATTTTCTAGTTTTTAACATGGAAAGAGAATAGCAAGATTTGTGACTAAAAATTTTAGCTAAAAATGATAACCATAATAATGGAAATCAAAAATAAAGATGAACATAAAAACCATAATAATGGAGAAAACAAAATGAGATGAAAAGAATAAAAAAGGAAACATAAAATATTAAAAGAGGTAAATAAAAAGGAGAAAATGAAATAGAAATTATTTACGTACCTCAACTATAAATGGGTCAAAGATATAAATGCTTAAAATTGCTCCAAATAACTCCAAAAGTCGAAAACACATAGGTTAGGGTTTGTAGAAGTAATTACTTGACCAAATTACTAGAGAGGGAGTTGGAGATTTCACACACACACACACACACACACACATGCCAATGCATTTATTATGAGTGTGTCAATTCCATGTTAGCTTTCTTTATTAATCAATTTTCTCAAATTAATTCACTTATTTTGAGCCCTATAAGTAATGCACTCTCAAAATCCTGATTGGGTCTTGGTTCACAAGTAAGTTGAGTTCATAAACCTGAAATGCTTTTGCTTATAAATTTTATAAGTCAAGTAGTCCTAAGAACCTGATTGGGTCTTTGTAGTGTTAAACAAGTTTTGAGAACTACTTAACTCATTTTATTTTCTTAATCAAATTTACTTGATAAACCTAATTAGGTCTAGGAAGTGTGAGTCATGTTTTTAGGATAAGTTTAATTATATTTTAATGAAGTAAAGTAGCTTAGAGAACCTGATTTGCATTAGAAAATGAGTTGAGTTACCTTCAATTTATTTAAATGATGAAAATGGATGAATGAAGAATATGGGTGGTGTTTTTAATTAAGTGACTTCAATCCTCTAGAGTAATTTAAATCAACTAAGAGGAAAACAACAAAATAAAATCAAACATGAGTAGGAACCAAGTTTATTATTCAGAAGACTGGCTTCGAATAATACAACTAACACACACATACTATTAAGATGCAAATTTTTTAAAAGGGAGAATCTATAAAATATAGAAGTGTCAAATTTTGGGTACACCAACTAGCTTTGATTGGGGACACCCTTATTTCTATCATAAGAAAAGAAACAAGAGTGAGATCTCAATATCTCTAGTTTTACTTTCTATTCATTAGGTATGGAGTCATTGTAGAAGCTCAGTCATAAAAACTACTAGACAAACTAAAACGCAAAGGCTAAACAAAATAAAAGAAATTACAAAAACTTTATTTATGTATAGATAGGAGTTACCTTACTACTTAATTTTTGTAGATATCTAAATGTTGGCCATTGAAAGGTTTAGGTAGTGCAATCCCATCTTGATGAACTAGGAAGAAACTATCTTTTCAAGTAATGCTTTGTATAGTAAATGTTCCTTTCCACAAAGAATAAAACTTCCCATGCTTTACTTTTTGTTCATTTTTCTTATCCCACAGAAGAACTAGATCTCCCACTTCAAATTGCCTATCTCTAGCTCCATTATCAAATATATTTTTAACTTTTGTTTGATGATTTGTTAGTTGATCAACAACTTGAACATGAAATTCATGTAGCTCATTGAGAAACATGATTATTTTATCAATAAAATCTTGATAAGTGGTGTCTTCAATAGCTTTTTCTAATTGCAAAGTAGGAAAATCAAGGGTTATTGGTATTTCAACATTTGTTCCATATAGCAATTAAAATGGAGACACACCTATTGACTTATTTGGAGTAATTTTATCAGCCCATAATGCATCAAACAACTTCTTATGCTAGGTTCTTTGATTGTTGTCCACCAGGTTTTGAATGATATTCATCAAATTCTTATTTCTTGACTCAACTTGTCCATTACCCTAAGGATAATGATTTGAAAGATTAACTAGGTTTATTCCATAAGAGTAATAGAATTTAATGAGTTCTATGGAAAATAAATGGGTTGCATTATTTTTCATAATTTTATGTATTAAACTGAACCTAACAATGATATTTTATTTTATAAAATCACATATTACTTCTAATGTATCCTGCTTGAGTACAATAGCCTCAACCCACTTACTAAAATAATCAATAGTTGTTAGAATATAGTGATGTCTAGCACTAGATGGGGTATTAAACATACTAATGAAATCCATTCCTAATTGTTGAAAATATTCATTAATAATTATTGGTTTTAGTGGTAAAGTGGGTAGCTTGACTCTTCCTATAAAATGCTGACATGCTTGACATTTAGCAACCCATGCAGATGCATCTTGAAACAAAGTAGGCCAAAAATACCTTTCTCATAAGATTTTAAAAATTCAATTTATTATTCTTTATCTACTCAATAGAGAAAAACACCATCAATGCCTTTTTTTTCTAGACAATTATCCCAAAGGGCATAATCCTTGGACTTTAACCTAATAGTTTGCTTTTCTTTCCTTGTCAGATTACCTAGCATATCTCCATAAGTTAAATAGTAAGAAATATTTTTATACCATTCATTAACCAGATCAATAAAAATTAAAATGGTTAATTCCTATTCTACCTCGTACTAATTTGAAAATGATATCTTTCCTCTAGAATTAAGCCTATTTTTTTCATCAACTGGCATAGCCCTCTACCTCGTACTAGTTTTATTGGTTTAATATCAAGATCAAGCTCTTGTAGTTTGGCTACCCAAGTACCTCTATGTAACCCCAATTCTTGTTTACTTAGAATTTATTTGACAATAGTGTTTACGACATGTACTTTAACATGGGATGAAAGGATGTAATACCTAAAATCCTTACATGCTTTGACTACCACAAAGGCATGTTTTTCCATCTAGGAGTACTTCAGTTTAGAATTTTTTTGAGGTTGACTCATGAAATTTATGGGGGATTCAAATACTTCATCATTTTCCTACATGAGTATGGTTGACATAGTATGCTCTGAGGAGTAACAGTAAAGAATAATTTCCTTATAAAAATTTGGATAAACCAGCACTAGAGCTTTAGCTATTATTACTTTAATTCTCTCAAATTCTAATTTTCCTTCAGCATTCCATTTAAAATCTAGATTTTTCTTCATCATATCTTATATATGGCATGTTAACTCAATAAAATTAGGGATAAAAATTATTAGAAAATTCACTTTTCCAAAGAAAGAATATACACCTTTCTTATACATAGGCATAGGCAAACTCTGAATAGCCTTTACTCACTCTGGATCAAATCTAGTCCCTTCACTTGATATTAAATGACCATGGAGTTTACCCTTAGTTATAAAAAATATTGATTTCTTTGGATTTAATGAAATCCCATGTGTTCTACATTGGATCAATACTTCTTCAAGGTTATCTAAGTGAATGCCTCTTTGTTTTGAAAACACCATAAAATCATATAAGTATACCATAATACTCTTGTTGCTTAAATGAATGAATTTTAAATCCATAGCTCATTGAAAAGTTACACCAGCATTAATTAACCCAAAAGGCATCTTTTGATAAGTAAAATTTGCCCATGGTGTTGTCAAAGTAGTCTTGTACTGATCCTCTTCAGCTACTTTTATTTAGTTGTATCCCAAGAATCCATCTAGCATGGATAGTATTTTAGACCCCATATCTACTTGTAAAATATTATCCATGATAGGTAATGGGTAGTTGTATTTTAAATAAGCCTAATCTAGGTTGAAAAAATCAACACATAGATGTATCTCCCCATTTTTATTTCTTACTAGGATGATGTTGTTTAACCATTCAAAATGATGAATTGGATAAATTATTTTGACATCTAGGAGCTTCTAAATTTTAGCATGAATCATACCTAAAATGGTGGCATTGTGATGTCATAACTTTTTCTTGAATGGTTTTATTCCTGGTTGAAGTGAAATATAGTGTTGTACTACTTTTGGCTAAAAGGACTTGAGATATTTATGTCCAAGGAAATACATCAATATATTATTTAATAAGTTTAATAAAATCTTCTTTCTCCTCTTGTGAGTAATACTTACCAATGTTAACCATCTTGGGTTCTTCATCGCTATCTAAGTTAACCTGATCTTTTTCTATAGAAGAGGTCCTCCATATTATTTTTATTTTTTTAATAACTTGTCATGCTTGTCAAAAATATCTTCCAAAGAAACTAAACCTTTAGGAATATTATTCCCTTCATGAATCATAACTTGATCACAAGAAAGTTTAAATTCAATAGTACCTATTGTTATTTCATGAGAATGTGAACTGCTTCCTTAAAAATGTAGTCCTTAAAAATTGTCTTGTTGTTTTAAGAAGGCTGTTATTTATTTGTCATCATTTAAAACTTGTCAGTGCTCAACATTATCAGGGACAATCAGGTGATAAACCATTTCCACTTTGTAGTCACCTTCCTTGAAGATTTTTGGTTGTTGATCAACCCTAATCAAAGATGTTGTTACAATAAGTGAATAAGCTTTAGAATTATGATTGTGAGATAATGAATTAATTAAAAAAGTATAAAAATCCATCATAAAACTCAAAACTCTATCATGGTAGTGTTTTAGCTTGTCTTTATTCACCTGATATTATCCTCTAATTTATCTGACTATAAGCTCAACATATCCCTCCACTCTAATGAGTTTTATTCCCCACTCCTTTTCTCTCTCAAGCCCTAATAAGAGAGATTCATATTTATTTTTATTATTAGTGTTTTCAAACATGAGGTTAAATGAATAGGGAAAAACTTCTTTAGTTGGATAAATCAACACTACTCCTGCACCTAAACCAAGAAAACCACAACTACCATTAAAATCCATAATCAATAAGTCATCTCCATCCTTTTCTTTTTGTTTTTCAATATTTCTACTTGTTTTAAGAAAATGAATTCCATGACTTGATTCTTTAAAGAGATTTTGTGATCTAAGATCTTTAGATTTGGAAACTATGTATGTTGATTTCTTCTCTGGTTCCAAATTATAATTTATTCTTTTAATAGGAATATGTGTACCTGACCATTCCATTTTTACTTCTCCCAATTCTTTACAAAAATTTATACTAAACAACATTTCATATGAGACTGGGATATCTACTACCAAAATCATCATTTTAATCCTTTTATATGGGAAGGCTACTAGGACAACTTGAGCATCTTTAATCTATCCAATCAAGAGAACTTATCTTTCTATTGAGTAACATTTTCCTATAGACTTGGTTAGAGAAAGACCTAGGGCATCAACTACCTTTTCTAGCATAACATTGTCAGAGGCTCCCAAATATAAGATACAATTACTTTACTTATATCTATTAATTAGGAAAGATACATAAAATGGTTTTATCATGTTTGATACTATAGTAGATGAAGATTAAGTATTTATAGAGTTATTCTAAGAAGGGGTTAACCTAGGAATGGGTAAAATACCATTTGAAGCATTGGACACATTATTTAACCCCTTACTCTGAACATACTTCACTAATCTATTTAGCTAATCTAGGTAAGACCTTAAGTATTCAACTTTTGACATCTAGAATTTAATTTTTTATATAATCCAATTTATATTTTGATTATTGAAGTTGCATGCAAGAACAGTCATAGTTAGATCTATATTAGATCCTTAAGAAATTTAAATTTAACTTGGAGCAAGTCATTGGCAAGTTTTTGCAATAAAGGATCTATAGTCTAAGGTATACCAAAAATGGATGATTCTCCTCTAGATATAGTATTATTAATCTTTCTATCCATTATTAAATCATCATTAACCTCTATTGGGATATTTTGAGTAGTAATGAGGTCAGTTAGATGTGCCCTCTGAAGCTGGTCACTGATTTCTAGAAGTTGAGCATTAATGAAGAATTTTTTTTATTATCTATTGTAGGCAACATAGCTTGTGGGATCTTATAAAGAAATATATTAAATATGGTAATAAAATCATGCATGTGTTACTGTAGTTCCTTGTTGAGTTGTGTTAGACATATAATTAATATGTGAGCATCCTCAATAGCTTTAAATCTTATTTTGAACTACTCACAGATAGTCGCCCAATTGGTCACGATACCTAGAGTAAGATGGTAAAACCATTCTATTGCTAAGTCATGTAGGGTTTCTAAAAAGAGTCTAATAGAGAAATCTTCATGCTCTACACTCATTAATCCATATACTATGAAAACATCAACCAAATGTTCATCAATATTTTTCTTACCATCACTAGTACACTTAGGAAAATTCTTCCTTAAGCCTTTTGGCAAGTCATGCAAAGGAGATGATAAATTCATCAGACTAATAGCTATTCCCCATGGAATAAGATGTGGTAGTGTCATGCTTATAGAAACTAAAAAGTAAGAACTAGTTGATTGAAGAATTATAGATGAATTATGTTGACGTTGATGCATAGTAAGAGTTAATTGCCTAACAGGTGAGAGATTAGCTCTTCTAGTTCTAGCTTAAATAGGGAAACTAAAATTAAATTAATCTTGTAGCTCAAAGAAATGGTCTTTTTACCTTGGTGATCAACTCACTCTAGTGAAAGGTCGATTGACTAGTTTGAAAATTATGAAAATCTTCTAAAAAAACATTGTTTTGTAACTTATTTTGATGGGCTAGATTATAATTTTTTAGTAACTTATCATGCAACAATTTTGAGACAAAGTGAACTAGGAGCAAATTAAAATTATAGATTGATATGTAAGTTACTTATAGGTAGAGAATGTTTAGTTTAAAATAGGGGCACTTAATCTTAATTAGATATTGAAAATAGACCAATACATTACTCAAAGCATGAAAACTTGTGTTTAGTGCTTAAACATAATGAAAACTGATGAAAACCTTTAGACATTATGTCTTAGGAGTTAAACACTTATGGTTAGGGTTCATTCCTTAGTGGAGTCACCAGAAACTATTGGCTAGATAATCTACAGGAAGTCAAAATTACCTAGGCAGTCATGTCATTAAATCCCCTTCATTTAAAGGTGAATCTCCCGTGTGTTTTATTTATCTACTCTTAGTTACTTTATATTTAGAACTATTTACAATGTATATAAATTAAGTGTAAATTGCTTTGCTTTAGGGGTATTACTTTAATCACTTCATTCATGAACCATAATGAAAATATTCTATAGCAAGTAAGCAACTAAATTCAAGAATTTTGAAAAAGACTAGAACAAGAAAATAATTATAGTATTTAATAGAATAGAAGTTTCATTTCACAACATGTAGCTTTAGTAGATTCTATTATATCTATGTAATTAAATAAACATTTAAAAAAAAAAAACTTTTTAACAATCAATTTAAGAAAACTAGGAATTCAATTTAGATTTAAGGATAATACAAAGTTTACCATTTTATCTTCATAAAACACATGAAATGATTCCCTTGGACACAAAGTTCTTCAGGAAAAAATTGTTTACTTATTCAAATATAGTATAATTCATACAAGAAAATCTGATTATCTCAAACTCAAGATTTTGGATTTCTTAAACTACTTGTACAACTTGCTATCTTTGCTTCTTTGTCAAAATTTTATCATCCTCTAGAATTTAGGCCAACATTCATATTTATACAATATCAAAAACTAGAATCTTGATAGGAATGAACTTGTTTAATTCACATGTGATGCACTAAAATTGGACACCATTCAGTAACAGCTTTCCCAAACCTCTCCTTCATGACATGCAATGATTGGTGACAAGTATTATTCAATTCATTTCTTATTTAAATTGATTACAAATTCTTTTCATGCAACACAAATTAGATTAAGTAATTTATTTTCACAAAAAAACATTCATTAATGACACTTGGGTAAAAATAAGAGAATGAAAGTAAAAGAAAAGAAATAATTTAATTCAATGTCTAGGAAAAAATAATCTAATTCTTGAACTTGATCGCTACATTTCTCTCTATACTTGATATGCTAGGAAATTATTGATTGAATGACTCCATCATCTAGTTTTATAATTTCTTTTTTCTCTATCTCAAACCTCACTATTTCCCTTTCAAGCCTTTAATAATGACATTTATCTTTCTTAATCCTTGGCCCTATCCTCTTCAATTATATTTGCCATTTCAATAGCACTTTGATAGATTTAGTTTGAAGGGGGTCATGACTATGTCTATCCTCTATTTAAACTACTCCATCAATTGTTTAATTTTTCTTAGGCCATCAGTTTTCTATATTCCTATGATTTCAAAGAAATAATATTCTAGGTAAACATTAGCATCACATGCATCTTCTTATATCCTTTTCATTTTTTCAACTATATTTGAAAGGATCCTTAAGCAAAAAAGAAAGGACAAAATATTCTTGATTTATTTTCTTTATGGAGGGAGAAATTTTTTCTTTAACCATAAATTTCTCATCCAAACTCAATATTTTCTAAAGACTTTCCTGATTGATTATATAAATCCCATTCTCATTCTCCAATTCAATTATTATAGTTCTTATCTTTGCTTTCATATGTAAAAGATCATTATGAGCATCTTTATTGAGTAAAAAGGATTTCTTGACTTTTTGCCTCATCTTTTAAATAAATTTGTTACATAACTTATACTTATCTCTAGTCTCTTTCACCTTAATAATCACTTGCTGAGAAATCATAGTATTTAGAAGTAAAACTTACTGAGGAGTCAACTTTGCCACTTTGGCAATTATTTGACATAACTGATCATTTTGCCCCTTCAAGTTGGCTTCAATAACATTCTTTTCATCTATATTTTTTAAATAGAGTATCAATCAAAGTTTGAGTATCTTACATAAGTCCTTCCATTATAATATCTCTGAAGGATACTCTTGTGATTGATAGGTTTTCACTAGTTACTTCTCCTTTGTTGACTCTAGGTGGAAGAACTACTATCTCAACAAATTTATGCCCTGAGTATTCAACTATCAATTTTTAATTAACTTTTGCCTAAACCTCTTCCCTATTTAATATAGACTCTTTAACAATTTCAAATACATTTCTTCAAGATTGATCACTTGCTTAGACCCTGAGGATGTTTGTAAAGCTAACCAAGATGAAAAATATGCACTGGTGGAAGTAACTAAATGCGTAGTCATCTCATACTATCCACTTCTGATTAATAACTCTTGTGAAGGAGCTGCTTATGGAGGAGGTTCTTTTTCTATTTCCACTTTATCTTCCTTTTTAGGTCTTGTCTCTTTTTCTTTGTCTTTCACTCATCTTGCCTCCTATGATGTTAATACTTCCTCAACAACTACCTTTTCAAAATATTTTTCATCATGAGATGGATCTTTTAAGGGAAGTGGTGATTTTTTAGCTTATGGAGTAGAAGGAAGAGGAGGAGGACTCATTTATTTTTTAGTATACTTTTTAGAAGACTTGGTGATGTATACCTTAGGAGAT
Organism: Torreya grandis; assembly: GCA_037957365.1. Taxonomy (NCBI): domain Eukaryota; kingdom Viridiplantae; phylum Streptophyta; class Pinopsida; order Cupressales; family Taxaceae; genus Torreya; species Torreya grandis. The sequence continues at coordinate 384,576 of JARHVA010002324.1, forward strand.
TAAGTAGGGATTGAATGGGCTTGAACAAAAGTAGTAACAGGGGCAACAATTGGAATATATGGAGAAACAGGGGTACGAGGTACCTGTGGTAAAGTAAAAATAGTGGATTTAACTATTTCTATATCCTTCACTATTTAAATTGTGTCATCAACATTATTCTTTAGCTTTAGTTTCTTTATGGGACAATGACTGCTTTCTCCTTGACTTATTTCTTTTCTCTTTTATCCCACATGTACAATTTAACTTATGAGCTCCTTAATGCAATATAATTTATTTAAAATCTAATTAGAAGTCATTTCCAAAACATTCAAAGTCCTCTCCATAATTGTCTTGCCATGATTATCACTTAGAATAATTGTTGGAAGCGGGGCAATATCCCCTCCTACTACCTAGAAAGCATCACTAAAAACCATGCCATTATCTTGAAAATCTTCTAAAATAGTAGCTAGATTAAAATATTTAATTTTTTCTATATTCAACCTGCTATTATCCCTTATTCATATCTCAAACTCATCTCTTCAGTCCATCCAAAAATATTTAATTATTGGGATATGCATATACTCAAGAGAAATGGTATTCTGAGCAATACTTCTACAATCAAAATTTTCTATAGTCTCAAAATGATCTTAAATATAATAACTATATATTTATTTCTATACATTTATAGATTTTTAGATGTTTTGGCATTGATAGTGACCAATGACAATAAGAAAATTGATGGCTGACTTATGAGTTTTTGACTATAAATCATGCAATCCAAATATTAGCCTACTCATCTCCATCAAGATCCATTTATCACTTGGGTACCTTGGTAGTTTGAGTGGAAATCCTAAGAATCCTCCTATTCTAGGATAATTAAAATCAAGGAATTGAATAAAAATACACCCATACAATGACACTACATCCCATGATTCATCAGACACCCTTTTGTGCTTCAAAAGTTTTTCCAATTTGAAAATAGACTCATAAAAGAAACTATCATTTACTATAATGTAATCCTTGTAATACTTTTCAAGGACTAGTTGAGTATAAAATTTATAGATTGGTATTATCTACAAAGTACCATTAGTCCTTAACCTTGAACAACCCCTGGTGGAGGTTATTGCATACACCAAATATGATGTCATCTTGAAACCAAAACTTTGCAACACATTCTTCAATTATTGATCAATGTTATCAATGATCATTATTTCCCAATAAATATTAGAAGAACATTGGATTTCATCAATAGTCTTGATGTAAGCATACATCCATGGTGAAAACCTTTTGGCATTATTTTGCCCATTGATTCTATACAATAGTTGAATGATATCATCTACTTCTTGACTAAAATCAAACTTAACAAGGTGTTTGGGAAACCTTGAGGGTTGTTTAACCTTATACAAGTAATAAGTATTAATGATATTGATACATTTAGTTGTCTTAGTTTCCAATTACTTCTTAGCTACCTCTATTGAAATATTAATTACCTTTGGTGAGGTTGGGATTTTTAAATAATAGTTGAGATATTAGACATCAAGCCTTAAAATTATATTCCCAGTAGTATCCCTCACTACCATAGACAAGGAATCATAATATTTTACACATGTGAACACAAAATTGGGAAGTTTTGATAAGCTAGGGAAATATGTTACTTGTAGAATGCCACTATTGGTCATAGCATGCAGAAGTGGGGTCTTTACAATAGCCTTGGATCTTTTCGACAGCTCAGTAATAGATACATTCCCCATGTATATGTTACTTATTTTAGTGATATTTAATGAAATGGATGATTTAATAGGAAATCTCTTATACTCATATTTCATTATGGGTTCTTAAATCTTGACTTTCTTTTCCTTTGATTTTCCTTTACCCTTCTTGATCAATTCTAGATTTTCCTCAAGTACCAACATTGGGACCTCTTCAATGATCTAACTTTGTACTTCCACTTATACTACATTCCCATTTGACCTTCTTAATGCTTCTAACCCAAACATTTACTTCTCTAAATTTTGAATAATGCTTGATAAGTGCTTTAAGACACTTACTGAACACTTCAAATGATTAATAAATCTAGGAAGAAGGTTAACTTTCATTCCTTTTAATTATCAGCAAGTTCCAAAAATTTAAAGAATTGATATCCCTAAAAAATTCAAGAACTTGCTTTTAAAGCTAAAAGTCTTAACACATTTATGTTGATCTTACAAGGTAATAAATTTTGGGTTTTTGGAAGTAGATAACTTTAGGTTTACAATGTCACAAGACTTCAGGTTTTCCATATCATAATACTTTGGGTTTTCCATAGAATAAGATTTTGGGTTTTCCATAGCAAAAGACTTCAGGTTTTCCATATCACAAGACTTTGGGTTTTCCCTAGTACAAGACTTTGGGTTTTCCATAGCATAAGACTTTGAGTTTTCCATAGCACAAGACTTCAAATGGAATAAACCCAATTAAGAAAATATTCTAATGTACTTTAGTGTCCTTTATAATGATTAATTATAACTTGAAAACCAAGTTATAAATAATGGAAAACCTGATTGGGTTAGAATTTGAGACTTGGGTTTCTTAAGACATGTTACTAGTAAACATAAACCCAAAACAAGTTAAGGTGACTGATAAACCTAGTCTAGTCAAATAAACTAGGGTATCCTTGAAAGTTTTTTGATTTTTTGGTTTTTAACATGGAAAGAGCATAGCAAGATTTTCAACTAAAACTTTTAGCTAAAAATGATAACCCTAACTATAGAAATGAAAAAAGAAGATGAGCATATAAACCATAATAAGGGAGAAAACAAAATGGGATTAAAAGAACAATAGAGGAAGTAAAAATTATTAAAAGAGGCAAATAAAAAGGAAAAAAAACATTAAATATAAATGATTTACGTACCTCAACTAAAAATGGGTCGAAGATAGAAATTTTTAAATTGCTCCAAATCGCTCTATAGGTTAAAAACACACAGCGCAGGGTTTGCAGAGGTAGTTACTTGATCAAATGACTAGAGAGTGAGGTGGAAATTCCCCCTCCCCCTCCACACACACACACACACACACACACACACACACACACAGATATATATGCCAATGCATTTATTAAAAGTATGTCAATGTCACATCATCTTTCTTTATTAATCAGGTTTCTCAAATTACTTCACTTATTTTAAGCCCTATAAGTAAAGCACTCTCAAAATCCTGATCGAGTCTTAGTTCACAAATAAGTCAAGTTTGTAAACCTAAAATGATTTTACTTATAAATTTTATAAGTCAAGTAGTCCCAAAAACCTGATTGGGTCTTTATAGTGTTAATAAGGTTTTAAGAACTACTTAACTCATTTTATTTTCTTAATCAAAGATCCTTGATAAACCTGATTAGGTCTAAGAAGTGTGATTCAGGTTTTTAGGAAAAATTTACTTATTTTTAATGAAGTAAAGTAGCTTAGAGAACTAGACTTGCATTAAAAAATGAGTTGAGTTACCTTTAGGTTATTTAAATGATAAATGAAGGATATGGGTGGTGTTTTTAAGTAGGTACCTTTAGTCCTCTAGAGTAATTTGAAGTAACTAAGAAGAAGACAACAAAAGAGAAACAAACATCAGTAAGACCAAAGTCCATTATTTAGAAGACTAGATTCAAATAATAAAACTGACACACACATTATTAGGATGCAAAAATTTTAAAAGGAAGTGTCTCCAAAATCTAGAAGTGTCAAATTTTGGGGACACCACAACAAAAAATCTTATTTTTTACCCCTATCACAACACAGAGTTAGAAGCAATTATCTGAATCAAATTTTATCACATTTTTGTTGAACAATATAATGCCATTTTGTTAAAATCAATCATTTTTTTATTAAGAATAACTTTATTAGATTGTGTTAAATTACTTTTTGTTCCTTTATGCAAGTATTTCTTATCAGAATTTTTCAAAATTTGATTTGTTAAATGAGTGGATTGAAAACCTTTCAGTGAAGTCTTGTACTCCTTGGATATAGCACTTTATAGGTAATCCACCATTAAATATTACTAATCAATTCCATTTATAGTCTTATTATTATTGCAAGTCATTCATCCTAAGCCAAAGAAGAGTACATCACATCATCTAGATCATGGACCACACAACCACATCTAGGTTCATTTATAACCTCTCCATTTATTTAAGTTTTAATTGTTTTAAAAAGAAAAAGAAAATAATATAAAACATATTTAAACACTCGTCAACTTACCTCTAGGGAATCATCCTATGACTATTGGCTCGTAACAACCTATGGTTGTCAACACATCACTTTTTAAACATTGAAATTTTGGACATAATTTTTTTTTAATTATTTTAAAATACATTACTATGCCTTTGTATTGAAACAACTACACATACATAGGCAAAATTTTACACATTCCTTTTCATCCACTTCCATGTCTAAATAAATTTTAAATCAATTTTTATAAAACTATGCAAATTAATCCTAGAAGTCACTGAACATCAAAAATTCATCCACATATTGGATGTAAATGCCTATAATTATGTCAAGACATACCTATTTGGGTTAATACTCTATATTAAATGGTAAATCTTATGAATTCATCCCCAATCAGCTTAAAACTAATAATATTAACATTTTTTTACCAATTAAGCAAGGCACTTTACCCAATTCTTGAAATGACCAAAATCCTAAGCAAAATTAATTAGCCAAGCAAATCTAATTAAATGCTTAACTAAAAAATATATGTTGAATTAATGAATACCTAATTTATAAAAATCAAAATTCAAATAATATCGAGGAATACGAGTTCATGATGATGTCATCATCCTCAAAGTCAAGAATTGTAAAATGTCAACATAATTTACATAAAAATTAGAAATGTTGAGCCATGCCTCCATAAATACATAATTAAAGATATTATTAAATAAATTTGGACTCCCAACCTTAACCCTAACCTAAATACACATGGTTTAGAGTTAGTTAAAAACCTATAAATACAAGTGCCATGACCATTCTTCAATAAGATTTTGTGTGCAAATAAATAATGCTAAATTATTAATAGAAAGCTTCATTGACAACACTAGCCAATATCCAATTACCAAGGGAATGAGAGGAGGTTCTTACAAAAAATCATCAATCATCATCAAAGACCATTTTTTCATAATACCAAGCACAAGTCTTCTCTCACATTGATTTTAAGATGGAGTCATTATAGGAAGGTAAATGGCATTTTCATCTTCCATTAGTATATTTCTTTAAATTTTTATCCTTATTTACCCTAGTGCCTAGGCTTAAAATGTTAGTTTTCATTGATTGTTTTAGTCTATCCACTAATAAAAGAGACTAATAATTATATTATTAATTATACATTAAATTATTTATTATAAATGTATATAATATTGCACGTTGACTAAGTATTCATTATTATTCCCAATTTTCAAACTTATCACTAGATGTAATTACAATCCAAATTTGAAGCACTCAAAATAAAACTCAAATAAATCATTATAAATTATTAAATCCACATCATTATATCTATGTACATATAAAAAAAATCACAATTAAAAAATCATACTAGGTGTGAGAATTATGTGTGTCTTGATTTCCATCCTTATATTATTGGATATATGAGAAGTGGTCACTAATTATATGGGGGTGATTGCAGTCAGCTCAACCCTTTACACATATCCATTTTTGTATATTTTTATCCCTCATAATAACACCTAGGATTTCAAGGAAAAATATATTTATTTCTAAAGTTTAGTGCATCATCAAGATTTGGGATCACAAAAATAGAGAAAGAAAACATAGTCATAGATGAGCACACAATCATTGTAACCTAATTTCATGCAAGCTAGTATTGAATAGTGATATTAACCCAATATTATGTAATTGAACCATTGTATATGATGAATCAGTTTTGGAATTGAATGAACCAATGTCTACTTATATCTTATTTTCACATCTAAACTACAATCAAAGTGAGATAGTCAATTGGAAAATCTAAATATCATGACATATTTAGTAAATTTTTATATTAATCATATGGTATTATCAAATAAAAATGTTCAATAAGAATATTTTATATTTACATGTATGATTTAATTTCATATATATTGATCTAAATTACATTTCAAATTTATATCTTAATTATATTAGACTTACACATTAATCAAAACTAGGGTAAAATTGTTGCACCCTGATTTCCTCACTAGAATTGATTTAATTATTAAATAAATATTAATGGGGTTAATTTTGTTTAATTATAATTGTATAAAAATATTTTAATTATGTTTATTTATGTATATACATATAATGATGATTTTTTGTGACTCATTACTTGATCTATTAGTTGTACATGAGTTTCATATGCATGTGGATTATGCTCATTCAATTTATTGTGCTTTAAAAACATTTTTATTGATTATCATTGATATGGGATAAGAAACATTTGAGTTTTTTAGGTGGATACAAGATAAATTCCACTCTCCATACAAATATGGATGAAGAGTATCATCAGGGAGCTATTGCAGATGAATATGTTGGATGTGTAGAGAATAGACAAGGAACCCTACACACACCACATAGTATAAATAAATGCATTTTTTTAAAATTTAATTATGTTTTGTTAATTCACCCTTGGTCATGGATATGGTTTATACATGTATTTAGATAATATTATGGTCTTGATTTTATTTTTTACTTTTTTCTATATTATTATGTTGTTGCCATTATGTAGTATGATAGTTATATATTTGTCTTTAGATGACTATACTTATGAATTGCTAACTTCATCACTCAATACAAGAAAGAATTTATAAATAAAATTATTTATATTCAAGATTATACATGTCATATGAATAAATTAAATTTAATATTATATAAAAAAATAATTTTATAAACATTATCTAACCTAAACCTAGGTGAAAGTGACTATGGTGATACCTAGGGTGACATAGTTTTGAATACTGAAGGGTTAACTATGTATGAAAATTTGATTGTTTAATGTTTAAGGTTTTGGATAGGAATTAAATTTTTTATAAAACATAATTATTATGTTTATTGACATAATAATATGTCAACCCTAATTTTTCAATGATCTTTTGGTTTATCTTTGTTTGTTTGAATCATGAAAAACTTGAAATAGCTAAGGTTCGATTGCAACTTATGAAAAAATATTTAGGAGACTATGTTTTTTGATGGTCAAGATGTTTTTTTTTAAAAAAGCATGAAAATAATTTATAGTGTTATGGCAAGTCATTATTTTGTAAATTATGATGGAGAAATATTTTCCATGAAATTAGAGATTTTCTAATGGCATGCAAATGACTATGAAAATAATAAAGGGGGATGGATTTTTAGGGAATGGAGAAAGAGGAAAAGGTTGAAAGATAAGAAAAAAAAGTAAAAAGGGGAATTTTATTCATAGTCCAAAGGAGAAAATCTACTATGAGGGAACTAAAAAGGTAGGGTTTGTTCTTTAGTTCACTCTAAAATTTTGTATTCATGTTATATAGTCTATAGATGAAATATGTATTGGGATTTTAAAAATAGTCATTTTATAATTTTAAACCCTTGTGAGAATCAAGGATTTGACCCTCTAGGAGGATAAATACACCCACATAATCAAATCAATGATTCAACTAAGTATAACATAAGCATGTAAGGTTAGGGTAACTAGTAAATGATATCTTTGTGTCATTTTATTCACATGGTTGTGTGCTATTAAAATAGATGAATTTTAATGAAATGGATTAGAAACATTATTTTGATAGAGGGTTTAAATTTGGGGTTTTTGATGATCAATATTTGAAAATGTTTTTCTTAGTTCATTTATAAATGGAAATGATTTTGTAAAAATTTAGATATATGGATTAATATATTATTTTATATTTTGGGTAATGTTGGATTTAGGTATATGAAATAGGTTTTGTTAGATATTTTTTGGTTGTGTTTCATTTCATTTCAATTAGTAGTGGTTATGTGGAACTACTTTGTAATCACCTATGTATGAATGTTTCTATGGGATGGTTAGAATTTGTTATCGAACTTAACCTAGATTAGTTAGTCGATTATGTATAAATGATTATAAATAGATAGTGTATAAATGATTATGTGCCAACTATGTATAAATGATTATGGTTGACTATGTGTAAATTTTAGTTATTTATCATACTATAAGATTTTTTTTTTGTATGAGATATATATGAATGTTATATTATTGTAGTGTTATGGGTTTGATAGACATATTAAGTATGAGTTAATATAAACCATAGTTAATTTGTATAAAATGACTAGGTTATTATTTATGATAAATTCTTTGAATATAATTTTTAATAAGATTATATGTTGAGTAACATAAATATATATTCTATGGATTCGTTGAGTAGTATAAAATTATTATAGGTCACGTCATCATAAGCATATATACATAGATGAGTATGAAGATAGGGATACATAATATCAATTGAATTATTTAATATATTGGATATGTGTAATATGGTTAAATAAATGTTTGAGTGATGTTTTTAGGAAGTGTTAGATGTATAGTCCAAACTAAGATCAAACATTTGTAAAATAGTTGAAGTTAAACTATCTTGAGGTCATAGATGCTTAATTTAGGAGTTAAACTTGTGTTGAATTATTTAAATAAGTTGATGTACCATATGGTACACAATAGGATATTTCAAATTTTGTGTTTATGTTTTAATGCACTTAATTGGGTTTTAATTTTTGTGTGTTGTTAGTTTGATTTATATTTTAGTATAAAATTGAGTTAATGTTTCTTAATTTGGAAGCTTAAGATATGAATATAAAATCAAAACATATATAAATATGTATATATGTAACTATGGATATACATAAAGACATTCTAATATTCTTTATGAATAATTCATAAAAACACATATACATACATGCATATAGACATGCATACACATGCACACATGCGTGTGCATGCACATATACATGCACACACATCCACACACACACACACACACACACACACACACACACACACACACACACACACACACACACACACACACACACACACACGTGTGTGTGTGTGTGTGTGTGTGTGTGTGTGTGTGTGTGTGTGTGTGTGTGTGTGTGTGTGTGTGTGTGTGTGTGTGTGTGTGTGTGTGTGTGTGTGTGTGTGTGTGTGTGTGTGTGTGTGTGTGTGTGTGTGTGTGTGTGTGTGACCATTTATATGTATATATCATTCCATTAGGAAACTAATGGCTAAGGGTTTTGAATATGTATAAATATAAGTGGACATATGTAATATATACTTGTATGTAGATAATTTGGTATATAAGTAGATGTTTGTTTATAGTAAATAAATGTATTCATATGCAAATTGGGATGCATATTATTAATTTATAATATGTTGATTCAGTTATAAATTAAAAGGAAAATGATTAATGCTAATTAGAATAAATAAAAATAGTGGTTAATTTTAATTGATTGGTTAGTTTAGGATTTATTGTGAAGTTCCTAAATTGTTTTATTTTTATTATAATACTTGTGTAAAGGGGTGTTTATATGAAATTAGGAAATACTTAACTATTATTAATATTTTTATAAAACATTTTTTGTAATATTACCTTATTGAAAATTGACATTGGGTTGTATTGGAGATTAGGAAATATTTTAGTAGATAATAAGTTGTTATTATATAGCATGTAATTATTTCAAGTTGTTTCTTGTATTTAATTACTATGGTATTAATACTAAATCTATATGTAAAATATGTGGAAACATTGTATATGAATTATTTAGTATATCTGGTATTAATAACACTAAGGAATATTATCATGAGAAAGTTCTCACACATTTATTTAGAGTGATTAATACATGGATTAAATTAAATATGATTGAGTGTGGGTGTGGATATGATTGATCAATGAGATATTTAAACTATATGAAAACTTTGGCCAAAGTAATGTTTATAGTTAAACATTATAATTTCACCTATTTTATTAATATGCATGTATGCACGATGTCATGTTAGAATGTAATTATTTATAATATGTTACATGTAGTTACAATCTAAAAACACATGGGTTATAGTTGACTTATTGATAAATGTATCATTAGCATATGGTTATTTGTGAAGGGAGATCCATTCCCTAGTTGGTAAATTGAATGGGGGATCTATGGTCCATGGTTGGTGTGAAAATTCACTTTGATGATGCTCTCTCTCTCTCTCTCCTTCAACAATCAAATGATAGAGACTTTTACTCATGATTACATTTTATATACATATAAAGAGGTTATAGATACTCATTAGTTTGTCGAATAGTATTTTTATCTATATTCACTCTGATGTAACAAATTTTTATTTTTTTACTTTGATAACCAACAGATGGTTGCTCTTATTATATAAAATTTTAGTAATTGATTGAGTTATTATTCAGTAGATATACTTTTTGTGATGGATTGAATTTTTAATTCTATTGAATCTGTTAATTTTTTATTTATATAAAGGAATCATATTCAATTAATTATAAAATATACATTTAGTTAAAAATCAATTAACTTATCTTTAATAAGACCAATCTAGATTGGATTATAAAGTAAAATATAAAAAAATTACCATTTTTGAGTTAAACCTAATGGGTTATAACAAAAACACATTGGTTAACCTGTACACATGAACACACATGCACACACACACGCACATGCACATGCACACATGTATGCATGCACACGTGCATGTACACACACACAATATTACATAACACTAGTATTTAAATTAATTTTAAATCCTTCTAGGGTTTCATATCTATGCTCCATGGTTTTAATTTTAGAAATGATTTATGATTAGTCCCTTAATAGTACACATTAATCATGACCATGTTGAATGAACATTATTGGTTGATATATGTAATGAAATCAATATTTTCATTATTTTCTATATGGGTAGTATATCTTATTTGGATAGATTATGTGATAAAATGGGTAACATGGATCAAAATAAAATTCACTAATAAGGATAAAATCACAAATTAAAAATCCCAAGCCTTCTTCAAATCCTATTATTACTACTAGACACAAAAGGGATTGAATGACTCCCTTTGTTATTCATATAATGGATTTTACATCATATCTAATTTACCATATTAATAAAATTATCATGAATTTGAGACTAATGATACTACTAAAAATAAAATAATATGCCTTGGAAGATGAAGCTTTAATTAAATAACTTAACATGAATCCATATTAGATTTACTCAATGTGATATATACTAATATATGAGTTTAAATAATTGTCTCAATATAATACATATGGTATTCAAACCAATAATAAAAAAAATATTCTTATGCCTACAACTTCAATGACCTATGTGACATCTACCAAAAAAAATTGTAACATGAGGTATTTGATATATTTTGATGCCTATTATTATACAGACAACCTTCACCCCTCATATTATGAATATGCACATTACATTTCCAACCTCACATACTACACTTTATAATGATCAAGTTTTTATAGTTATTTATACAAAGGTTTTTAAATTAGGAAAAGGTTCATAGAGAGCTAGTTATGCCATGGATTTTCATGCTTTAATCCATAAATCATTAGATCATAATATAGTAACCTAACATTTACCAAAATATTATATGGTCCTATTATACAAAGGTAAATAACATCATAAGAAACATCATAGATCATTTCATGAAACATGTTTGGACTATGCAAACAAAAAAATACTATTGACCATGTTATTTCCTATAAGTCTAAAGGACTATGCATTGAGATGGTTTTATGATCTCCCTCTTCAATCTATAAAATCATTCAACTTCATTTACAACTCATTATTTGCACACTTTTCCATCAAAATTAATAATAAGTTATCATATGAACAAATTTCTATGCTAAAGTAAGGATATAATGAGCCAATAAAATAATATGTGCTTTGATATAAGACCTTGAAATCCAAGATGAATAATTTTATATAAATATATATTCAAACAAATTTCTCAGTCACTGCTTCATGATTCAATTATATTCAATAGATTAAAACCATTGGATGAGTTATGCCATATAATGAGAGAAAGAATTCAAGTTAGTTGCTTTGAAAAAATTTAAGTATAAATCAACTCCTATGAATAATTAAACTATGAAGTTTAAAATAAAAATAAATTATAATTTCAAACTAGGTGATGAAAATAATGAGGAAAAGATTAAAGTCAAGAAGCATCATAACCCATAAACTAGTTATAGTTAATAACTCCACTAAAGATGTAATTTTCATGATTACCATCACCTTCTCAGGTGATACTAAATAAGTTTATTAAGTGTAACCTTATCACAATACTTCCTCCATAATAACTAAATACAAGTATACCTACACCAAGAAACTATGATGGAAATTCATATTGTGAGTATCATAATATTATGGGGAATTCAATGAACTAATGTTTCAAGCTAAGATATAAGATATAGGATCTTATAGATGAGAACTTTGTCAATTTCGGTACTACCATAGAAGAATCTCAACCACAATACAATGGAAATAATTATTATAATATATTTAATGATCATTTTAGTTAATATGAATAAAAACTATGTAATATTCATAGGTATATTATGTATACAATGTGCATCCTCCACTTGTGAATTTTTTATGTGTGCCTTGGAATTAATTTATGTGTAATATTTGATGTACATTATTTGAAATTTATTTTTATTTCCTTGTGTATGTGGACTTTGGCCTTATTCTTCACAACATCTTATGTCCCTAGTATCTTGCCCTTGGCATTATGTGTGACACTAAAAATTTTACTAGTTTATATTGATGGCATTAAGGAGTGAAATGGTATTTAATTACACTTATATTGCATGCTTAATATATATGTATATATACATTCCATTTATATGTCTTATATTTCATATGTTACATCCATGCCTTTATTAATACATGCATTACTATGATGACATATAATATACATGATCAAATGATGTTACTTTAAGTTATATTTACACATGAAGTGATACAATTAACTATTATTTTGAGGTTAGTGACTTATAGGATACATCCATCATATAAAAATGAGGGAATTATAGTGAGATTGTCATATATACATAATCATCCATGAGCAAAAATTAGAGTATAGTACAGATTTCATAGATTCAGATGGTTCAAATATTAGATTAGTTCATATACATGACATTATTGGTATATTGATATAGATTACAAGGGAATATTATATGAATATGAGTTAAATTTATATAAAAATGAGCATATATTCATAAAAACATTGATTCATAGCATGGTAATATATAATTTGCTTACATGAGCATGATTAAAAAAATTCACATACCCCTACATTTGAGATACATGTTCTCAAAATTCAACATATAAGTGCATAGAATTTTATATCAATTGATACAGATTCTATGGGGCATGATATTGACTCATTAACATGTGTAGAAACATATTTACATTTTAATGGAAATTTTTTGTCATTCCACTTCACATCTATTAGATATGTGGTCATGATTTTCCATTATATTTCAAGCATGCATTCTATTCTATATTGAGTTAAACTACATAATAAAAATATGTGTTTATGATTCAGGCATGAAAATTATTCATTATATATTTATCTAACTTGATATAATTAGAGTGAAACATTATAATTGAATATATAATACATATCCAATGGTTGATTCACCTTTTTCAAGAAAACCTATGTTGATGGGTCTCTCAATTACTTGTGTAGTTATTTATTTGAGTGAACCTGGACTGATGGTTCTCTCTTTTTCTTAGATATTTATTTGGGTTAGTACATTATGTAATTTTCGCCACATTCATGAGGGTTTGGATATGTTTCCATAGAAAATTAAGATCATATATAGTTACATAAATTAGGGGAATTGTTACCCTGACTCTCCATATACTTCAACAAGTAATTATAGTTCTCCAATGCTTCAACAAGGAAACATCATCTCCAATGAGTTATATGGAAACAATATTTAATATCATATAGGTGATATCATTCCTTTAATTTTTTTCCAATTTGAATTTTAGATTTTAGATTTCACATATGGACATTGACTAATTAGTTTTCATTGTAGGTTTAAATTGATCAAAGATATACATTTAAATCCATCTCTAAAAGGAAAGTGTGTTGTACACACTCATGTACATTTTATGATTTTAATCTAGTAATTAAATTACTATAATAAAATGGGGTCATTTGTAGATACTAAAATATGGTCTTCAATACTTGACAATGGCAAGCTAGCTACATATTTACCATGTGTGACTTTAGAACTCAAATAAGGTCCTAATCCACCATAATCACACACTTGCATGTTATATTATGAGTGAACCCTTTAATTTTTATATTATAAACCAATATCAACCTCACTATATATTTAAAACTTTTTAAATATAACACAAATACATTTATATAATCTTAGTTTAGTTCACATATAAATAGGCTAGCTTCACCAAATATAATTAGTATCAACAATTGATATTGACATGATCTGGTTGGTACTGACCCTCTTTGAACAACATATATCTTATAAAATCAAACATTTCCTTAGGGTTCTAATATTATTATATCATGTTGGTGGAATGAGGAATTATTTAATTGTATCCAATTATAAATAAATCAAGGTCTCATTAAAAAGGTACTAGACACTTATCTATTATACATCAATTCATTATTGTACACTAAAGAAATCAACCCTATTATTCTCAATTCAAAAACCTATTAGTATGAGTAGCTGTAATCCAAGTCTGAAGAACTAAAAATCTATGTCAAATAAATAATTTTAAAGTATCAAAGCTACATCATTAGTTGTATACATATATCAAATGAGCCTAATTTCAAAATCACACTAGGTGGGAGAACTACGTGTGGCTTGATTATCCTCATTGGATTAATGGATATGTAGGAAGTTGTTAATAATTAGATAGAGGTGATAGATTTTAGCTCATACCATCTCATTACACTTCCCCCATTTTAAAATTTTATATCTATCACAATAAAACCTAGGGTTTCAAGGCAAAGGAAACTAATTCATAGACCTATTTGCATCATCAAGGTTTGGAATTGCAAACACAAAGAAAGTAGAGATACTTGTAGGTGACGTATAATAACTATGACTTACTTTTGTGTAGGTCAGTATCAACCAATATTTTAGTATTTACCATTTATAATATCTATATCCTATGGAGCTAACCCAACACAAAAAATAAATTAGTACTAGAACTGAATGAAGCATATGCCTACTTATATCTAATTTTTAATTCTAAAATAAAATCATATTCAACCAATAAACTAATAAATATAGGTATTGTGACCTATTTAGTAATTTTAATATTTATCATATGCCATTATTAATTTATAATAATAAATATAAGTCTTTTAAATTTATATGTATCAATGAATTCCATATATATTAGTCTAAATTACATTTTAAATTTATATAATAATTAGATTAATCTCACAAATTAATATAAATTAGGGTAAAACATATAACTTGATATTATTTTTCATATTCAAATTCACATATAATTACATTTGATACTACTTTCTAATGAAATTGACCCCTCCCATGTTTGATATAAGACCTCCATATGGCCATCCCATATATTTGTAATTTTTTTAGCATGCGACTAAAGAAAATATTTAAAAAATACAATAAAAATTAAAATTAAAATAGAGAAACATTTAAATATTTAAAAAAAAAGACCTAGGCATGACACAATAACTACTTACTTTTTTCATATAATTTGTTTTTCACATGCTTGGTAGATTACAAATCCTTTTTAATATGGAAATGCATTAAAAAATATATGATATTGATGCAAGACATTCAAATTATACATGGATATATAGATGTTGGGCATTCCTATATTGAAGGGCCATGTCGATGTTGGGGTCATCTTATTCCATAGGTTACATGTATGAAATTTATATATTTATATGACCTTTCCATTTACCATTCTAAGATAAATTTATTACTTACACATGCCTTATTATTACACATACTCTATAAAATTCTATATTTCATGGATATATTACTTTACTAATGTGTGACATTGAAATACTTGGATAGTGTATGTTTTATGTTTCATTGATATTATTTCTATTTCATAATAGGCTATTCATTTCTCCTATATTGTACATGGCCATTAGTATTGTTTATGACATTTACTTTTCCATTTTTTTAAACCCTTGGCCTTGTGTGTGTAACATTTATTATCCATTATTTAAGGCCTTTGGATTTGTGTTTAAGAAATTTGTTGTACCATTTTTCTGACCCTTAGTCTTGTGCATGTAAAATTTAGTTTCCACTGTAAGTGTTTGTTGGCCTTGTATGACATTGAGTGTTATTAAGTGTTATTTTATTATGTAGCATGGCCATGACATTATCTACTAATATTTTTGAGTTTGTTGAGATTTTGAGTGTCATGATTTATATCATTCACTTCTCCTTTTATTTATGGTGCCATTATAAATATCATGCACCTTTTAATACACATTTTTATTAATTTATTATGTCAAGTATGCTTAATATTTCATTCATAATTACTATATACATCATGAAATTAAATTTATGTGCCTTACAACATATGTTTCATACATTCCTTGATGACACATTATAAACATGTTGACATGATTATACATGGATACATATTTATACATAACATGGTACATTTTTTTTTTTTTTTGAGATGGGTAACTCATATAATACATTCATCACCTCAAAAGTGGGAAATATTAGTTGGATTATCATAGACACTTAAGCCATCATAAGTAGAAAATAAATATTTTGTCATAGTTTACAAGATTTTGAGATTTCAAAATTGTTCATTTATTAAATTGAGACAAATATTTATGCATTGGGATAGATTTTGGAGACATATATCATTCATCTGTAGTCAATTTATATATTCATGTAATATTGGTTATTAAATTTAGAACACATAATTTCATATGGATATATAACATTCTATATTATATTGTTAAAAATTCATGGGTCATGAATCTTGTTCATACACATACACACTACAAGAATTATCCATTTATAAAAAATGGTACCTAAAAGTGAACACCCTCAAATACATAATTTACTCTTAAATAATTAATTCATATTTATTTATATAATGTTGTTGAAGCTAAATAATATCAATGAACTTAGAATTAAAAAAAGTGGGCACAATAATTGTATCCCACATTTTATCTTGGGGTTATAAGATTAGTGACATGAGTGGTGTAGTTGAGTTTTAAAAATTCTCAATGGTCTTAGCACTATTCCTTATTCATAAGGTTTGTGGAATTTATCTTCCCAACCAAATTCCTTTTATTTATTTAAAAAATTAGGATTTGATTACCCCTATTTTTATAAAGGGTTCAATAAGAGGAGACCTTATCTAGGTGCTTCAATGGAAGCACAATTATCCAATGATTCAACAAGGAATCATCATCTCTAACAAGCTATAGGGAAAAAAGGTTCACCCATTATAGGTGTATTCATTACTTACTCTTTAGATTTAAACTTTTAAATAAATAATTTTATATTTAATTTTATGGCCATTTATTTATACATTTCCATTGCAGGTTTTCTAGAGCAAGCCACACATTTGTAGCATATCCCAAAGAAAAAGTATGTTTTATAAACTAGTTTATATATATTTATCCTTTTAATATAGTATTTATATTTAATTTCAATAATATAATAAAATAATGGGATTTATAAATACTAAAATCTGGTATAGATACTTGGCAATGCCAATTTTGGCCTACGTTCATCCTAAATGACTTGTGTGTATATATATGAATATTATTCTGCATTTACTCACACCCATAAGTTTTTCATGAGTTTTATCTTCTATAGTTTTTATCAATCACATACATGAGTTACCTATTATGATATAAAATATTCAATTGTCATGCTCAAACATGTTTAGATCATCATAGCAATATTTAGTCTATTAGATAGAACTATCAAAATTCAAACAGTACTAGAAGACTGTATTTTCCAAACCTGATATTTTCATCTCATGAAAATAAACAATCAAAATTCATATGGTTTATCCCATATTTTTTTCATTTTATTTTTATGAGAAAATTTTGAAAATTTCCAAAATAAATAGGCAATAGGTTTAAGCCTATTTCCATATCTATCACTCATCAAGGAAACACCTATACACTTCTACACATTCAAATGGAATTCCATATGCTATCAATATTACTAATTAGTGACAAGGATCAGGTCCAAATTAATTCTAAATCACCTAAAATTGAACTTAAAGTTGCCATTTTACAAGTGCCATAAGCTAGATCATAAGTTGCATATATTAAAATAACACTAATACACACATACACTTAACAACAATAAATTAATGTAGTTTTACTTCCATATTTGTAGTATTATATATGTAATTAACACTAATAAATTTATATGGGATTGATTGGGGTTAGTTTATACGACCTTATTTATCCATTTACAAGCTTAACCCTAGTGTTGAAAGTGGACCTAGGGTTTGAATAGAAGTTGATATATTTTTGGGCACTGTGTGCACAATCAAATCTTGGGATCACACATATATGAAAGATAAGTAGGTGAGGTGTTATAAAATAAGTCATATAATCAACATTCACATATAAAAAATTATCAATTTCAATCTCGAACATCAAACTGTATTGAATAGAGGCTAAAAATTATAGTCTAGGCATGCTCAAAACTCTAATTCATGATTTGAGTGACTCAAAGTATATTTTGTTATCATCCCTACCACTTCCATTCAATATCAAAACTTAAATAAATATTAAAATTCTAAATATATTATCCATCTTAGCAATTTACATAATTAGTAAGTGCAAGTGTCAAATTATAAAATTTGAATAATAAACATAGTTCTATTTTATGAAGATAAACTAATCCAAAATATGGTTAAATAAGAACAATGAATCCCAATTTCAAATATTTATTATTATTTTTAATTTTTAATAAAAATACTATATTTATTTATTATCTTTTGGGTAGTTTTATAGGCCCATAATAGTGTTGAAAAAAATTCATCCCAATATTCACACCATTCATCACAATTTTAGTTGGAGTTGGGTCAAGGATATTACTAAAAGAGTCCACCATCATGTTATATTTGAGATGATAGTGTGGAGTGTTATGGTTTATAATAATAAAATAAATAAGGATGACATGTACTATTTTGACCACAAAGTGTCTACCCTAATCACTAGATAGAATAAATTGGAAACCATACATGCTTATAGTATTTTATCACAAAATGTTGTAGCCTTAGTTGAGAAATAATCCTTAGTAAGAGATATTTTTTCCATTGAATAAATTAGTCTAACATTTTAATTATATACCTAATGTCACTCTAGTGTGATCTTAGAGTTATTATCCATAAAAAATAATATCGCACTTTTAAAATGGCTCCTTAACTACCATAAGGATTAAAAGCATATCATCCCTTATATTTGGCTTACTAATCCAAAAAAACTATTAAATTTAAATGTGAAATATTTTCTCATCTTGATATATTATAGGCCACCATAACCTATAAAATATAATCTTATGAATGGTGGCTTCACTAGCATAGTGACTGCCAATAATTATTTTTAACACTCATGTAACATTTCATGTTGCTCATTTTCCAATATGAACTAGTGTAACACCTCATCTCTATCAATCTTGCATAATTATCCCCCAATGAGATGATAAGGTGCCATGTTCTTACTATTTATTTATTTCCTTTTTAATCTTTTATCTTATGTGTTACCTTTGAAGTTGTAAATGAAATAATATCAAATAAATATTTTATCATTATTGGATATTAATTTTTATTCAGGTTCACTTTATTTATCCTATGTTAATTTAGGTGTATTGGTTTTCTTATTATGCAAATTTTTAATTCACATACTCCTCTTTTTATGAGGTGTCACACATAATTTGAACATTTTGAAGGAAAATTCTCACCTTATGGGGATTATTGTCATAAGGCTCATACTAATAAGGTTGTGTAAGGTCATGATGGAATTTTATAATTCTTTTTGTCTCTCTAGATTTATTTAAAGAGATCTTTCATTTCTCATTCACTAACATGATATTTCTTCACACTTAAATCTCATTCTTGTTATTTATTCTCTTTTATTCTACCAATATTTTAATTTGAGAATATTTTTTTAGGAGCCTTATTGATGCACGTGGGGTTTTATCTTGTTTATTAAATTTACCAAATTAACAAATTGTCTCATATTTGTGGTTTGTCTTACTTTGAGGTAATATTTAAATTTTGTGTATTTATTAATTTAGGTTTTTAATTTTATTTAGTAATGATATTGGCATATATTAATTCTTGGTACTAGAGCGGGTTTTTTTAACATTGAACATTCAATATTTAAGGTAATTTCAATAGTGAAATGCATTTTTTTAAACCCTTTTGGAAAGGATTTACACCCTTGCTAAAATTTCGTTGTCTTAACTATTCATCTCATACTTTGCATGTATATAATCCTATTTTGTATTTATTTCATTCAAACATTTCATTTCAGACTACTCAACAATGAATATTATGAGTTAATTATTTTTTTACAAACTAGTTGTACCCTCCACCATTTTAATTTCATTTGAAATATTTAAAGCATAACTTTCATAAATAACTTAGTAATATATAATTTCTTTATTACTTTAATTATATGTTTACAATTTTTTTTTGATAATTAAATTTTTTATTACTTCAAGACATGCCATACAACAACATAGTTCTAAACTACCTAAAACACAACAACATGTTAAAAATTGACAAAGATCAAGATTACATTATTAAAAACACTAGTATATCTTATATCTAAGCCTAGTGAGTCTTGGGCCCCATCCAACTGGGCATATTCTAGTTTTATTCTTCATCCCCTATTTATTTTATTTGATGGTTAGCCTGAGAGTTACTATTTTTCACACAATTTCAATGGTGTAAGTACTCCTTCATGTTCATGGTATCCTCAGATATTCCTATCAAGGTGTTTTCCATTTGTCATATTTCATTTGTATTAATGTAAACCACTATCAATATTTAAGTATAAATTTTTTCTTCCTTTCTATGATTTCCAATGAAGTTTTTAATAAGTATTAAATTATCATTAATTGCTTCTATTATATTGAAGTGTGTCATAAATATCTCCCCAAATATTTTTATCAAGGCACCTATCTCTTTATGTTACTTTAAATATTCATGATTTTGATTAAAAACAAGGTTGTTGACACTTACCACGGCCTCCTTGATAGAGTGAATGCCATTATTCAAGTCCTTGATATTGTTTAGGATCCGAATTACCTCATTGGGCCTACCATGGCTTGGTATTGAGTTTTATTATTTCCCCCATTCATTAACATTCAATGATTTATATATTTTGATGGAGATCTATTTTCTCATTGGCCTTACATGTTCTATGAATTATTTTATCTTGTGTCATTTAACCTATTCTTATTGTGTTTTTCAATGTTTTTTTTTTCTTTTATCTAGTTTATACTTATTTTGATCATTCTTGCTTATCCATAATCTTACATTTTTCACTATTGCATAGAAACATCTCCCATTATTGGCTCAATCCATTTTGTACCCTTATGAAAAGTTGGTGTTTATACATTTTAGTTTTATCCTACGTATCTTGTAGTTTCATGATCCTATAATGACACTTTTTTTATGGATATATTTTGTTATAGTTGTATCATAAAGGTTAGTTATGTGATGGAAGCCATCATCCTCAATCATAGTGTTTTAACTACTAACATCATTGTAAATTTTTTGGCTAAGGAAGGTGAGTGTGAACATCCTCCTATAGGTCCAATGGCTTCAAGGAATTCAATTCCTATGTGGTTGTATTGAGTTTCTCCATCACTTTAATAGTAATTTATGATATTAATCATAACACTTGTAGAAAGACCATAACCATCTAGAAGAGTTACATGGATGGCTTCACCAAGTATGGAAAAAGTGATATGTAACCAATCTTACAACTGAGATACCATGTAGAGATATAGTATTTAATATGAAGGGAAAAATGGGAAAGGTAGATTTAGATAGAAGAAGTTGAGCTACATTTTTAAAGCTTAAAAAAATTAATTAAGAAATTTACCTTCTAAGATCCCTATCATTCTACATTTATAATTTTGAGAACTTATAATAGGAAAAAATATGCCAATCATCAAGATAAAATAGCTTATCTATTACAAATTGTTCCTTATTAGTAATAATTATATCATATTTTTCCTTCTAGATGAATCCATAAGGCTCATTTAGAATATTTCCTTATTTAGAAATTTTCCTTTCCATGCCTCCCCATTTTCCCTTACTTGGTTTTATACCAAGTAGATTTAATATTATTTACTACATTCCATAAATATAATTTCCTTTAATCCCTTCATATCCTTATTTTTATAGATGTTTTTCATGTTTCCTTTATTATCTATTGATTTTGTTTGTAGGGCAATGTTTGGTAGCCAATATTCTACTTTGTTACCTTCTCTCAGAATGTGTTTCAATTTTAATTCCTTGAAATAGTTTTAAAGTATTATTTTTTTTGAAAATTAGTAGTTTTGGTGGGATCCTTAACCTATATTATTTTGACCAGAGCTTCAACCATTATCAAACATAATTAGGGGGTTATATCCCCAAGTGATCATCTATCACAAGTTCCATAATTACCAATGATGGCCACAATTGGACTATGAATACTAATGAATGGACATAACCTACCAAAGAATACCATAAATGACCATAATAGGCATAATAATACCAATTATCAAACATAAATAGAATCCAATACCAAACTAATATTTGAACATGGGTGGTGCTTAAAGCAACCAAGTCACTTTACCAACTCACCCACATCTCATCAGTAGCTATTTCTAAAGTATTATCACTTCTTAAACTATCCTCTTAATTCTCTAATTTATATTTGTATTATTTTCCATCACTTTGAATACCATGATCAAGTCTTATTATATCATTATTTTTTTATGTTTTCATTCAATGACAACTTCAACCCTAGAATGAGGTCCTTAGCTTCCTCTATGTTATTCATATTGATTCTAGTAGAGACCAAATCATAGGCTATCACTTGGATGTTATGTTCTCTAATTAAAACCACTATGTAAGACTTACCATAATTATGTTTTGATGTTCCTATTTACAAAACTTTTTAGAAGGGATCATTTAACACTTTTCTTTATTTATCAGTTTTATAGTGTCATATATATTTCTAATTATACCCCACTTTTAGAGGATTTTGGTTTCCTCTAGATAGGCCTCCATGTTGTTCAGGTGTTTAGTTGTGATAATTTGGTTAATAATGGATTATATTTCCAATGAGACTTTCCCAATGGAATTTTGCCTAACCTCATCTTAAAATATTATCTTATTTTATTTAATCTAAATTTACAAGCTAGAAGACTTAGTCCCACATTTCGAACATCCTTTAGAATGTTAAATATCTTACTTAATTAACATGATCTAAAGTAATCTATAAGGTTATCATTCAGGGTCTAACTCAAGTTATACTTGTTTTAAAAATTCTTCTAAAGTCCCAAGGTAAATTAATTATGAAGGATGTGATCTACATTTTCTTCATTACTATAAAATAAGACACATCATTACAGTCCCTTTAAACATTTCATTTTTATGTTTTCCATTATTTGGATATTCTTATGTGTATCCAAATATAGGAAATATTTTGTTTTAAACCATGATTTTGGGCCCCATATGCTGGTCCATATATATTTATCTATATCACTAGGGTGGCTTTCCATCTAGGTTGTATATATTTTTTTTACTAAGTAATCCCTATGCCATTTATATTCAAGTTCATAAAATATTTATTTGGATTCTAAGGAATCCAAAAGTCTTGAATGATTCCATTTATACTTTTTTTAATTCATTTTAGGTTCTATAACTATTTTTTTTTATAGGTTACGATATTGATGTTTGACTCTACACGTTTGACCTAGTAATATTTCAATTTGTGCTCCATTATCTAATGATTTATTATCTAATACAGTTAAAGTGCAATTCCATTATTATGGGTTTTTGGGTTATCCATATATATTCCTAGAATTTTGTGGTTTCCTCATTTTTTACTTATTGGAATAGACCCTTTAGAAGACTCTCTTTGGCTTCCCTAATGTTATTCTAGATGGCATCACTGAAGGGAAATTGTTTTGCCATAAATAATATTTTTGGGTTATTTTTGTCAAAGTATTTGTCTCTTATTAGTTAAATAAATCCTTTTTAAGGATTAGTTTTCATTCTTCAAAATAACTTAGCAATGAGGTCCATATTCACCTTGTTTAGGTTTATTATGCCAACACCCCTTAGGGATATGGGTTTATAATTTTTTTCCAAAGTAAGGAGAGTTAATTTGGAATTTTACCCTATTCCTTTCTAGATAATGTCTCTAATAATTTCATTCATCTCAATCATGGTTATATAAGGTACCTTTCAAAGAGAGAACTGGTGAGTGGTTGTAGCTTGGAGAACCATCTTTATGAGAATTGCCATCCCTATGTGTGTTAGATGTTTTACTTTATAGTTACGTAGTTTACTATAAATATTTTTAATTATTTTATTCCAAATATTATTCTCTTTCTTATATTTAAATAATTTTAATATTTTGTATTTATTTGGGTGAGGTGTCTTCTCAAAATCCAAGACTCTATATAGTAAATATTATAGATTAGGAGAGAAATTAATGAAAAAAATATAGGATGTAATTATATTTATAGATTATCCTAATTATTTGTCTTATCTACCCAAAACATCCCTTATTACTCTAACCTCTTGTAATCTTGTGAGTGTGAAAATAATTTATATCATCCACAAACTATAGATGAGTATAAGAAATATTTCTTTCTAAGGATTGAATCGATTTTATTTTTTATTTTTCATATTTTAGAGATCTTATATGTCTTCTTAAGGAATCCACCATGAGGATGAAAATATATAGGGATATTGGATCCCTTTTATTGAGACCCATATAGGATGAAAAGTACCCTTGTGAGGATACATTAATCATCACTAAGTTATAGGAGAAGTATCAACTCTAAATCCATCTTATTCATTCTTCATTAAAACCAAAATTTTAGAGTATTATATCATGGAAGTACCAATTGAATTTGTTTTACACCTTATATATGCAAAACTTTATGAGAATTTATTATCTTTTACTGACATACAAGATTTTATAATTGCATGAATTATGAAAATGCCATATGTGATTTTTATACCTTTGATAAAGCCTCCTTAGAGGATAAAGCCTCCTTGTTCCTCTAAGATAATATTAGTAAGGATGTTTTGAAGTTAATTATTGATGGATTTGGATATAATTTTGTAAATAGTATTATAAAGGGAGATTGGTCAGAGGTCCTATAACATTTTTATTTCTTATTATTTAGATATAAGATCAAGGAATGTACAATTAATTGCTTTCAACATCTATTGAGATTCATTTGATTCATGTCCCAATCCTTGATTTATTATCCTAAGAGATCCCAATTTTTTTGGAAAAAGAGTAAAGGAAATCCATCTAATCCAGGTTATCTATCTCTTACCATATCTAATACCTATCTATTGACTTCATCAAGAGATATTTCCTCTATAAAATTTTTATTATTAGACCGAGCAACTAGTAGTGGGATTTATCTTATGAAAGCTTATTGATCATCCTAGATATTGATGTTATCCTTATTAATTTTATCTTCCTAGTATCTCACCATATACTCTTTGATTTACTTAGGTTCCTCAATGTTTTTACCTTATAGGGTTTTTAATTTTTGAATAAATTTTTATGCCTTCTAATTGTACATGAAATATGAAAAAATGTGGTATTTAATTCTCCTTCCTTCAACCATATTAACTTGGAATTATATTTATATTAGATTTACTCCTTTTTTTAAACTTATTCTAGATTCCTTTTTATATATTCCTCCTCTAGAAAGTATGTGGAGTTTCGCACTTCCGTTCTTAATTATTGAATCACTCTACTTATTTTTAGTAAATATTGTTTGTATTGGAATATATTTTTGAGTATAATATGATTCCATTTATTTAGGGGAATTATGATATCTCTTAGTTTATGAGATAATATGAACATTTTAATTCCATATTTTTTACTTGAGGGTTTCCACTACTAGGTTATAGAATCATTTAGATTAGGGTGCTCTATCCACATTTTATCAAACCTAAAGGGAGATATGACTAGTTTCTCATCTTCCATAATATGAATAAATATAAAATTGTGTCTAAGATAGGTGTTTTAAACCTATCAGGTATATCTAGAATGAGATACCTACCCATTATTCTATTACTCCAAGTGAACAATCCCTATTTAGTTTTCATATCCTAGAGTTATGCCTTATCCATAAAGTTTTGAAAGCTTATTTAATATTTATTTCTTGTGACTCCTCAATTATTTTTAAGGAATTAATTATAGTATTTTAGTCCTCATATGATTCAAAAGGCTTTACAATCTAATTTAATTATAGCCTCTATCTATCTCTAGGATTTATCTCTTTCTTATTTATTACAAGAACTATATATATTTATTACGAAGAAGTTGATTCCTCACCTTTGAGAAATAAATTTGAAAGAGAGGTATTGATTACGGACCTAAATGATCTCCAAGATGAATTAACTAGGACCCCTTAGGAAATCAAGTCCCCATACCATGTTTATAGAATCACATCTTAAAATTTTTGTTATGAATATTCTTGACATGCCCTTATTGTGTCACGATAGGTTTTTTAATTTTTTAATTGTAGCATCACTACATATATGTTATACCAAGTAATCATTAAATTCATTATTATAATTTTTTAGGGGGAATTGAGACCCCTTACATTCCAAGAGATGATCTAAATCAAAGGATATGAATTTTATTAGTGCTCACCAAGAATGTATATACTTCACTTTGAGTCCATACTACAATGGATTCCATTGCCACTTCATTCCTCTTTTTATTCTTAGTAGGTCTACCTCTCATTCTCTTTATGATTCTTACTTTGGAGTTGAGATTTGGGGTTTACATAAATCCCTTGCTATCCTAATCTATTTCTGAGTCTGTCTCATCTTCCTCATCCAAGATTTTTTAGTTTTCCTTATATCTTTTACCTTACACTACACTCTTTCCTTTTTTTATCCTTAATTTACCAATATCTATTTTTTTTTTAAATCTCATTTCCTATTCTTATTTATTTTAGTATGTTTTCTATATATTCTTTGAATCCATAATATTTAATGATATCTTCCACTTCCTTATTGTTTTGTTTCTCCCATGGATGATTTTTTGGGATAGATTATACTCATAATTAAGATATTCTCATTGATGTATTTTATACTATCTTTTAGTACATATTATTTAATTGTTTTATTCTTGTTCTTGATAGTGTGTTTTTTTTTCTAATTATAAAAACCCTCAAAATATTTTTTAGTTATTTTAGGTACTTTATCTAAAACATAATTTTAAAATAGTGTTGAGAACTATATAATGAGATGTAAATATTCATTGTATATTCTAAAATGGAATGGTATGCTCTCATAGTCTATGTATTGGACCCATTCCATTTATCTTGCTTTCAGAGTGATATTATTGGGAAGGGGTTGTGTGAATTCTAACTCCACACAAATTCTAATGTATTTGGACAATACTTTACCATGATATGGTTTATATATATCAATAAGTCTACCAATAGTATTATAAATGGTATGAAAAACATAATTAGATAATAATTATTATATTATGGCATACATTTTGATCTAAATACGTGTCAAAGCTGGGAGTTCTTATGATAAATTAAAGGATGTGTGTTAGTACTCCATAAAGAGGCCCACATTTATAAAATAGTAAAGTCCTCCAAAAATTTTATCTCTTTAAAATTCATTCATTAAGATTCATATGAAATACCCTTTCACATAGGTATTCAATTTTTACTATCCATTCATCTTCTAGTTCCTTCTGGTCCATGCATGTAAATCTTCCAAAGTTAGTTATACTCCTATAATATTGTAGATCAAACTTATACAATGTAGTATTGATATATTATTTATGATTTCCACTAGATCTAGCATGGTGATTGAATTTTATTTAGTAGCTTGCATGCATGTTATTCTATATCAATTTGTCATATCTCTAATCTTCTTCTTACAATTCACCTTCATAAGGGTATTAATATATTTCTATGAAAATTAGGTTCTTTTTACAATCACCATTTATTTAAATCATGGTTTATGGGTGGGGGTGGAATAAATACCCACTAGAGTATTCATAATTTGGGTTTCCAATCATTATGAACCCCTCTTTGTCTTGATTAATAGAAATTTTGAAAATCTCGAAGAAAAACTTCAAACCCTAGCTATTATTATATCTCTACAATTTCAGCCCTTTATAAAAATTATGATGGTTGGTGTATTATAATTCTTTTATTCAAATATATTATATAAAATTCTGATGGTTGGTGTATTATAATTTTTTTATTCAAATCTATTATATATTTATTGTATTTAGTAGTAGTGTAAATAAACATTTTACTATGGATTATGATTAATGATAAATTGGTGAACATGTCGAGTAAACCACATTTGATAAAAACTAATGTATCTACTAATTTATAATCTAGGTTTTTAATATTTTTTTATGGTTTGTTTGTTCATTATATAATAATAAACTATTAATTTTTTCCTAAACCCAACTTTATATTTTTTAGAAAACATAAAAATGGTAACTAATACATTTTTTAAAATGTCATGAAAAGTAGTTTCCAATAAATCCATTTGGATGTATTCATACTTTTATCTTTTTCTTCCCACATAATATAATATTAGTTTATTTTTTTAAGAAAATTAATAGTATACAAATAAAAAATAATTCCATTTGTTTTAATACCTTTTAAATATAACCACAAATTATATTCATATGGCATATTTATTTATATCCAAACTAGTGTTATACTTTTGTCACATTTTGAAATTTTTATTTTGGTATTTAATTTTTTTTTAGATTTTAATTATTTATTAAATTCCAATAAAGTCATTTATAGTGTTAAAATTTGGTTCCATAAGGTATCTCAAACACTTTCATATTATATCATACTCACACTTTACAATGCGACAAGTAATGTGCCCATACATTTTAATTTTGGAATGCTTCGGTAAGATTCTTATTCAAATGTGTTTTGTATGTTTTATACATTTCATATTTTTAAATTAAAACAAAATCAAAAAGGCGTTGATTTTATTTACACTTTTAATGCATATATTAAAACACAAAAAATATTTAATCATTTTTTAAATTTAAAAAAAATCAAAATATATTTTTAATGATTAACCTAGAAACATTTATTTATATGTTTATGTGGAATTTTTAATTTTATCCTCATTTATTTAATTGGATTTTTTGATAAATTGTCCATTTTATTTTCTATATTTTTTGTATTTATGTTTTGTACATGAATATACTTTTATTGGATCTCTTTAATGGATAATTTTTTTTCACAATCTTGTAGTATCTTCTACCCATAGTGGTGATTCATGAATATATTAAAGGTATGATTTTCTTGTTGTTCCTCTTTGTGAAATACTTATTTTGACTATGCTTTATTCAAATGGAATTAAAATTTTATATATTTTATTATGGAATTTATCTCTTACTCCTCATTACTCTTATATATCTATTTTTATTACGTTAAATGCATGTTGATCATAGTTTTATGACATATTTGTTTACTTAACCCAAATATTTTATTTTATAGTTTGTGCTTTGCAAGTACAAAGGAACATTTTTTGTCATCTCCTTGTTGTTGGTCTTTATTTAAAAGTAGATTGACCAATATTTTCCCGTGAGGATATTAAATATTTTATATGATCACACATACACCTTTTCAAGATTATTGGAGACATCTATGGTCTCCTTATCTCTTTTCTAAACATTTTAATATTAACATTCCTCTCAAAAGAATTTAGTCATCAAGGGTAAGTATTATGCAATGTGAAATCCCATTATTTTTAATTTTCTCTCTAATTTTGTATTCCCTCTTTTGAAATTAATATTTATTTGGGTTCACTTTATTTATTCTAAGTAAATTTATGTGTGTGTAGGTTTTATTATTATGTAAATTTTAATTCACTTATTCTAAATTTAATGAGGTGTTACACCTCTTTTATCCCTTTTAAATATAACCTTGGGAATTTAATGTCACATGTAAATCCTTATACATTTGTCACATACTTCCCCTTCACCTTATGGTGATTAATGACATGATTCACACATTAATAAGGTTATGTAAGATCACGATATACATTTTTAGTAACTTAATTTGTCTCTCTAACACTATTTAATTATCTCTCTCATATCTCATTCAATAACTTGATATTTATCTCTCAATACTTCAATATCATTATTATTATCTATTTTATTTTATTTTATTATACTAATATTATAATTGGATTAAATTAATTTGTAAGCCTTCTTAATACACGTCAAGTTTTATTTTATTGATTCACTTTTCCCACCTAACAACTTATGTCTCACATTTATCATAAGGATTAATTTTAGTAATATTTACATGTCATGAATTCCTTCATTTATGTTTTCAATATTATTTTGTAATTATATTCATATATAGTCATTCAAATTTATATATGTGAATCTAACATGTTATATTCTATGTTATGTGACATCTCTCTTATATTGATCCTATACGTGATCTAACTCACAATTATTATTCCTAGGTTTAAATACAACAAAAAAATAAGAAATCATAAAAATAGATAATCCTCAGATAATCCTCCTTAAAATCCAACCATGCAAAAGTATATTGTTATAAAAATAATTTTGTGCTTATTAGTCTATGAATAAGATTAATGATGTAGATATCAAGTGTTTATAGAATGTTTGGATAAAATAAATCATGGATAATTCTTAACTTTTGTGTTGTGGTATAGTTTTGATCTATTGGAGAGAGATTATGACTTGCAAATTAGATGTGGTAATCTATTTTTCCTTTTCTTGGCTATATAAGTAGAACACCAAAAAAATTTCTAAATGGATCTACATGGAAATGGAAGGGTGTATGATAGTAAAATAAATACAATATTGTTACACTTTAAATATTTTATTATAACATTTTGAATGTTTCCTACTTATTTTTTCTATATATATAATGGGGTTATAATTTTTGAAAATTTCTTCCATAGGCCATATAATATTCACATAATTTATAATGATCTTGTGAGAGTATTATGTATGGATAAAGAAGGTGTGTACATCTCTTTGTGTGCTTGGGGATTCAATTTTTAGTATAGATATAATATTTAATTATTAATTAAAACCCCTTCCATGCATATTATATTCCCAAGTAGTGTACTAAATTCTATCGCAAACATGCACTTTCTGAGATTGAGAAATATTTTTATCCAATACAACTTTCAAACATTAACCTTATATTTTATTGGTGGACTTTAACCAAACCATATATAGTCTATTAATTTACGTAGACCTACACAACCTTATTTATAAATTATTTTAAATCTTCTATCGTAATGTGTGAAAATATAGTTTTGACATTTTTAGCCTAGAGGGCATCACATTATAGGAAAGAGTCTTGCCTAGTGGTGAATGTGGATTTTACTTGTCCTCCTTGGAAATTTACACCTAATGGTACTCATAAAACTCATCTATGAAGGTATATATACCAAATTCCATGACACTCTCAAGTATTTATTTTGTGACAATAGTAAAATGGAATCCATTCATAAAAGTCTCATTTATGATGTGAAATTCCATGTATATTTTTATTAACCCATCATTCTTGAGATTATGACCATAATACTCACCCATATCAATTCCTCCAGCTTGTTGATAAGTAATACTACAAAAAAATTATCCATTTATTCCTTCACTATGCCCCTTAAATTTGGGTTCCTTCTATATGGCATCCTTTTAAATTGTTTTACACATTTTTAGAATTTTATTATCATTTTCATAAATGAATAATGAACACGTTTAATTTCTTTATAATTATTAAATAAAAAATATTGTAACTCTCACAATATTTCAATATGTGTTCCAAGTCTTTATCTAACCATTAATATATAATAGTCAAAATATTTGGTACTGAATTAGTCCCATTTTATTCAAAAAGTCTCATTATAATAATTACTCTTATCACTCTATGTATATAATACTCCTCTTGCATCGATAAAAGTCTCAATGTTGAAGTTATCCATAACTTTGTTAAGTTCATGATGTTTTACCTACCTAAAGATATTTTATTTATTAAACTTGACTAATCCACTAGACCCAATATAACCTGCATCAATTTCCACATTTATTTTAGCAATATAGTCTTGTTCATTGAATACCTTTTGGAGGACATTGCCTTTCTCATTTTTCATATTTTTGATGAATTCCTCAATAATGTGTCACCATATATGATGGCATTGTGAATCAATTAAAAAGGCTTGGAGAACCCAATAGTAGTAAAGGAAAAAGTGATGGCAATGAAAAATCACTATATCACAGTGATCCATTCAGATGTCTCCCTCCAAGTCTCACAATTATGTACCAAGTTCATGCCTAAGTGGTAAAATTGATGAAAAGTGTGTGAATAAAAATACCAATTGGAATAAACTTGCACTTCAAGTCTAAATATCTTCACATAGTATAAAATTTCTTATTGGTGGTGAGT
Organism: Torreya grandis; assembly: GCA_037957365.1. Classification (NCBI taxonomy): domain Eukaryota; kingdom Viridiplantae; phylum Streptophyta; class Pinopsida; order Cupressales; family Taxaceae; genus Torreya; species Torreya grandis. Next base: position 417,272 of record JARHVA010002324.1, read on the forward strand.
TTTCATTATAGCTTATCGTTCCTTTTTTCACATTTTTTTCTCAAAATTTGTACAATATTCTTATTTCACCATGGCCTAGGTATAGAATTATAGATTTTGAGTGGATTAACAGTGTGTTAAAGTGTTTTTAAGCTATGTACCAAGGATACCATGAAATATCCTTCCTTAGGTAGGAAAATTTCTATGTCACTAACATATGTAGATGTGCATGTGTAACCATCATACTAAGGTAGCTCTCCTAAATGTGCTTTGATTATTAAAACTACTCTCATAACTTAGTGTGTGACACCCATATCTTCATGCTTTGACCATTATTAATTAAATGGAAAACCATGTCAAATAATTTGACCCTTATTGATCTTAAACATATATTTTCCCTTTCTCACTTAAAATTAGTGATTTCATATGATCCCAAACCCATATTTTAAATTATAATGCTTATGGTATCTGATAAAAATATTACAATTTGATAGCCAATGATCTCATAATCCCTAGAGTGTATGTACTCAAATCATTATGTAGTAATGTTTTAAATATGGTTATTGTCCACATACACATTTACACATTTGACATAGGTGTGGCCTTGATGTTTTTTAAGTGGAAATACCAAATAGTGTTTTCCATTATTTAAACTCATGAGATGTTTCTTAAAGTGTATGTCTATATTTTTCTCATGGTACCAAGGTAGACTAATATTATATATATATATATATATATATATATATATATATATATATATATATATATATATATATATATATTCTCTTGTTGACATAGAGATGCACATCCTAGTCAATATTTACCCTTCAATAAATGACATCAAAAAGGAAGAAGCATAGGAAACACAATCAAGTCTAAACTAGGAAATTTAGATATGAAAGAATTTATAATTATGTGTGTATATAATTGCTTGACCAATTATGTTTTATATTTAAATTTAAATAGATTTGTACTACATAATTATAAATGCTTTCATTTCTAAATTTCCTAATTTAGACTTGATTGTGTTTCCTGTGCTTCTTCCTATATATGTATATACATGTGTGTGTGTGTGTGTGTGTGTGTGTGTGTGTATTTACATATATATATACACACACACATATATGTGTGTGTATATATGTATAAAAGTTTTTTTTAGACGTTAGTTTTTTTAAAATTTTTAAAAATTAGAAGTCTTTTTTTTAGATTTTATATTTTTTTAGATATTTTGCATGTCAACTCTAAAATCCAAATGTCAGATTATATGTGAAAATTTTCTTGAAGCTATATATATATATATATATATATATATATATATATATATATATATATATATATATATATATATATATATATATATATATATATATATATATACACATATACATATATATATATATATATATATATACACATATACATATATATATATATATACATATATATATATATATATATATATATATATATATATATATATATATATATATATATATATTATATAATGACTTTGAATATGGAACTAAACTTGGCTCCATGATGTCCACAAAAAATACTAACATGTTTCACATGAGTATTATTATCCATAAACAAGATTTCAAGGAAATATTGTAAAGGGATAATTACCATACTCTTATAGGAATAGTTGGTAAGTACGTTAACTTAAAAACCTATGTCAATCAAGATATCACATGCATAACATCTATTAATAATAACACTGATAGATTTTTTTTTATCATAGATAACATTATGTATTTTTATTATATACTAAATTATGTCCTACCATTCCTTTTGTGTACCAAAAACATTCTATTCTAGCTAGTGTTTAAGGAGTGGAAACATCAATTTTTAGTGATATAAATATCATAAATAGTTCCATCATATATATTATGATATGCCCATTATTCTAGTTTTATTCCATTTTATAAACAATATCACACAACTTTAATTTCTCCTTAAAGTTTATTAATTATATATAACCTCTTTTATAATGCTTTTTTGGGTTATACCATAAAATTAGTATATTATATTTGTATTAGGTGCACATTGAAATGTTTCCATAGGATTTATCCATTATTCTTGGTTGAAAGTTAGTACTACTTCACATGGATGTATTTGTATACAATCAAAATTTTTGTTGACCTATAAATTAATCCTAGCTTAGAGAAGATAAATCACACTTACACTTCCACCTATTGGTATATTTAGATAATTTTATTCATGACTAAGATGGACCTCTTACACCTAAACAAGAGGTATCTTACCATAATAACATAACTAGAGAGGGTTCCAAAGCCTCTAGTCAAGAAACACCATGAAATGACCCTAGATAGGTCCTATGTTTTCTATATTTATAAAGTAAATACAAAGTAAAGTGAAATATAACCTAGTGATTAGTAAATCTTGTGGTATAAAATAGGGGTAATAAACATAAAAGTAAAATGCATAGAATAATTATAATTAATCTATCTATAGATATAACCCTAATTCATGGAAATATAAATGCATTTAAAATCCATTTCTTATGTTAAATCAATCTAATAAAATAGAGGATTATTTTTAGAGATACTTAACATTAAGATAAACCGTTTGAGACTAAAACTATCCCTTAGCCAAATTTACTTCACAAGAGTTTTTTGTGGTTTGTAAGGATCACTAAGATAGGCCAAAGCATCAAATAATTTTCCATAATACATAATTATTCTCCAAGTATAAACCCTAAGAAATAGATCCTCAAGTAGAATGGTGGAACAATAGATTGTAAAAAAGCAAAAATGAATAATTAAATTTCTCTCTCTAAAAAATGGAAAAAAGGATGTGTATATATAGCTAAATCTAACCCTAAACATTTCCAAAAGATTAACTTATAGAATGAACCTAATATACCTTGTATCATTAATTAGTACAATAAAATTAGGTATCAATCTAGGTCAGCTAAGGTTAGCCTAGAGCTATAATGTGCTAATAAAATTTTAAATATAGGGTTGTCATAGGTCAACGTTGTTCGATAAATGTCAAAAAGAATTTTTGGCTTAAGTAGAGGATATTTTAAGGAGGTGAATTGCTTGGATGACTATGTAAGGGAGGTATAAAATATTAATAAAGTATATAGGACATGTTTATGTTGATTTGAAGTGGTGTTATAGTGGATAACAATGTTGTAAAGTACCAATGGTCTACCCATCCATTTCTTGATACACCCTTTAAGGCATGCACTTAGAGAGATTGAGAATTGATGGGTTACTAAAATATATAAATCATGAGTAATTTATATAGTTTAAAAATATTATGTGTACATATTCCCTACTTGAATCTCATCATGTACTACTCAGGTGTAACATGGGATGGTGCTTTAATAAAAGAACATAGTAACACACAATGCTAAATCTAAATAAAATATATTACTTTAGAACATAAATAAATGAAATTAAATGGATGCAAATAATTAAATGAAAATAAAATTAAAGTATGCCTACCTTGAATTACCTTTATCTCTACATGGTTGTTTAGTGTGTTTATAGTTTTGATCATGGAGGGCATATAGACTACTTTAGACAAACCCAAGGATACAAAACTAAAAAGCCAAAAAATGTAGGAAATCTAAGATAATTGAAATGTATAGGCATTTGGTACTTGGAAATTTGGTGATCTAAGGTGATAAATTCTAAGTTAGGACAAAATGACCAAGCCAAATATTTAGACTAAATTAGCTAACTAAAAATCCATGCTTACTAAATGACTAAAAAACTCAAACAAGTAAAACTTAAGTAATAAATGCAAATAAACCAAATAAAATGAAGGATATATGTAAAAATGGTAATCAAACATCAATGTGAAATTAGTAACAATTCATACTTTAAAAAATGGGAAATTAATGGTAAAATGACATTAATGAGTGAGTAGTAAGAATCCTTACTTAATCATCAATGGAAAAAGTGCATAAAAGGGAAAACAACATTGGTGAGTAAGAGTAACAACACAACCTCAATCAACAATAAAAAGTATTGAAATCAGAAATGGACATAGTTGTCTAAAAAATAACTATAAAAAATATAGAAATAGATGTAGTTATTAAAAAAGGATAATAACAAAAAATTTAGAAATGGATGCAGTTATCCAAAAAAATATTAATAACAAAAAATAAAAAATAAACCAAGGAAATTACTAAAATAAAAATCGATGGTTAAAAAAAGAGAATCCATAGTCACTCAAACATATTATTTTGGTTCTAAAGATAGATAACATTAGAAAAAAGTAATGCTAGTACACTTTTAAGATGTGAAGAAGAGGGAACATAGAATTGGGGAAACATATTTAGAATTAAAATTTCCTATCAAGGGGGGAAATGAAATGGGTGGTGGGGAAAATGGAGTAAAAATCAAGGTAGAGAATGTCTTTGTTGAAGTTAAGACTCTAGAATTAAGTTTGTCAAAATAAGAGGAATTTTGACATTAAGGACTCTGCAGAACTCCTAACCACACAAATCTTAGATCATCAAATGAGTATAAATAACATCCAATGAAGGATATGTGCATGAAAATTAAAATGGACCTACCTTCCCATAACATGTTCCCCATTCCTCAGGAGCCATTATAGAGTCATTGATCTACTATGAAGAGTGGGTACCTACATGAGAAAGTAGGTAGAACTATAGATTATTTTTAATTCCTCTATTCCAATATACTATCCTATCACACCCTTTTGGACCTGGGCTCTATCATGTGTCTTATTGTAGAGTTTAATTTTGCATTAAAGATAGGAGATGTGCTATAAATCACATATTTTGTTGTGATTTTTGAATTTTAAATTTATATTTTGCCTTTTTATCATTTCATTTTGTTCTAAATGATTTTTCCTTCAAATTTTGATTAATTTTTATATTCCTCCTCCATCTATATTTGGAGAACCAAGCATGGGTGAAAATAATGACTATAATTTGAAAACATGGGACTCGGTTGAAAAGAAAGAGAACTTAGAGAGCATGGTGTCTAAGATTATTCTTAATTCATGCGAAATAAAAGTGATATATTAAATTAAACCTTGTTTTATCCAAATTTTAATGAAAGGAAATTAAATCAATAGGAACGAATATAAAATAATTTTAACAACTTCAAATCATAAAATGTGATAAAGTGAAAAAGGGATACAATGATAGGTAAGTATGATTCCTTATCATAATAATTTTTTTAATTGTAGGTAAAAATTATAACATAGTTTATTGTGCAAGTTTTATCTATAAAAGAAAAAAAACTAAAGCTAGGAATATGTGATCACAAACTTGTAACCATTTCTTAACATTTTAGAAAAGGAACACTTAGAAAAGGTGTTTTGAAATAAAATGGTAATTTTATGGGGAAATCCTAGTCCTATACAAGGTATTACACTAAAAATAATAAAATAGAAACCCAAGTGGGTGAAATAAAGTAAAAAAAAGTATTTATGAGGAGGGTCTATTCTTATCCATGGTCTTACAATATGAATCACAAAAATAAAAAAACAAAGAGGGTGAAAAAATCATTATAAACTAACATATTTTATATGATAATCAATGAAATCAAAATTAATTTATGAGTAAAACTAGGTCCTATCCATGGTATTACATTGAAAATCATGAGATAAAGAAACCAAAGGACTGAGGGAAGGACCTAAGGTTTGTGTAAAGAGAAACTATTGCAGAGGGTGAGATCCATGTAAAAATATTACAGGAAGTGTTAGTAAGATAGAATATAGAAATATAATAATAATTGAAATATCAAAGAAAAATATTTCATCAATAATTTCAAATTAGTGGATTCTTTGAAAACTTGACCTTCATTAGTTTATAGGTGATATATGTTAGGACCAAGAACGTCTTTCACTAAATAAGGGCCCCACCATTTTTTAGAATATTTACCTTATTTATAATCGGTATAGACTAGCTTAAGGAATAAATAACCAAAATTTAAAGTGAAAACTTTAAACTTTTTATTATGTTTCTTGATGATACAATCTTTGTATTGGCAATTATGTTGAAGACTAGCTAAATAGTGTTCAACAAGAAGATAGAGAGCATGTATGTGATCTTCACATAGTTATTAATTAGGAATGATAACATTAAGATATATATGTAAGGATGGAATCTCAAAATATAATGGTAAAATACACTCAAAACCATAGACTAGTGACAATGGTGTTAACCTAGTGGTAGTACATATGTTAGTATGATAAGCCCAAATTATGGGATATAAATGAAGATTCCAATTAGTTTGGGTTTCTTTGATGGTATTTTGGAAGAGTTTATTGAGAATTTTATTTGTGGCTTTAGCTTGGACGTTGTATTATGGATGGTAAGGTGTGGATATTTTATGGATATTTAAAATTTAACACATAATTGCTTCACATCCTTGTTCTTGAGATTGCTCCCATTATAAAAAAATGTAGTATGGGGAACTATAAAAGGAAAAATGTTTTGGTTAAGGATAAATCTAGAAATAGTGGTTCCCACGAAATTGAAAAGAGGCATGGCTTCTACCCATTTGGTAAAATATTTAGTAGTAGTGATGATAGAAACATGACCATCTTTTGATTGAGGTAATTTGTCAATGAGATCTAATCCCCAAATGGAAAATTGCTAAGGATATTCCACAATTTAGAGCTCGACTGGTGGTGAATGGATTAGATTATCATGTAGATGGCAAGGATTACACTTTTTAACAAAATTGATAGTTTCCTTTTCTAAATTAGGCCAAAATTATCCCATATGCATTATATCATGTCTACTATAGTGACCACCACAAATTATCCCATGTGATTATTCAAGGACAAGATGGATCTCTTATTTCATTACAAAGTAGAGTAGGATACCTTATGTGTTATGATAATAAAGGGTAATGTATCAAAAGACATATTTAAAATATTGTTTTTGAATAATTTTTTTTTCATGATAATTCATGTTTAGAGGATAGATTTGGTATTCAATGAATTGGATAATGTTTTTATACAATGGGTTATGTCACATGGTGATAGCATCAATGTGATAGATAAGAAAATATTATGATTAGATAGAAGACATGGATTTTATTATTTGAATAATAAATTGGGAATCATTAAGTACTTGATGTAGATGAAATAGGGATGCCAAATAAGTAAGAGAATCAATGACAAAGTTTTGATCTCTTGGAATGAACTTAATGGTAAACGAGGTAAATTCGTTAGCGAGGGTGGTATCCATTTGATGATAAGTGATAATATTTTCACTTTTATATTGGTAGTCACCATTAAAATAAGTTGGGAGTCTCCTAAAGTGTGCACATATGGAATATCTAAGTCAAGTTTCACTTTCATGCCTAAGATCAACACTTTATATTATTCCATGTTATTAGTGACATCAAAAGTTAGTCAAAATGCCAAAGGGATTTTTTACCAAAAGGATTATTTAAAATACAACTTGCCCCATCTTCTTGGAGATATATGGTGCCATTAAAGTGTAGATACATGTGTATTCATGCAAATTGATGGTGACTTCAGGAATTTCTTTGATAACTGATTCAGATATATTAGTATCAAGTTTGACATAGGTATCTTCCTGATTACTTGACTCTAAATCAATAGTGAAATTATACAAATAATATATAGATAATCTTTAAGACAGATAGTCTGATTGAGACCTTCAATATAAAAAATGTTATCATCAGGGAGACTATCTTGAAGGTGATTTTTAACAGGTATGGGTGATGATTCAAGTTGGTTGGTAATGACTTGCTCTTTGACAAATTTTTGCATTATGATGCAAAGGTTAAAATACATTAAGAGGAACATCCATTTGCCAATTTTATCTCTAGGTAAAAATGTTTTGGATGAAAAATGATGAAGTGGATAATAATAGATAATGAAATAGATTGTTTGATATAACATTTAGTGATGAAGATTTTCAACTATAAATAGATAGTGAGGCATTCATGTTTGACTTTAGTATAACATTTTTTGTAATCAATAAGGCCTTGAATAATATAGTTAATAGTGCATTCTCTTATGTTATCATCTTATTTGGAAATCATTACTCCAATTGATACAAGAGTTAAATAAGTGTAAAAAATCAAAGGATGATCATTAGAAGGAGGTTGAAGAGTAGGTAGATGGAGCAATGTTTTTATCATGTTATCAAATTCCTTTTGACAAGAATCAATCCATTATGGATCATTACCTTTTTTAAGAAGGTAATCAATAAATTATATGTGATAAGCCATTTTGAGGATAAATCATTGGATTGGCCTAAGCTTTTTAAGGTAAGTAAAAAAGTATGGAATGGAGTGAAAAATGATAATGTTGACTATAAAATTTATTATAAACATTAATACCATGAAGAGAGACTAATAACCCTAGTAGTTTACCGTATGTAACATTTAAAACACACTTTTAAGAGTTGATTCTAAATTTGTACTTATTAATCAATCAAAGATGATGTCTAGATTAGATAGATGGGTTGTGTGACTTTTTGATTTGGAAATGAGATCATCCACATAGGTTTCCACAATCTTATGTGTAAGAGCATGAAAAATGTGTGTCATAGCACACTAATAGGTAGCTCAGGCATTTTAAAGGCCAAATGGTACTTTAACATGGAAATATGTGCCCCATTCTATAGTGAATGTTGTATTATTTTGGTTTTTGGCGGCTATATAAATTTGATTGTATCCCAAGAAAAAATCCATAAGTGAAAATTTTTTGCATCCAATTATGGAATATATGATGGTATCTATTAAAGTTAATATAAATTTATCTTTAGGACAAACAAGGTTGAGATTCTAGAATTTGATGCATATATAAATAACCATGGTGACTTTTTTCAAATGGGAATAATTTTTTACACCCATTTAGAATAGTCCATAGGTTTAATAAATGTGGTATCTAATAGTTTGATAGTTTATTTATGGCATAGGGTGGAAACTTTGGGTTTATTTTTTTGTTGTTTTGGTCAAATGAGTTTGGTGTCTAGGTATGTGATTATGTTAATCACAATGATACTAGGGTCGATACCTAACATGTACTCATATTACTAAGTGAAAGTCTCAAAATATTTATTATATAATAGACTAAATTTATCATGCTTAATCAACATGAGTTATCTAGAAACTTTTATAGGTTGAGGATATGAGGGTGTGTCATATTCTATTCTCATGGTTTCTTCCATAATCATATCATTGTAGTCTTGAAAATGGTATGATACATTGGCAAGAGAAGAAATGGGATTGGCTTTGGGATTGATGTTATTAATGAATTTATTAAATGAGGAGATTTTCATTTGAGATTTCCAAGTTTATGATATTGTCAAGGAAGTTGAGGTTCTTGGGAATGGAATAACTCATGTATGGATGGATTTATAGGTACTGTAGGTAGATGTCCATAGGATTCCACATCTAATTAAAAATAAATGATTTTGTTACTATGGTGATTATATTCACAATGTATCTAGTGTACATATGTTGCCTTGGCACCAAGGGTGATCTTGGGAGTAGGTGTAAATGTGGAGGAAGGTTAATTAGATTCAATTGGATTAATAATAGGTGTATCTTTAGAATCAATGGTACGGAAATTTTTTGGTATAGTAATTAGTGTGATATGAGGTATATAATTTTATATAATTTATGAATTTATGATAGATAAGATTTGTTTAATAACCCAAGGAGTATGAAGAAGCAGAGAATTAAATTGAGGTACATGACCTTCATGTTGTAACTCAATATATGTGGAAATGGTATGAACATCTCAATTAAAATCATGTATTTAGTTGAGGTTTCTTTATTGTGTTAAACATGCAAGTATCATGATTGATATTTGGCCATGATGTAGTTATAATCATAAGTGGGAGATATAGTACATGCTTGTGTCTCTAAAGGAAAATTAGAAGGTGATACATCTAAATTGCTAAATTTATGAGGTGACATGGGTAAAGGGTCTTAAAACAACTTGACCACTCCATAGTCATTATAAGTAAAACCATATTATATATAATATGATTCATGTACATTACATAGAGGAGGGAAATTAGTGATCTCATAGATGATAGGGATGGTACAATCATGAGGTAACAAGGAAGGAAGGAGCCACTATGAAATATAAGGATGTAGTTTGATAGTATTGCATATGTTTTTCAAAAAAATTAGCTCATCATCATTAGAATAAATAAGAGTGACTTATAAATATGGATTCATATTAAGTAATTTAGGTAAATGTGCACTATTAATTATTGGGATAATTGGAATTTGATATTGATATTTAGGATTGGGATGTTGAATAATCCATGGGTTAGGATGGGTCTCATGTTTATACCATTTTCCATTATTAATGAAATTGATACATTATTTACAAGAAGAGGTAATATACCTAATGCAATGTGTTAATGGGTGACCTAGGAGTATATTATATGATAATGGTAAGTTGAGAATCATAAGCTTGGTATGTATAATTTTGGGTCCAATACAAAGAGGGAGCCAAATATAATGAATTAATTTTTGATTGATCATGTCAAATACATGACATGTTAGATGAGTTTGTTGTAGATGATCTTTGTTATAAACAAGTTGTTTAATGAGCCAAAGAGATGTCACATTAATTCCTAACCCTTCATATACTAATAATTTGCAAATGAGGGTAGTATTAAGGTCTATTTTAATAAATAAAGGTGGGTAATTGGAGTGAAAGAAAATTTCATCATTGATCATGTATTCTTCAAGGAACCTTATGGAAGGTTTTGAAAAAGGAAAAATAGTATCAATGGTATGAACTTATGTTTGTGGAGTCTCGTGAGAAGGTTGTTAAACTTATATGAAAGATGGTTCCTTAATTTCTTGTAGTTGTTGCATTAGTAATTTATGATGATAGGGAGAAGTGAAAACTAACTATATGAGAGGTGTTTTGCAAAGCATAGAGTTAAGTTCTTCTAAGAAATTATAATGAGTTTTTAAAGAGGAAGAAGATGAGGCTTGGAAGGTAAATATTTTTAGTATGAAGAGTGGTAGTTAGAGGTTCACATTGAGGAAATGGTTCCTCATTAGTTTTTGAGGGTAGGTTAGTGGTAATAATATCTTTGAAAATTTGTTCTTCAAGTGATGGTTTATTAGGTTTTCTAATAGGATCTTTGTGGGAAGGTTTATGATGATATTTAACTTTAGCTTCATTCACATATTGGTAATTGGTATATTATTAATCATAGTTGACATCAATCAAACAAATATCCTTGTTTGATTGTTGAGGGTTGGATGTAGAAAAAGTTTTTGGATTTTTAAAGGAAGAAAATTTTAAAGCTTATTTATTTTAAGAAGAATTAACATAATCATGATGATGGATTTTGATCATGGCATCATGATTGAATGTATCTCATAGCATAAAAGAAATGAAAAAAAAAATTAATCTCATGACATGTTTCATGGGAATGACCTATATCGACATGAAACCAAAAATATTTGATAGGGTCATACCATTGAGGAGGATTATTAGTATATGTGAATGTTTTAGAAGTTCATAAAATTTGTTTCATTTATTAAATATTTATTGGTGTATGAGAAGGTTAGGGATTTTTCATTTTGGCTAATCCTAGTTTTAGTTGAGGAGGATTGCCAATTATTTCATTTCACGAGTGTTGGAAATATCCCTTGATGGTTTTAATGTTAGGTTTGAACTATTTCATTATAAAATCTTATCACTTAGCTTGAATTATAACATTGTTTAAAGTTTGGGGAGAAAACGTTCAAACCTCATATTGAAAGGAAGTTCTTAAGGTAGTGATGAAAAGGTTGAACAATTTTTCATCAATCATGTTGGGATAAGCTTTGTGAGCCAAAGATTTCCATCATTTTATAAAATCATGAGTTGATTCAGTAGGGTATTTCTTAGCATTGATGAAATGAATAAGAATTATTTTGGGAAGATCAATATGTTGAAATTTTTTAGCTAAAAGATTGACTAAATACTCAATTTTAAATCTATAATGTTGGGGGAGTTAGTTATACCATTATAATATGTCAGCTATGAAGGTTTTAACTAAAATTTTTGTAGTGTATAAGGCATTAGTTTGGATCTAATATTTATAAATATTATTGAATGCTTTGAGAAAATATGTAGGGTATTTAGTCCCATCATATTTAATAATTGGATATATATTACCAATATCATTAGATACAATAAATGGGGATAAAGGTTCATTTCAAATGTTTTGAATTATCATGTTATGCATTGAAGGTTGGGGAATGATATTTCCCATGGAATATTTAAGAGGTGAAAGGAAAAAATTTTGGATATTTTAGGGAAGAAGAATATGAGGTTAATTAGCCATGTTTATAAAATGATTTTGTATTTAAAATATTTGAGAGGTAAAAGATATTTCCATGATGTTTATTTGTTTCACTATTTATTCAATAATTTTAGTTGTATCAATTGGTGGGTTGATTTTTGGAGGAGGATTATTAATATTGTTATGAGGGGGATTCCTCAAATTAGGGGGAGGGTTGTTAGGTGTTAGATTATTAGGAGGTAGGTTATCACTGTCGAGAAGGTTTCTTGTGGGGTTATTTTTTAGGCTTGTGTCAATTTCCTCTATAGGTATAACAAGGTGACTTAAAGTGATAATTATATTCATAAGTATAAAATGTATCTGATCCATAATCTCATTTGTTAGAGTGATTTGGACTATATTTTAGTCCAAATATGAGGGATGAGAAAAGGTTCTCCAAGAGTGAATATACTCTTGGGTAGTGAAGGTAGGAATAAAATAACAACTCATATATCATCTAAATGGATTTAGGTTTTCCAAAATGATTATAATAGGGGATTTAATGATTATTAAAGGTATAATCTAAATCAATAAGTAAGGAGGAAAAAAAGGATAGAGTTATCCAAACACATAATAGTATCACCGAGAGGTACAAATTTGATATGGTTGATATAGCCTATGAGAAAGGTCAACATAACAAGAAGCAAAAGACAATCAAACTTCTTGACTCTATTCTACACATGGTAAAAATAAGGTAGGCCAAAAAGATACATAGTCAAATAGGCTGATTATGTAATGCAAATGGAGAAATTGAATAGGCTAAAAATATACATAGTCATATAAGATGACTATGTACTAAAGGTAAGAAAAACTAATAGTCTTTAATAGATTGTGCCGACAAAGATGATTATGTTTGGAAAACATGGAATTTTTTTCAAGATAATAGCTAAAAAAATATAATGGAACATACAATAAATTATACTAATGTGTTTGATTTTATTGTATCACACATCACAAACGTTTTAATAATGTTGTCTAGTACAAGTTTTACATTATAAAATACAATGATAAAAGAGAAAGCAACAAAATTTCAATGTAAATATTAAGATAATTGGTCATTCTTGAATGTTTTTAAGTTAAAATAAAATTTAAAATTAATGTGATAGGTATTTTGTTGTAATAAATAATTATAAATCAATCTATGGATAGTTTCAAGTAGTTTAAGCTTAAAGGGATCTATATTGGTGATGGTACTAGCTTGGTATTGGGTACTACCCCCTCACTTAATAATCTCATAATTATGAGTGTTTTTTATGATTTTCCAATATATACCATCAACAAGGTGTTTATATTTGGTTATAAAACCAAGTTAGTTTCCCCCTTGGTGATGAAATCCAAAAAGGTAGGCCTTGGGGAGAAAATGTTTAATGATTTTTAGTGTTAAGTGATTTTGAAGTGTTTTAAAAATATAAAAATAGTGTGACTAAATAAATAAATTTAAAAAAACCTAATTGGTCTATGTTTATTACTCTAAACATGCAAGCAACTAGAAATGAAAAGCGAATTAATTACTAGTAAAATAGGTTAATTTTTTGGTCTATGAAGAGTACAGAGTCAGTTCAGATGACACTATATGAAAATAATATAGAATATATATTTTTAGTGCCCCTACTATTCTATGGAAGTAAGATATGGAAGAATATAGTCAAGTAGGTTGACTAGGTATTATAGAGAGAATACATGCTTTAGAACTATGTTGAACTGGTCGACCCAATTCACTATAGGGTTGTAATTTTATAGATAAAAAATTATGAAGAACAAGATTATAAATGATATAAATACATGATAGAGAAGGTAATAATGAAACTTGATTATTTTGAAGATGCTTCATTTGCTAATTTTTATGTTGTGTTACTAAAATGTTGATTTTTATATTCTACTTATAGAGTTGACTGTGTCAATGAAGTCTACAAAACATGTAGTTAAAAATAATATATGAATAGAGTTGATTGGTTTGACTAAGTCTAAAATATTGTATTTTGAACAACATAAATCCAAACAAAGTCAACTTAGTTGATGAAGTCTACTATTACATCTTGATTCTCTCATTAAAGTGATTTACCTAATTATTTATGGATTAATATAGTTGTTAAATTGATTTGTTACTTTTTATCTAAATTATAAGTCATATGTTGTTATGCGATGGATGCATGTTAATTGTATTTCATTATTTCATTATTATTATATAGCTAATTATTAATTTTATACATAATTATTATATTACATTTGCATTTATAGCGTTGTTTAATGATATATATCATGATGTATTTGACTAACTACTTTCTTGTCATGAGTTGGATATATGAGAGTTCATCCCTCAAATCATGCTGGATGGAGTGAATCATCAAAGAGGGTGATATATATTAAGATGGTGAAGGATGATATAGGAATTCTAAAGACCCCTACACAACCACATTAGATTAAAAATGTTATATGCATTGTGTGTCTAATTTTTTAGAGTTAGTATGTTCTAAAATTTAATTACAAATAGACATTAAAGTTTGCATGTTTTAAATGTTAGTAAGTAGTTATGTAATAAATATTTCATGTGTTCATATTTTTAATATTATACGTAGATTCAATACTTGATGTTTTAGTAGCATTTTATAAGGTTACTCTACTTGTGTCTGTCTATGATTTCAAAATGTAAATCAAGTATAGGATATTTAATTAATATTATATAAAGACTATTAAAATTTATTTTAAATGGTTTATAACATTAAACTTAACATGATTCATATTTTATAATATCAATATACATTAATATATTAAAATAAAGAAAGACATATATAGCCTATATACACTAGTAATTAACTAAAATAGTTATCTTGTTATAATTGGAATCAATATTTGATTGATATATCATTTTGATATATAAAAGATAATGAATGTTTTAAAAGGAGATAATTACCTTTATTTTATATTAAGGAGTTAAAATTAAACTGAAATACTTACTTAAGAGCTAAGCCCAATACTATTGTTTTGCATGGACTATGTTAAATTTTGAAAGTATAGTTATCATTTTGTAAATGATTAATAAAGTGGACTTTGAGTATTATACCTGGTCTTGAAACATAGATTGACATGCACAATTTTGAAATGAACATTTAATTGAATAAAAAATTAACGAAATTTAAAATTAGGACATGCATAAGCAAATTTAATGGTAATTAATTGATTAATAGGCATTCTTTAACTAGGAAAAACATGGTTATAGTATGGTGACTATAAGCTAGTAAAATTTCATGAAAATATCGATGGGGGAGTGGAATAGAATAAATATGAGCTAAGAGGAGAAGAGGTAACATCAAGGAAGAGAATAAAGATACAAAACAAGAAGAAAAAAGATTCAAGTGCATTTTATCTTAGTTTTGGGAAGCTACTACTAGGTTGGTGAAGTAATTTCTTTCAAATAACCTGTATAATTACTATATATGGTTTAAATTATTAGGGTTTACAAATTAATGCATATTATAAATAAAACATAGGCTCATCACTATGTATGGCTTAGCCATCCATAAAAATAATCCAAATACCTTCCTAAATCCTAAGACTTCAAACCATTTAAGTTTTGAATGTTGGGGTGTTAATGAATTTAAATTCATGGAAATACAATAAAAACCTTGGGTAAATTAAATTCTATTATATATATACACATAAATAATTTTAAATCTTAATCATATATACATTGGTTTAATACACACACACACACACGTGGTTTAAAAAAATGTAACATGTATAGATATGTCAAATCTAAAAGGTTGTAATATTATTTTAACATTGTAATAAGATATACAATTAGATTGTGTATTATGTGGTAGATTGATTTATAGTTATATTTATATTGATTTACATTTAAAATTATTCATTAACAATGAATACATATATACATATGTGTATATATATATTGACTGAGTGTGGGTTATTTTAACTATGACTTGCATATAGATATATACATGTGTTAAATATGTATCCTTTATGTCTTTTACTTTGAAAACATGGTATAATTTTAAGACTATGTGTATTTATACATTTACAAAGACTATGTATTAAATACAAACAAGTTAGGGACAATGATGGCATTTGAATAGGTTGTTTATATCTAAACCATTGACTGTGTATTTTTATTCAAACTGCATTTATATAGATATATATACAACTGGTTAAAATGAATAAAATAATTTATAGAGTTTTATGAGTTTATGTCTTTAGAGATATGACATAAAACATTGAGGTTTTATACTTAAAGGACTATGGGTAAATTTTATACCTAAAAATATGATTAAAAAATATATGGTTTTGGATTTTCGGGTAAAAATAGAGTAAGGGATATGGAGAAATGTTGGTTCATTAATTTACCACATCTAATTTAGAGTTTATTATGAATTTAATTAGGGCTAAAATAATTAAAAGACTCTTTTTAATTTTATATAGGTTATTGAATAAAATAATCTAAGGATAAATAAAAATTCCATAGTACGGTAGAATGATTTGTGTGTGTGTGTGTGTGTGTGTGTGAATATGGGTTCACATACATATATATAATGGGTATGAAAATATTGGATGAATACCTATTTTTATAGTTTTAATTAATAGTGAAGTCAAAAACATAAGGTTGGTTACTTTTAATTTTTATATGATAAAATCCTATCAATAGGAATCATGAAAATAAAGATTATACTTTGGATTTATAAGTTATTTTCTTATTATTTCTACTATAATAAAGTAGTTTGTGCAATATGTGTTAATATGATTGATTTTATTGCATTTAATAATGAAAAGTAGATTTTTTAAATAAGTTGTATTCCACATGTTTGGTAAATAAATTTGTTTGTCATAATTATTATTCATGTGATAAATAATAAGAATGAGGTTAATCCATATGTTTGAGAGACTAAATATATGTATAGTAATTATTTTAAAAATTAGCATGTGTTGTACTTGATATTAGAAACAATTGCATCAACCTATTGGTTATAAGTATGTTAACCAAATGTCACATTGATAGTACTATCTAAGTAGTGATATGGACTTCACTCACTTACTTAGCACCACCAATTCCAGATGAAGGACATCCAACCAAGTGGTGTGGATGAATTTGATGATCATAGAGATTAATAGCTATTTAAAAACATTTCCAAAGTAATGTTTATATAGGAATTATAATTTCATATGTATGATTTAAATGCTTGTACAATATCATTTTAAAACACATTTATTTATGGTACACTTCATGTATTAGAATATTACATCACATGGCTACTAGCATGTCTCTTTGGATTCCTACATTGTCAATATTTACCCATCCATGAAGGGAGGTCCATTCCCTATATGGGGGACTATGAAGGGGATTGATGGTCCATGGTTGATTTGGAAAAGTGATCAGGTGATGCTCTCCCTCCCCACTATAGTACTTAATTGGAGACTACATTTGAGATTATCAGACATACATGAGTTAGAGTGCCTTGAGCTCCATGGAGCAATATACCTATTATTGTATTTATGTTAAGGAATAATGCCTTTTGGAAATGTAATTGATTTATTATTATACATTAATAATATTGGTTTTATTATTATACCATCCATGGCTAGATGTTAATATAATTACTTTCCTTATGCAGTTATGTTATGTTATAGAAAATGCTAGTGATTAGTAACTATTAATACTACATGGTTACTTATGTTTAATATACTTAGTTAATATTTTAAGTTAACTAATTATATTTTCATTGTTTAATATAATTAAATGATAAGTGTATTTTAAATATTTAAAAAAAAAATAATACATTATTTTAGTAAATCCCTATGGGGATGTTACATTGTGGTATCATAGCTATGGCTTAAAATCTAGGACATAATGAGTTTGCTAACATTTTTGTATTCTTATAATATCATAAATAATAATGGTGTGATCAAGATTATTAGGTGAGAGTCCTTCAAATTTTAATGTAAATAACCCTCTATTTGATCCTTACTAATTTACCATTGAATAAGAAGCAAAGTTAAATCAAATTCTTGCAACCTTGAATAAGACTAGGGAAAAAATCATAGTCCTAGAATAGAAAATTCATGGACATGAGGAGGAAGCCCATTAGGCCAAGCCTAAAGATCATACTATTGATTAGGAAATTCCTCAAAATTAGAGACATGAGGAAGTACCTAAAGACATGATAACATGTGTACCTATAGAATTAGCAAGGGATATGAAAAGGTGAATCCACCTAAGTTTGATGGAACCATTATGGGAGATGGAGATGAATCATAGTTGACTAAAAAGGAGAAGCATTTAGATATTTGAAACTTCTCTAAGGTCATCAAAGCTATTTGGGGAACTTATCATTTGCTTGGAGAATCAACTATGTAATGGACTAACAAGAAGTTAGAAATGAACCTAATTCAACCACTACTACTTGGGAGTAATTTTAACAATGTTTACATCATGGTGGATTTCATAGTTATATTTTGATCATAATCTAAAATTTTTTTAAAAAATAAAACAAGGAGACTTGTTGGTGAATGAGTACTGGGAACAGTTCACCAAACTTTTGAAATGTGTACCTTACTATTAGGTAGATGAGAGGTTTAGGATTAAGAAGTTCATCATGGGATTAAAAACTTATATTGGTATATAAGTGGAAGTTCATGGACCATATACCATGGACAAAGTATTTGACAAAGTAGTCAAGTAGGAGAAAAAGATGAAATCTCTTTCTCAAGTTAGGGACATATTTATGAAAAAGTTTAGAAGTTATAAACTAACTATCAAGAATAATAACTGGAAGAAGAGTGGAGACTCCAAGAGTTCAATAATAAGAATACTAGATTTAATATTGGTTTAGGTTGAAATAAATAAGGTAATATTTCTAAAGGCCAAGGGAAACCAATAGTCTAATAAGAAGGAACCACTTCGAGGTTGCTTCATCTATGGAGGTAACCATTTTATACATGAATGTACCTAGGATAAGTTCAAGAACAAAGGTTCTACCTCTCAACAAGTAAATTTCCAAAAACATATTCATGTGATGGTTGATAATTGGTAAGCTAAATTCCAAGATTCACCCATATAACTATTAGGTATTTTGTTTGAACATCTAGTTTCTATTTTGATAGATACATGGGCTACAAAATGTTTCATAGATCATAGAATTCAAAATAAATTATCTAGGAAATTTAGTATAATGGCAAATGCATGGTCAATACAATATGTGAATGATTCTAAAGTATAGGTTGATAAGTGTTTAGTATAAGTATAAATTAGATTTTTATAATTCACAATGATTGTTGATATTTATGTAAGACCACTAGGGTCATATGATGTGATCCTAAGAGTCAACTAGCTTGTGAAGAATAAGGACAAGATTGAATATTATATAAAAAGGGTTAAGTGTTTTGATGATTCTAGAAATCAAACACTAATTCAAGGTGAGAAAATGGAGTTAAGGCTTAGGCATATTTTTTTAATGCAACTCAAGAAGGCCCAAGGTAAAGGATGTCAAGTATTTATCATCAAGATAAATGAAATGGAGGAAACTAAGGAACCATTAATTTAAGATTATCCTTTTATTAGGATTTTTCATGATGTGTTTCTAGAGGAATTTCTAGGATTTCCTCCTAAATGGAATTTCTAATTCTCTATTGATATTAAACTAGGATCAAAACTTTAGTCTAAGGTTCTATATAGAATCACAACCATGGAGTTAGTAAAATTGAAGGGATAACATAAGTAATTATGGTCCAAAGGGTTGATCAGACCAAGTGTGTCACAACATAGTGCACTAGTTATCTTTATTAATAAATATGAAACTCTTACAATTTTCATTGATTATATAATGTTGAATAAAGAGACCACCAAGAATAGGTATCCACTACCTTGAATAGATGATCTTTTTGAACAAATTCTAGGTGCAACAGTATTTTATAAGATTGATCTTAGAGTTTCATATCATCAATTAAGAATAAAATATGAAAATATTCTAGATATGACATTTATAACTTGTTATGGGCATTATGAGTTTATAGCGTTACCTTTTGTGTTGATGAATACACATGCAACATTCATGAATCTCATGAATAGTATATTCATATATTACCTAGATCATTTTGTTTTAGTATTTTTAGATGACATTATTATATATTCTAATAATTAAGAAGAGCATATTTAACATTTAGAGATGGTTTTTCAACATCTACAAAATTCCAAGCTATATATAAAATTGCCCAATTATGTATTTTTCTTAAAGAAAGTAAAATATATGTGACATATTATCTTAGTGGATGGCAGA
Source organism: Torreya grandis (assembly GCA_037957365.1). Taxonomy (NCBI): domain Eukaryota; kingdom Viridiplantae; phylum Streptophyta; class Pinopsida; order Cupressales; family Taxaceae; genus Torreya; species Torreya grandis. The sequence continues at coordinate 437,840 of JARHVA010002324.1, forward strand.
TTTGTTAATCTATCTAAGATAAAAACCATTATGGAATGGTCAACACTAAGGAATGTCGATGAGGTAAGAAGTTTCATGGGATTAGAAGGCTCTTATAGGAAATTCATCTTGAATTTTTATGAGATAGATAATCTGATTACCTCTCTAATATATAAGAATCAAATTTTTATCTAGTCAGATAAATAGAAAGTAACATTTTAGGAATTGAAAAGAAGGATTAATTCATCACTGGTGTTAAGATTTTTTGATCATAATGGTCAACTTTTAGTGATAACAGATACATCTAGGGATAGACTAAGAGGATTCCTTATGAAGGATGGTGTAGTAGTAGCTTATGAGTCAAGTAAGTTGAAGCTTTATGAGGAGAATTATTCCCCTTATGATCTTAAACTTAGAATAATTATTCATTTTTTTAAATATTGGAGATACTATTTATTGGGAAAACTATTTGAGATCAATATTGATAACTTAGGACTCAAATACATCTTCACCCAACTAGATTTAAATGATCGTTAGAGGTGCTAGTTAGATTTTTATATGACTTTGAATTTGATTTTAGTTACATCAAAGTCAAATAAAATAGAGTAGTTGATGCCTTAAGTCATAGAAGGTACATAACAATTATGGTTACTATTAAGAGTAATTTTAGGGATTGTGTGATCGAGCTGTCATTAAAAAATGAATTCTATAATTAGGTTAGAAAATATTTGTTTGAGAATGCTTAGAACCCTAGGTATAAAGGATAAAACATAGAGAGTGATGGTCTTTTACATTATAATGGAAGGATTTACTTGCCAAATATAGATAATATAAGGAGCATAGTGCTAAATGAATTGAATAACTCCCCATATTCAAGACATCTAGGAGTAACCAAGCTTATAGAAGAGATTAGACCACTTTATTTCTAGAATGGAATCAAGAAAGATGCATCAAACTTTGTGTCATGTTGTTTGAAATATCAATGAGTGAAATTTGAACATGTACAACTGGCTAGATTATTATATCCACATCACATACTAGAATGGAAATGGTAGGTGATTAGTATGTACTTTGTCCAAGGATTACCATTATCATGAAACATGCATGACATGATCTTGGATGTAATTGATAAACTAATTGAGGTATCACATTTTGTATTAGGCAATTTGATAGATGATATAACAACTCTTAAAAAAATATTAATAAAGGAAGTATACCAATTACATGGTTTTATAGGGAAGATCATATTAGATCATGATACAATGATGACTTATATATGTTGGTTAACTCTAAATTCATGGGTATGTAACTAAACTTTAGTACTACATATCACCCATAGACTGATGGTCAAATTGAGTGAGTTAATCAAGTGTTAGAGGATATTATTCATATGTAGTTCATAAATCAACAATAAAAATTGGAAAAATACCTTCTTTTGTTTTAATTTTCATTCAATAACTTATACCATTCTACTTTGAATATCACACTATTTGAAGTACTTTATGAAAGGTGTAAGAAACCAATTAGTTGGGATAGGTTGGAAGATAGGGTAGTCTTTAGACCTGAGATGCTTTCAAAAATGGAGGAACATGTTAAAATAATCAGGTAGAGATTGTTCAAGGTTAATGATTGGTAGAAGATCTATGTTGATCTGAATAAAATAGTTAGCTATTTTTTAATAGGTGATAAAGTATTCTTTCATATTAAGCTGCAAGAGAGCTCGATGTAATTTAGAAAGTTAGCAAAACCTTCAATGAGATATGTGGGACCCTTCGATTTTTTATAAGTGGTCAATCCTTTAGTGAATAGGATTAAATTACCACTAGCCCTATCTCTATTGCGTAATCTCATCCATGTATCTTATCTTATAAAGTATATAGTTGATCCTTTGCATGTGCTAGATTAGAATGCTTTACAGGTTCTTAATCTTGGGGTGGTCATGGTATAACCTATTAGAGTAATTAACACTTACAAAATTTGTTTTTGTAATATATAAGTGTCATAGTGAAAGTTTTTGTGAGACCAAAACTTTGAGGATAGTGCTACTTAGGGGGACTATGTTGAGTTTTATAGGCTATTTCCACATTTGTTTACTTAATTTAATACTAGATATTATGTTACTATTCTATTAAACTCAATTTTTTATTCATAAATATTATTTGAATAAGTGTCATTTGGATGA